>NIVC01000730.1:95000-255974 GCA_002269645.1 Macrostomum lignano
GTTGTTTCTCAAATTTTGACATAGCTTAACGCCTATCTTCCGCAGCAGTGTAGCAACAACATAGAAAGTATTCATGCCAACTCAGAAAGTTGTAACTAAATCAGGGCTAGAACACGATGGTTGATACCCCGGAGCTTAGTGTGTAGTACAGAGTAAATACGATAAAATGGTACAGATTTTATCTCCTTATTTACTGCTAAACATTCATTTGGGGATTGTTTACGAAGAAAGATTGGGAATTGTCGTGCGATTCATAGACAATGAAGACTGTATTAGCTGAGGCAGAGGCAGTATTTATGTGCGGCCAACTGACAACTTCGAGCATACTCAAAATCTCAGCGAAACGGGTCATGTTTTATTGCGTCATTGCGCCATTACGTCAACAGATAAAATTATTACGCTAATTTTAACTCCTAGGCAACTTTTTCAAAGACGAAATCGCATCAGTTGTCGGACACAGCGCAGCTGGTAAATCGACTGCTAAAATTGCTAGCAGGAATTGACTCTCCCCAGCTGGGCTCCATCTACTTTGACGGCTTTGAGTTGACCAACGCTATTGAGCGCCTGTTGCTACGCGGCAAAATTGGTTTCTGTTCTCGAAGCGACATCGCCTGCAGGGCTCTGACGGTAATGCAGTGCATTGAGGCCCTGCTAATTAGCAGGGGGCTCATCGAGGCTAACAAAAAGGTTCGCAGTTCGCTGCGCCTTTTTCATTTGGAAGGCTTGAAAAATTTCGTTTCAACAGAACTCAACAGAGCCCAGAGTAGAAAACTCAGTACTATAATAGCCTTGCTAAGCGGCTCCAGTGTGGTTTGTCTCGATGAGTCAACAACTGGCATGGATCCGGCATCAAGGCGCCAGGTGTGGCGGGTTCTGCACGAGGCCAAGGCCGGTCGCTCCATAATTTTCATTACAATATTCCTGGAGGAGGCTGACTTTCTGTCAGACCGAATTTTATTTCTCAATGAAGGCGAAATTTTGATTGCCGGCTCGTCCATGTTCCTGCGAAAGACTCTGGGCTCCAGTTTTTTACTGACTGCGTCATTCAAATCGCAATATAAAGGCAATCTACAGGAGGGGCGACTTAATGACGCCAATTTAAGGACGAGCCTTCGAAGCGAAACATCGCTAGACATTTTCCCTTCCTGTCTTAAAGAGATATGCGATGCGGCAAACATACTCGCAGATCAGGAATGGAATGTTCGCAAATTTCGTCTGTCGCAGACGTCCTTGGCCAATTCGTTTGACAAGCTGAGCTGCCTGGGCTTGGAAGAGATCAAAGCGGCTATCCGATCAGGCCAACTTGCTCAAGTATTAAACAATTCGATAAAAAAATCGAAATTTAATGCCCAATCGCAATCTAATATTGAGAAAGTCATTCGAATGGATTTGTTTAAACCATCTACTAATTTTCAGTCATCATTCTGTACGCAACTTGCTGCCCTGCTAGCGATGAACTTGAGGCGCTGTTTAAGAAGTCGCTCGGGAATTTGGGGTCGCCTCATTTTACCAGGAGTTATTATCATTTCTATAGGACTGGTCATGCTTTCTCAAGACAAAAGCTCAGCTCAGAGACAATTTTTAGTCCCACATTTACGGTGGTAAACTTCGGATCCATCAGCAGTGATCCGAGTGAAACAGAAGAGAGAATCGCCTGCATCCACGATGAGGGCGACTCGACCGCCGCGGCCGCTGCCCTCTGCTTTGTGATATCAAATTTAACTTCCCAGCCATCCAACAAAAATCCTCTGCTACTCAACAAGTCTTCATCAGTCTCGATGAAGAAGCATTTAGTTCAAGAGGAGGTTGTTAATAGACTCAAACAAGAAGCTTGTCGAGGCAGTAATTGCAGCTTGATCATCTACTATGCCTCATCGTGGAAACTCTCTCATCCGAACAATAGGCGAGCGATTTCTATCAGCTACGTCACTAAAAAGCGACTTTCCAATTTAGACGCGAATGTTGCTCAAATTTATAGGCGGCACTTTAACGCTTTTTGGCGCGTCTTTCCATTTAACAACTACTGGCCATTCCGAATAGAAGTGTTGCTGTTCCTCATCTTAATGTGTTCGATTCCCGCCACTTTTCTAAACGACTCGATTGAAGATGTGAATAGCCGAGCTCGTAACCAACTAGCTTTCATGGGCATTTCAAGGTTCAAATATTGGATTCGACTAACGTTAATACACAGTCTTCAGTACTTATGTTATTTAGTAGTAGCTTTGGCCCTGATGTGCATTGGAAGCTTGTACAGGACATTTTCAGCAGTAAACATCACTTTCGTAGTAGTTGCACTGCTGGGCACCGTCACAAATCAGTTGCTAGTGTATACAATTTCCAGTGCTACTCACGAAACAAACGATTTCGTATCGATGATTTACCATCTACTGTCTGTTAGCCTTCCGCCGTTGCTTTTATTATTTTGCATCGTCAATAGCGCTGTTGTATTGCTAACAGTGTGGCTACTGCCGCCGCTGGCGCCCGTTTTGTTATTCTACGACCGCGTCAGGCACGCCAGCTACCGGAAACTATTTTACTCTCAAGCTGTCAATGATAAGTACACGGACACTTTCTCTATTGGACAGCAACCGCACACATTGTGGTCGACAATTGCTATTATTGTCCACTTTCTCTGTTTAAAAATTCTATTTGTTTCGATAGAGAACAAGCAGGCCTGCTCAAATTTTTGCGGTCGCTTGCTGTGCCGCAAAAAGTCTACGAATATTGTAGCCAAGGTCAAGTTTAACTCAAATAGCTATTATGATACTAAAAAAGAAAAGGGGGTCAAAAACGAACTAAATAGGCTCACTGAATCTTACAGAGATATGACAAACATTTTGGAAGCGCGGCAGCTAAAGAAGACTTACAAGAACCGGACGGCTGCCATCAAAAGCTTCACATTTGGTGCAAAAAGTGGTGAAGTGCTGGGCCTACTTGGCGCCTGCGGTGCCGGCAAGTCGACTGCTATTTCAATTTTATCGGGCTGCGAACCTCCAACTGACGGCAGGTGCGAGGTTCGACACTCACTCGATGGCTCAGTCTGGCTGCCCTGCTCTGAAGCGGCTTCAGTTGGTGCAGTTGGATTATGCCCGCAGTACAGTCCAGTGTTCGAGCGCATCACCGTAAGAGAGCACCTGTGGTTCTACGCTAAGATTCGCGGGATTCCATCTAATAAGCTTGGCCAACATTTGAAGCAAATTGTGCAGTTCACCGGGCTGATCGACTGTCAGCATCAGCAGGCCGGTGCGATCTCGGCTGGGCAGCGACGCTTGCTGTGCCTGGCCATTGCGCTGCTGGGCAATCCGTCGCTGATACTGCTGGACGAGCCAACGCTTGGCGTGGAATTATCAATGCAGAGAATCATTTGGAGCGTCATTTGCGACATAAAAAACGAGCATCGATCGATAGTTATTGCTACGGAGAGTATGAAGGAGGCCGAAATTGTGAGCGACAGGATTGCTATACTCAACAATGGACGATTGGTAGCGCTTGGTACTGTTGGAAAGCTTCTTTCTCGGTAAGTTCTTATTATTTTCATAGCCTTTTTAGGATCTTGCCGATGAACAATGCTTTTTAATGTACATGTAGCTCAACGACGTTCATTGCATAGCACACAGAAGACTTTGGCTAGAAGTTGATTTTATTTTTATTTGCAAGGTCCTTCACCATTTTTGTTATTTATCTATTCATCAAAATGCAAATGTCTGATGAAGTCCGCACAGCATTGTATCGCGGATCTTTGGAGTTATCCTTATATTTTTAAAGGCCATCAGAATGATGTTAGATACTATCGTTTTTAAATCATCCCGTAATGATCGCCTATGTAGAGAAGCGACATTCTCGTAGGATACGTGGCCCCCTATCTACTTGATCATGACGTCTCTTTGAGATACGCCACTGTTAAAAATTCCCTAATTGTACTTCTCATATATAGCAGCCCCTGCCAAGAAAAACCAGTAACCAAGCGTAGGGTTTAAAGAGTTTGAAATAGATTAATTCAAAAGTTCGCTATTAATGACAATGAGATTAATAATTCAATTCTCCTCAGCCACGGCGATGGTCTCACATTGGAGATTCTACTGCAGCCTAGCAACCAGTACAGCCTGCATCAGTCCAGGGCAGCTGTGAGAGACGCAATTATTAGAAAATTTCCAAACTCTGAACTGTTCGAGGAAATTACTCTGCACATGCAATTTTTTATGCCAATAAAGTCAATCGGCGTACTGTTTCAACTGCTCAATTGGCTGACGGAGAATAAGCACATACTTAAAATTGGTCCCTGTTTGCTATACCGAATTTCTCCGAACCAAGTTTTTGCCCGTCTCGCGAAGCAGTTCAGCGATGGCGCGGATATTTTTTGACGGCATCTAGGAAGTCTCCGCGGTGACTGTACTTCATTTTCATATTTTCACACTCCAAAAACCTCCTGCACTTTTGAAATATATTATTTTTCTCGGTGAATCATCGAAATGCGTCAGAAATTATTTCAAAAATTATTTATCCGCAAATACCAAAATCATAAAATAAGTATGAATTTATGTAGCATTATGCTAAGACTTGTGTAAAAATTAATTACGTATATGATAATGGTTACTTATATATACGGTTTCAGAGGTAGATAATGAGGTAGATAATAGTCACGAATTGTCACATGATTTCGCAGGAAAAGCGTGTTGAAAAATCTGTCATTATCAAACGTTTGATAATGAATGCTTAAATTTGGACCATGAAATGATACATAGAAATAGAAAGAGGAACTCAGATAATGCCATAGACAATTAAAATTTGACTCAGAAAACGAAGTGGGTAGTGTTGGACTAAAACTAAAGGACAACTTGATAACTTATCAAGTTGATAACTTATCAAGTTATAGTTAGCCTAGGCGTGTTGAAACGGCGAGAAACGCACGGCATCCCGCCCGCTGCAATAATCTGTGGCCAACTTCAATAAGTAAAAAAAACTCGTATGCATAAAAGTATCTAGTTAATGTTTCTACAACTTGTATATTTTAAAATTAAAGCTTAGTGCTGCTTAATAATTCTTAGTATCAGTTACTATTTTTTCAATTCGCAAAATAAGGAGTTTTGGCCATAGACAATTTTTGGATTTCATTATTTCTTTCTTTGTCTTGTGTGCTGGTGTGCTAATGTGGGGGCTCCGCCCCCACACCCCCGCAAGGGGGCTCAGCGCCCCTTTGACCCCGCTTTCTTCTGACTTTGCCATATACATTTTCAGCGGGCCGTAAAACCGACTGAATGCACTGGAGTAAATAAGAGTTTACCATAGACAGTCTCAGCGGCCCGTGAAACGCGGTTTCACGCCCGCTAACTATAACACTAATATTGATGGGCCGCATCGGGCAGAAACGAGCTGACACTCCTCGGCGTTATAGCTCGTTTCTGCCCTCTGCAGCCCATCAATATTGGTATATTATCAAGTTGTCCTTGCTAAAACTAAGTAGGGTTCTGCAGATAATTCGCTTTCATTTTCCCAGTGATCGTTCGACTGCAATACTTATAAGCTATGTCTATTGCACACCTATCTGGTCCCATCTGCCAGTGGATAGTCTTGACGGCGTTACATCTACCGAATATTCTTTCCTTGCGGAGCTGAGCAGTGTTGATCACCGAGAAGATGCCCAACTGGAGGACTTTATCATTTCATTACCGATCGATCACACTCTGAAGATCAGCTGTTTGGTGTCGTTCTACCGGCCGGACGTCGAAGAAGGAAAAGATTTAATTACTATGTACAGCATGGATAAGGCCGAGTTGGATTCGCTTCCGAGAACAACCAAAGACCACATGTTCTTCTATGGTAACGCGTTTTTTAAAAATGTGAATGATTTAGGTCACGCTTAGTAAACAAAATGTCTCCAGTGTCTTCTCCGGCTGCCACAATTCTCAAATTGCACGTTAAATCTGAGCAACTAGGTCTACAGCCACTAGTAATAGATCATCTCTGCTTCGTTGGGAATTAGGAATTTTTAGCTTCAAAATGCATCAAAACTTACTGTTCTATTTTGTACTGTACTGTACTGCTTTCGAATGTACCTTTTGCTTATTTCCCTCCATAATACCATTTTGTTTTGTGACGAATATATCTGATCTGATGTAAGAGTTCGCGTGCTGACGGGCTGCTACATGTATTCAAATTAGCGACGAACACGTAGAACCTTGATTGATCGATGACAACTCTCAAACTCTCAAACACGGTTGGCAGAAGTATAATATTCGCTTGCAACTGATAGCAAAGTAGCTAACGGATCAGGAGGTGGGGTGGCTTTGGAAGATATGATCTTGTGGGAGAACACGGTACTTAGACTGAATGCGGTTTAAGATCTGGCGGGAAGCGTTCTTTAATAATGCTTGGAAAAATGAACTTGCAAGCGGTAGTTTTAACAGACAAGCACAAGCCCTAGATCCCTCTCCTCCGAAGCCACAGAATTCAAATGTTAAATAAAGTATTGCCAACCCAGTAAAACAAAGTATTCCCAACCATCATCAGCAAACATAAAAATACAACTCATTGAAATAACCAGATTACACATTAAATATTCCCAGCTGATACGAGCTACCAACCGACAAACTGGCGAGACAATAGAAACCGTCAACGTCACAGTTTTTTAATTAATCAACAAATATGCTTGAAACGTGTATTACAGTATGAGTTTACTAAATATAAATCCTGTTATTTGACCATAGTCTATGGTCCAAAGTTGAAAATAATTGTTTGATAATGAATGCATTACTTTTGAAAAGATAATGAAAGAAAGAGTGTGATAATAGTCATTTAATAAAAAGTCTATGGTTTGATTTGATGGAATTTAATTATAGTAGTTTCCAAGCTAATTTAGCCTAGGAACAAGCAATTTAATCCTTATGGGGAGAATCATGCTACTGCCCAGTGGCAAAGCCGAGCTCGGTCCGAGCTCGGGCCGACGTCGGCCACTCGGCATTCGATCGGCCATGCTAAAGTCGGCCAGCCGACGTCGGCCCGAACTCGGGAGAACCTCGGGGTGCCGCGTCGTTAACCGATTAAAATTTTTAATTAATTAAGCAGAATTTTCCTACGATAATCAATTCGATATGATTAGAAACGAACACCGCATAAATATAGATGAATAATTTACACTGAAAAAGCGACTCTTTTGCAATAAACAAAATCTATACGCAATCAAACAGCACTTTTGATCCACTAAAGTGGTGCAATGTGCTTTTTACATAAAAGAATTGTGTTTTTACTGAATTAGTTTCCTCGTTGAGAGGCAATTTTGACTTTTATGGATTTATTCTCCTTTGAGACGTCCATGAAGTGCATGCGTAATTAGGTACGGAAAATGCGAAGTACTGGATTTTAACAATTATATATGTGAGTAATTTACCAGATGAAAGAACATAGCTTCGTTAGTAAAAATATAAATAAATGATTACCTGCTTTAGAATTTACCTATGGCGTAATTATTGCTCATTTTTGCCATTCATTTGAATATGTTGCTCCCGTGTGGTCGGCGTGATCCCAGTGGTGGTTTTTTAGTCAATTGTAATCAGTGCGTGGCTTTTTTTAAACGTGGCAATTTATTTAGCTTCGTAGTTATTTTTTTATAATTTTATTACACGTTCTTTGGAAGCATTTAGATGTTTCGGTAAAAATTCCAGAGACATATTTCAGTCTTCCAGTTAAGCCGAAACTATTTGAACTATAGCTACACTGTAATGCAATGTAAACTTGCTTCTTTTTGGGTTTAATGAAGATTTGCTTACAATTTATGAATAGGCCTATGAAATATGTTTTCATTAATAATAATTAGACATTGCGATGGTGATTCACCAGCTATTTTCAGAATAGCCATCAAATAGTTATCTAGGAGTTAAGAATGAATAAATATCTACAAAAAGCATATTTTCATGATAAAATGTTGAAAAGTATAGAATTGCAATAGGAGTTACCATAACTTAACTGTAGGAATGATATCTAGCTTAGGTCATAAATCCTGTGATTTGAAAAGTCTAAAATTGCCTAAATAAAGCCAGGTTTTTGGGCTTCCTATTATGTTTTTATCCCTACTATATTTAGCTTCTTATTTTTTTATTTGTCTATGGCAATGTCTATGACAATTACATACAATCGGTTACTTTAAGGCATTGTTTATGTACTATAGGCCAGGATATAATGCCAATTGTGCATTATATAGCAGGTAATTTAGTGTAATTTTGCTATTTATGCCAGATTTTTTACTTTTTTGAATAGATTCACAGTATTCATATTATACTATATTGTTTTTCTAATGACTTTTTAGTATCACTATATATAGTATACTTATTTTACTATTATAGGTTTTTACTTTATTTTTGTACCATAGACTAGATCTTGATGCTATTTTTATATACTAGGGCCCTATGCCACATTTGGCATCAGTTTTGCACTACAGGCCAGATTTGGGTATCATTTTTGTGTTTTTCCATTTATGCATTTGACTCCAATTTTTTACTTTTTCATCATATGGCTTCATTTCTAACCACCTTGATGTTCTAGACACAACACTCTGAGAAAATGTGGCGAGATTCTAAGCCTCCCACAAGCGATCCAGAAACAGCAGCACGATGCCCATGACCACCGCATTGAGATAGGCAACGCAGTCGTTGCGAGGGACTTTGCTGCTGATGGCAGCTGGAAGCCTGCTGTTCTGACCGACTGCTCCAGGGCTGTCTCTCTTGCCAGTTTGACAATGGTCGAGAGGTCCATCGGCACATCAATCAAGTGCCTGCGGCGTCTTCCAAAGTTGAGCAACCGCTATGTGCCGAGGTGCCTGACGATCAACCATAGGGCGAGGCCCCTGCGGAGACGCCTGGCCAGGCGCCAGAGTTGAGCTCTGCGGCGCCACTTTGACGTTCGACCAGGGCAATGGGCAAGAGCTTAAGCTGACCGGCTGCGCTACCAGTGACTATGGACTGTTCCTCTATGGACTGTGAACTGATTTGCGTCTTTTATTCCCGTTTTTATCCAACGCTTAATCTTTTTGGGGAGGAGTGTGGTGACTTGGCTGAGAAAATTGTTGTTTGTTTTGTTAGCTTGTTTTTACTCCGTGTTTTGAGGTGTTTTTTTACCAGTTTCGCTGCATGCTCCCTTCTGCGATATTTCGCTGTACATTCTTATGTGGGCTCTGCATTCTGGCCGCTCTTTCTCTACACCCTTAAGCCTCTTACACCCAATGTATCGTGCTCAATATTTACAATATAAATTGCAGTCGCTTTCCTCATATTAAGCCTCTCGTTCTACAATCTAAAGTGAAGTCTTTACAGTTTATAATGTTAATTAATGCTCAACCAAATCCGTATCACAACCCTTAACTCAACCTCTGTTTTCAGCTGTTTAGCTACTTTTTCTCTTTGTTTTCTTGCTTATTGGTTGAAAAGTTAATCTTGTATCATTATTAGCATTTGATAATACACTAGTGTGCTTGTGGTGTATTTACTGTTGCGGTGTTCTTTTAATTCAATTAAAAGATTAGAACTTAGTTTAAGTTCTAAATCGTTGTCTTATTTCACAATCATTTAATCCTGGACATGGTTGTTGGTTGTATATTTGTTGGGTCAGAGAACTGAGTCTGGTGGATATTTATCTAATTCCAAGGGGAAATCAATTAAACTAGTTATACTAGAGGCTCACCATAACTAGGCTTATATACATTACCACTGCAATGCACTAACATGCTAGGAATGACATGGGATCTTTTAACTCGATGGTTTCAATTCGTGTCATGTCGTTTTCCCATTCACCTTTTCTTTTTCATGTAATACCGAATTGTACATGTACAGTACAAGTCTATATAAAGTGAGTGGCACCTACATGTAGTCAATCTGTAAAAAGCAATATAAGCTTTATAATAAGCTAAATAGAAAGTAGAGTGCAAAGCTACTCGGCATTACTGCGGTCAGCCGACCTCGGCCCGAGGTCGTCGGCCCGAGCTAGAACCGCCGTCAACCCGCCGAGCTCGGCCCGATCTCGGCGGACCGAGCTCGGGCCGAGCTCGGCTTTGCCACTGGGATGAAGACTTGTTTTTCATTCTTATTTTATCCAGCGTGATCGAGCGTGCGTTATGGTCAGACCTCGAGTCCTGGTAAAGACGACGGTTTTTACATTTACCAACATGTAAAGCAATAGAAAGTCAGGACACAGACACAGCTACATGTAGTACTATACTTTTACAGCAAGTCTGTTAGTTTGAGTAGGTTCTTTTGTGGGTTTAGAAGGGTTAGATCGAATCACATTATGTAGAAGCATAAACTTTCAAGTTTCTTTTTAAACTTGAAAATAAAAGAAAATGCAAAAACATGCAATGCATTAAACTGAACGTGCAGGATTCAGGATATATGCAAAAGCAGAAATGCTGAAATTTATCCTATTTGCCTCGCGGGGATTGTCTGCTTGCCTATCTTCCAGTAATTCTGTTAGTCCCTCGTGTTTTGCCAGACAGCTGTCAGTATGTTTCTCTGTTTTGCCAGTCTATATTGCCTGTTAAGGATCTGTCTAAGGGTGTGTGTGTCTGAAAATGTGCTGCCTCTCTCCTGTTAGTCAGTCGGGAGTACGAAGTTTGCTAGCGGAAGTTTGCTTGCCGAGTTTGCTTGCAGGAAAAAGACATGTACTTGCTGAATCTAACGCGATGTTTTATGATGTTTAAAACACCGGTTATTTTCTGCCTTCAGACAGCGGTGGAACAAACGACAAGACCGGAGGAGAGATGCTTTTTTGATGTCACAATCTATAGATCTAAAACCAACATCCAGTGCCTAGCTCTTGGGCTACAAGATCGTGTATATTTATAGTACAGTGCAAGAAGAGGCCATGGCCATGGCGGCAGAGCGGTCATGAGGGTATAGAAAGAATTGCTGGGCTGGGCCGATGCAAATTGCTACGCGTGCCACGCACAGCGTAAGCTACAGTGAGGGGCGCCATAAAAAACTACACCGCTTCTATGTAAGGAGTTATAGACATCCACACAGAAGGTAATTGCTTGCCGAAGTTTGCTTTCCGATGCTTGCTTGACGAATTTTGCTTGTTGAATTTTGCTTGTCGAAGTTGGCTTGGCAAAATTTACTAGCGAAAGTTTGCTTGCCGAACTTGCCTGCATGACGATTGCTTGAGGTACTATACAATTCACTTGACGAAGTTTGCTTCCAGGATTTTCGCGGATGCTTAAATTTCTTTTTGTGGAAAATTTACTAGTGCTCGCCTAATTTTGCTTGCAAAATTTCCAGCCTTTTGACTTTATAATTTGATGTTAACAGCTTTTTATGTGTCACGGACGTTAAAAGTGTGTATTTAACAATGCAAATTTGATTAAGGATGTCAAATGTCAAATGTTTGTTAGCATTTACTTACATAGATGTACATAACACTTCAGAGAGATGGGGTCCTCATTAGAACTTAATTATAATAGCTAGTTTTTAATGTGCATTTGTTATGCTCCTATTACTTTAATTGCTCTAAGCAGTTTAAAAGTATCACATGATGGAAAGCACGTTCGACATTGGTTCCAGTTAAATTTTTGCAGTTAGTGCGCTCGTAGTCGTAGTTTGGATTATCATTACGACTGTTGTAATGTCACACAAGCCTGTTTTTTTTTCGCTGGCGCTAAAATGCAAAATCGCATCTTAGGTCCAATTTTAGGATGCGATTAGGACAGTCAGGATATTATATAGCATTCCTAATACATAGCCTGGGGTTTTTTGCTGGCACTAGGATGCAAAAATCGCATCCAAGGTCCAATTTGAGGATGCGATTCTGAAAATCAGGATGCTATAGCCTATAGTATCCCTATCGCACAAAAAATAAACCCAGCACTCAGCCATATTTATAATTGAATAAAATTGAAAGAACTTCGTCAGCCAACTTTGTCAAGCAAAGTAACACAATAAAAGTATGGCTAGCAAACTACCACAAGCATCCTTTGGTTAGCAAAATTCCTGCGAGCAAACTTTGGCAAGCAAATTTTGGCAAACAAACTACTGCAAGCAATGTTTGGCAAGCTTAATTTGCAGTCTTCGCGAAGCAAACTTAGGCCTAAAAGAAGCAAAATTTGACATGATATTTTCTTGCAAGCAATCTTTAAAGACCCGGCAATATGACTTAAACAGGATTCGAGCCTAGACTATAGCATGCAATGCAAGCGCATTTTGTGTATTGTGTGTTATATCAAAATTTTTGGAGCCTATCATAGGCCTATCAACTTCGTTCTATTTATTTTGGACTTTGGTTTTGAGAATAAGGTAAGAACCAAATATTTCTTTATTATGCTTTGCATTGTATTTTCAATTTTGTATAGACTAAATATTAGAGCCTAGTTTAGTTTAGTTAAGTCTATTAGTTGGTTAAGTTACTGTTAGTTAGACCTATTGTTGGCAGTTATTTTAGCAAAGTTTTTTGCAAAAGACAATATGCAAAATTGCACTTTGTACCTAATTAATAATTTTAAGGTGCAATTTTAAGGCTCAAAGTATAATTTCTTTAATTTCAAAGAACTAGGTAGGAATATATGTATGTATCTACCTATAAAAATGAAAACTATTAATTTGTCTGTTTGTATATAATTTAATTTTGATTGCTATGGACTCCTAAATTGCTTGATTAAATTAGGCCTACACCAAATTTTGAACTTATTATAAACTCACTTTAGAGAATGTATTAAGCCTAGGCTACCTTAAAATTTCTTAAATCCAAGTCTTCTTACCTAAATATTGTATATACAAATTTTATGTTGTTTTTTTATCTGTTTGCCTATTATTGATTTTCTAAAAAAAACCTTCTAGCTAATATTTCTAAATTAGCTTTAAAAATTATAACTTTTTTGGCAATCATGCGTAACTTTTTGTTTAAAAATTCAAATTAGAAATGGGTCAAATGTTCAAAAATGATTTTTTATCTTTTCAATGTTTGAATTCTAGATTTAAATGTCCTTATAGGCATTGAATGCGCTAGTCATATGTAAAAGTGAAAAAAACTGCTCAAAATGTATAATTTCTTTCATTAAATCTTCTATAGCCTTGTTCCAGTTTTACCAATCCTTTTTTAAATTTGATATAAACAATCCAACTATTTGACACAATTGTATACAATTTTAAGTCTCAAAGTTAATCTTGAATGGCTCTGTGCCTTTTAAAGTTAAATTGTTTTATTGTTAGCAAGGCAGCCACCCCAAATTCTGCTTGTCTTTCTTTTCTAATCTAGGCTTAGATATGTAATTTAATAGGTCATAAAATTAACTACTAAAAAGAAGAAGAATAGAGAAAAGATTAGGTTGTAAAGATGAGAAAGATATAAGGAGAGATAAGAAATGAGAGAAAAGATAATTACAAAGAAAGATTGACTAGAAAGAAGAAAAAGAGATTAAAAGGGAGAGTATAAAAAAGAGTAGATGCTAAAGAGAAAAGAAAAATAAGGAAAGTGAGAAGTCCAAAAAAAGAAAAGAAGAATATAGGAAAAAGAGATGAGAAAATATATAAGACAATAAAAAGGACAAATGAAAGAGGGGGTAAGAGAGCAAAGACAAGAGTGAACAGACAAGAGATAAAAGAGTAGAGAGAATAGATAAAAGATAGGAGATAAAAGAGAAGATATTAAAGAGATGAAAAGAAAGAGGAGAGACAAAGATAGGGTAAAGTAAAGAGACAAGAGAGGAAAGAAAAGAATAGAAAGGGGAAAAAAGAAAAGGGAAGTAGGAAAAAAGAGAAAAAAAAGAGGAAAAGAGAGAAAAAGTGAGAGAAAGAAGTGAGAGAGAAGGAGGAGAGCGGAGAGAAATGAGAAAAGATATGAGAGAAAACAAAAAAAGAGAAAAGAGAGATAAGAGAGCAGTGTTGCTACCACAGTATTTTTTATTGCTCAGCAATTTTTAATTGCTCAACAATAATTTTTTCAATTTTGCTTGTTTCCTGTGATTTTTTGTGGACGCTTGTCCTTTCAACTCTTTATCAAGTGGTAAAATTTAACAACAAATTTCAAAAAGCATTCCAAACCAAGTCAGCATATGTTTTCTGTTTACTATATTTCATTTTTTGCTCAATTTAAATGTCATGAATGTCATCAATATAGTATGAGGCTGTGCAAGCCTCCAGTTGTAAAGCTTGGCACAAGGAGATTGAGCATGCTGCAGTCAAGCGAGCACTAAAGAAAGCTGCTGACAAAACAGCTTGGCAAAAAAGACAAGCAGAGTTTGGCGCTCAATCTGTGCTGCCAAAGGTTCCAAAAAATGAACATCCATTGAAAAGCCTACAGTTTTGCCTAACTAATGTTTGACTAGCCAAACAAAGATTCATGTAAAAGAATTTTTCCCCTACAGTTACTGACATTGATCAACAATTAAAATATTAAAAGAATTCATTTCAGCTATATAGAATTAAGAACAGATTCAGACAACTAGAGTATAGCACAAAATTTAGTTGTAAAATTGTTATTAATCATCAATAGTTGTAGCATCTTGTGTTTTAGTTGGTTGCTTGGGTTGGTTCCATAATGAACATCAGTAAACTATATTATATGTATGCCTATCTTCCCTTAAGAAAATGCTTGTGTTGTATGACTACTTCACTTATTTGGCGTAAATGAGAGTTGCATACAGTTATTGCAAATTGTAATAGTTCTTTCTGGTCAAATAGAAGATGGAATTAGAAATCTAAATATACTAAATCTCTAATATTTGTATGCTTGCTTGTCCATAACGCTCTAGAGATTGCAATTCTTCACCGATTTTTATTGCGTTTTCGCCAAAATCCTATATACTAAAAATGAGTTGTCTGTATGTGGGTAGGTATGCGATAGATTTCAGAAAAAATGGCTCAACCGATTTTCTTCAAACTTGCACCATTCGATCAGAAATTTTCCTGGGACGGTACATGCATCTTGGCTAAAAAATTGCTCAATGATAAAGGGATTAAATATTCGAAAAACATGCTTTTTTGCAAAGGTCAAGCAGCTCTTTCGACCTAAAATTCATTGTAAGAATGCTAGAGAAAAAAACTGACTGGCTGAATTCTGATTGTCATAAAGATTGCATCACAACAAGTTGAAAACAGTGCCGAAGAAATGCACACACGACTTGATTAAAATTGCGTAACCAATATTGCTAACTTGAACTGAGACTGATACTGGCTGACTGAGAAATTGATTATGTCATAACTTTTTACCCCAATTGACTTGCTGTAAGAATTTAATTATAAGGGCCACAATTCATGTACTCCAATTGAAAAGAGATAGCCTAGATACGAACAGACTGGACTGCCAACGTAGCAACCTGGGTTCGAATTTTAGTAGTGCAAAATAATTTTTTTATAAAACACCTTGAAAACACGAAACTGCTAAACATAAAAAAGCACAATGTCAAACATAAAAAGAGGCACCATGTCAAACATTACATGGGCACCATGTAAAACAAATACGTGACTCTATGTCAAACATTAAAGAGCCACCATGTGAAACATTAAAGAGTCACCATTTCGAACATTAAAGAGCCACCACGTCGAACATTAAAGTGCCACCATGTCAAACGTAAAAGAGCCACCATGAAGAACATTAAAGAGCCACCATGCCAAACATAAAAGAGCCACTATGTCGAACATTAAAGAGCTAGCATGTCAAACATTAAAGAGCCACCATGTCGAACATTAAAGAGCCACCATTTCGAACATAAAAGAGCCGCCATGTAAAACATTAAAGAGCCACATTGTCAAACATAAAAGAGCCACCATGTAAGACATTTAAGAGCCATCATGTGAAACATTTAAGAGCCACCATGTCGAACATAAAAGAGCTACCATGTCAAACCTAAAAGAGCCACCATGTCAAACCTAAAAGAGCCACCATGTCGAACATAAAAGAGCTACCATGTCAAACCTAAAAGAGCCACCATGTCGAACATAAACGAACCTTTATGTCGTACATTAAAGAGCCACCATGTCAAACATTAAAGAGCCACCATGTCAAACATAAAAGAGCCACAATGTCAAACATAGAAGAGCCACAATGTCAGATATTAAAAAGCCACCGTATCAAACATAAAAGAGTTACCATGTAGAACAAAAAAGAGCCACCATGTCGAACATAAAAGAGCCACCATGTCAAGCATAAAAGAGCCACCATGTCAAACATTAAAGAGCCACCATGTCGAACATTAAAGAGCCACCATGTCAAGCATAAAAGAGCCACCATGTCAAACATTAAAGAGCCATGTCAAACACTAAAGAGCCAACATGTCGAACATAAAAGAGCCACCATGTCAAACATTAAAGAGCCACCATGTCAGACATTAAAGAGCCACCATGTCAAACATTAAAGAGCCACCATATCGAACACTAAAGAGCCACCATGTCAAACATATGTGACTCCATGTCGAATATATACGTGCCTCCATGTCACACATAAAAGGGCCACCATGTAAAACATATACATATGACTACATAACAAACATTAAACAGCCCACCATGTCGAACATTAAAGAGCCATCATGTCAAACATAAAAGAGCCACCATGTCAAACATTAAAGAGCCACCATGTCAGACATTAAAGAGCCACTATGTCAAACATAAAAGAGCCACCATGTCAAACATTAAAGAGCCACCATATCGAACACTAAAGAGCCACCATGTCAAACATATGTGACTCCATGTCAAATATATACGTGACTCCATGTCACACATAAAAGAGCCACCATGTAAAACATATACATATGACTACATAACAAACATTAAACAGCCACCATGTCGAACATTAAAGAGACATCATGTCAAACATAAAAGAGCCACCATGTCATAAATTAAAGACCCACCATGTCAAACATTAAAGAGCCACCATGTCAAACATTAAAGAGCCACCATGTCAAACATTAAAGAGCCACATGTCGAACATAAAAGAGCCACTTTGTCAAACATCTACGAGTCACCATGTCAAGCGTATACATGACTCCATTTCAGACATTAAAGTGCCACCATGTCAAACATAAAAGAGCCACCAGCTCAAACATTAAAGAGCCACCATGTCAGACACAAAACAGCTACCATGTCAAACATAAATGGGGTGCCTACTATCTTGGAGTGCTTGCTATCTGGAGATGCGTGCTATCTGGGGGTGCTTGCTATCTGGGGGATGCTTGCTATCTTGGGGGTTCTAGCTATCTGGGGGTGCTTGCTATTAGGTGGATGCTTGCTATCTGGGGTGCCTGCTATCTTGGAGTGCTTGCTATCTGGAGATGCGTGCTATCTGGGGGTGCTTGCTATCTGGGGGTGCTTGCTATCTGGGGGTGCTTGCTATCTGGGGGTGCTTGCTATTAGGTGGATGCTTGCTATCTGGGGTGCCTGCTATCTGGGGGTTCTTGCTATCTGGGGGTGCTTGCTATCTGGGGGTGCTTGCTATTAGGTGGATGCTTGCTATCTGGGGTGCCTGCTATCTGGGGGTGCTTGCTATCTGGAGATGCTTGCTATCTGGGGGTGCTTGCTATTAGGTGGATGCTTGCTATCTGGGGTGCCTGCTATCTGGGGGTGCTTGCTATCTAGAGATGCTTGCTATCTGGGGGTGCTTGCTATCTGGGGGTGCTTGCTATCTGGGGGTGCTTGCTATTAGGTGGATGCTTGCTATCTGGGGATGCTTGCTATTAGGTGGATGCTTGCTATCTGGGGGTGCTTGCTATTAGGTGGATGCTTGCTATCTGGGGTGCTTGCTATCTGGAGATGCTTGCTATCTGGGGGTGCTTGCTATCTGGGGGTGCTTGCTATCTAAGGGTGCTTGCTATTAGGTGGATGCTTGCTATCTTGGGGTGCTTGCTATTAGGTGGATGCTTGCTATCTGGGGTGCCTGCTATCTGGGGTGCTTGCTATCTAGAGATGCTTGCTACTTGGGGTGCTTGCTATCTGGGGTGCTTGCTATCTGGGGGTGCTTGCTATCTAAGGGTGCTTGCTATTAGGTGGATGCTTGCTATCTTGGGGTGCTTGCTATTAGGTGGATGCTTGCTATCTGGGGTGCCTGCTATCTGGGGGTGCTTGCTATCTGGAGATGCTTGCCTTGCTATCCAAGGGTGCTTGCTATCTGGGGATGCTTGCTATCTAAGGGTGCTTGCTATTAGGTGGATGCTTGCTATCTGGGGGTGCTTGCTATCTGGGGGGTTGCTTGCTGTCCTGGGATATTTTTTTGCATTGCACTTCATTTGAGCAGTTTTTCTATTGTCTATGTGAAGGCTTTATTTGGCCGTCTTTTTGATACTTGTAGAGTGCCAGAGATTCTATCTAGATGCCCCCCATCGGGGGGCGAAGATTGCTAGTCCTATATACTAAAAATGGTCTGTCTGTGTCTATCTATCTATCTATCTATCTATCTATCTATGTGATCGATTAGAGAAAAAATGGCTGGACCGATTTTGTTCAAACTTGCACTGTTCGATCAGAAATTTTCCCGTGACTGTACATGCATCGCGGCTAAGAAATTGCTCGATGCTAAAGGCATTAAATATTCGAAAAACATGCTTTTTGCAAAGGTCAAGCAAGCTTTTCGACTTGAAATGCATTGTAAGAATGCTAGAGAAAAAACTGACTGGTTGAATTCTGGTTCTGAAATAGATTGCATCATCACTGAATTGTAACTCCGACTTGAATTGAAAATGCAGTGTGGAAGCGTAGCACCAGACTTGATTTAAATTGCGTAACCATATTGTTAACTGATACTGACTGACTGAGAAACTGATTATGTCATAACTGCTTCGTGTGATTTACTCTATGCTTGGATTTTAAACTGTTGAATTATATATATATATAAGTGCAAAATTTGATGTTATCAAAAAGATGAGAACTAGCCTAGAGGTGAACAGACTGAACTGCTAAATGCAGCGACGATGGTTCGAATTTTCATAGAGTATAATTTTTTAATTAAAGCTTTTCAACGTCAGGAAAACTAAAAGACTTTTTAAAAAGAAGCGTCATGTAAAAATCATAGTAGCGTCATGTAAAAAATCGTAGAAGCGTCATATAAAAAATTATAGAAGCGTCATATAAAAATCATAGATGCGTCATTTAAAAAATCATAGAAGCATCATATAAAAATCATAGATGCGTCATTTAAAAAACCATAGAAGCATCATGTAAACAATCATAGAAGCGTCATTTAAAAAATCATAGAAGCATCATATAAAAATCATAGATGCGTCATTTAAAAAATCATAGAAGCATCATGTAAACAATCATAGAAGCGTCATTTAAAAAAATCATAGAAGCGTCATATAAAAATCATAGATGCGTCATTTAAAAAATCATGGAAGCGTCATGTAAACAATCATAGAAGCGTCATGTGAAAATCATAGAAGCGTCACGTAAAGAATCATAGAAGCGTCATGTAAACAATCATAGAAGCGTCATGTAAACAATCATAGAAGCGTCATGTAAAAAATCGTAGAAGCGTCATTTAAAAAATCATAGAAGCGTCATGCAAAAATCATAGATGCGTCATTTAAAAAATCATGGAAGCGTCATGTAAACAATCATAGAAGCGTCATGTAAAAAATCATAGAAGCGTCATATAAAAATCATAGATGCATCATTTAAAAAAATCATAGAAGCGTCATATAAAAAATCATAGAAGCGTCATGTAAAAATCATAGAAGCGTCATGTAAACAATCATAGAAGCGTCATGTAAAAAATCATAGAAGCGTCATATAAAAATCATAGATGCATCATTTAAAAAAAATCATAGAAGCGTCATATAAAAAATCATAGAAGCGTCATGTAAAAATCATAGAAGCGTCATGTAAACAACCATAGAAGCGTCATGTAAAAAATCATAGAAGAGTCATGTAAACAATCATAGAAGCGTCATGTAAGCAATCATAGAAGCGTCATGTAAACAATCATAGAAGCGTCATGTAAACAATCATAGAAGCGTCATGTAAGCAATCATAAAAGCATCATGTAAACAATCATAGAAGCGTCATGTAAACAATCACAGAAGCGTCATGAAAAAATCATAGAAGCGTCATGTAAACAATCATAGAAGCGTCATGTAAACAATCATAGAAGCATCATGTAAAAAAATCATAGTAGCGTCATGTAAACAATCATAGAAGCGTCATGTAAAGAATCATAGAAGCGTCATGTAAAAAAATCATAGATGCGTCATTTAAAAAATCATAGAAGCATCATGTAAACAATCATAGTAGCGTCATTTAAAAAAATCATAGAAGCGTCATATAAAAATCATAGATGCGTCATTTAAAAAATCATAGAAGCGTCATGTGAAAATCATAAAAGCGTCACGTAAAGAATCATAGAAGCGTCATGTAAACAATCATAGAAGCGTCATGTAAACAATCATAGAAGCGTCATGTAAACAATCATAGAAGCGTCATGTAAAAAATCATAGAAGCGTCATGTAAACAATCATAGAAGCGTCATGTAAACAATCATAGAAGCGTCATTTAAAAAATCATAGAAGCGTCATGTAAACAATCATAGAAGCGTCATGTAAAAAATCATAGAAGCGTCATGTAAAAAATCATAGAAGCGTCATGTAAAAATCGTAGAAGCGTCATTTAAAAATCATAGAAAATCATAAAAATCAAAAATTTAATGCAGCTATAATGCTGTGCTGGGGAGAAAAACTGAGACGTAAAGGCTCTCAGAGAATAACTGCTGAGATTACGGGGGGGGGGTTTCTGAGATGTTAAAGCAAAAGTCAGAAGCTACTTCAAAGTTCATGTACTTTACTCAATTTTTTTATTGCATTCTTTGTTGGCTCGCCACGGGAGGCGCTTATAGAAGAAGAGTCATGTAAAAAATAAAAGTAGCACTACGAGCGTATGTACGAGCTATACATAAAAGAAAAGTCATGTTCAAGTTAAAAGATTCATTTGGGAATTGCTACGATGTCAAAGCTTGGTGGAAATCGTTATAGTGCTGTGATTCTTAAAGAAGGAATCACTAAAATGTCAAGGCTTAGGGGAGAAGAATTGCTGAGATTTCAAGGCTTTAGGTTGGGTTAAAGTTAGGTTTAGGTCAGGTGTGGGTTGAGGGTTATATTTTATCGGGTTTCAAGGTTAACGGGGGATTTTTCAGAGTTCAAGGTTTATGGAGGCCATCGCTGACATGTCAAGGCTTACGGGGGGGATAGCTGAGATGTCAAGGCTCACGGGGGTATAAATGAGATTTCAAAGCTAAAGTCAGAAGCTACATGTAGTTTATTGAAAACTTTTTATTACATTATTTGATGCCTCCTCAGGGGAGGGATCGCTGATAAAAAAAGCGTAATGTAAAAAATAAAAGAAGCTTCATGTCGAAGTTAAGAGATTCATTTGGGAATCCCTACGATGTCGAGGCTTGCAGGAAATCGCTATAATGCTGTAGTAGTGCTATAGTGACTCTTAGAGAGAATTACTGAAATTTCAATGTTAGGTTAGGGTTAGGGTTAGGGTTAGGGCTAGGGTTAGGGTTAGGGTTAGGCTAGGGTTAGAAGGTTGACAGATATTTTTAGATTTCCAAGGCTTATTGGGGGCATTGCTGAGATGTCAAGGGGGGAAGTTGATATGTCAAACATAAAAGAGCTACCGTGTCGAACATTAAAGAGCCACCATGTCAAACATTTAAGAGCCACCATGTCAAACATAAAAGAGCCACCATTTCGAACATTAAAGAGCCACCATTTCGAACATTAAAGAGCCACCATTTCGAACATTAAAGAGCCACCATTTTGAACATTAAAGAGCCACTATGTCAAACAATTAAGAGCCACCATGTCAAACATAAAAGAGCCACTTTGTCGAACATTAAAGAGCCATTATGTCAAACATAAAAGAGCCAACATGTCAGACATTAAAAAGCCACCGTATCAAACATAAAAGAGTTACCATGTAGAACAAAAAAGATCCACCATGTCGAACATAAAAGAGCCACCATGTCAAACATAAAGAGCCACCATGTCAAACATTTAGGAGCCACCATGTCAAACATATATGTGACTTTATGTCAAATATTAAAGAGCCACCATGTGAAACATTAAAGAGCCACCATATCAAACATTTAAGAGCCACCATGTCAAACCTAAAAGAGCCACCATGTCAAACATAAAAGAGCCACTATTTCAAACATTGAAGAGCCACCATTTCGAACATTGAAGAGCCACCATTTCGAACATTAAAGAGCCACCATGTCAAACAATTAAAAGCCAGCATGTCCAACATAAAAGAGCCACTTTGACAAACACTAAAGAGCCACCATGTCAAACATAAAAGAGACAACATGTCAGACATTTAAAAGCCACCGTATCAAACATAAAAGAGTTACCATGTAGAACATTAAAGAGCCACCATGTCGAAAATTAAAGAGCCACCATGTAGAATATTAAAGAGCCACCATGAAGAACATTAAAGAGCCACCATGTCAAACATTTAGAAGCCACCATGTCAAAGATTTAAGAGCCACCATGTCAAACATAAAAGAGCCACCATTTCAAACATTGAAGAGCCACCATTTCGAACATTGAAGAGCCACCATTTCGAACATTAAAGAGCCACCATGTCAAACATATATGTGACTTTATGTCAAACATTAAAGAGCCACCACGTCGAACATTAAACAGCCACCATGTCAAACAATAAAGAGCCACCATGTCAAACATAAAAGAGCCACCATGTAAAACATTAAAGAGCCACCATGTCAAACATTTAAGAGCCACCATGTCAAACATAATAGAGCCAAAATTTCGAACATTAAAGAGCCACCATTTCGAACATTTAAGAGCCACCATTTTGAACATTAAAGAGCCACCATGTCAAACAATTAAGAGCCACCATGTCAAACATTAAAGAGCCACTATTTCGAACATTAAAGAGCTACCATGTCGAACATTAAAGAGCCACCATGTCTAACATAAAAGAGCTATACCATGTCAAACATTAAAGAGCCACCATGTCGAATATAAAGAGCCACCATGTCAAACATAAAGAGCCACCATGTCAAAAATTTAGAAGCCACCATGTCAAACATATATGTGACTTTATGTCAAACATTAAAGAGCCACCATGTCGAAAATATATGTGACCTTATGTCAAACATTAAAGAGCCACCACGTCGAACATTAAACAGCCACCATGTCAAACAATAGAGCCACCATGCCAAACATAAAAGAGCCACCATGTCGAACATTAAAGAGCCACCATGCCAACATAAAAGAGCCACTATGTCGAACATTAAAGAGCCACCATGTCAAGCATAAAAGAGCAACCATGTCAAACATATACGTAACTCCATGTCGAACATTGCAGAGCCACCATATCAAACAATAAAGAGCCACCGTGTTAAGCAAAAAAGAGCCACCATGCCAAACATAAAAGAGCCACCATATCGAACATTAAAGAGCCACCATGCCAACATAAAAGAGCCACCATGTCGAACATAAGAGAGCCACCATGTTAAGCAAAAAAGAGCCACTTTTATGTTCGACATACGTGAACATGTCGAACATAAAAGAGCCACCATGTTAAGCAAAAAAGAGCCACCATGTCAAACATAAAAGAGCCACCATGTCAAGCATAAAAAAGCCACCATGTCAAGCATAAAAGAGCCACCATGTAAAACATTGAAGAGCCACCATGTCGAACATTAAAGAGCCACCATTTCAAACATTAAAGAGCCACCATGTCAAACATAAAAGAGCCACCATGTCTAATATTAAAGAGCCACCATGTCAAACATTAAAGAACCACCATGTCTAACATTATAGAGTCACCATGTCAAACATTAAAGAGCCACCATTTCAAACATTAAAGAGCAACAATGTCAAACATAAAAGAGCCACCATGTCTAACATTATAGAGCCACCATGTCGAACATTAAAGAGCCACCATGTCTAACATTAAAGAGCCACCATGTCGAATATAAAAGAACCACCATGTCGAACATTAAGGAGCCACCATGTCTAACATTAAAGAGCCACCATGTCAAACATAAAAGAGCCACCATGTCAAACATTAAAGAGCCACAATGTCAAACATGAAAGAGTCACTATGTCAAACAATAAAGAGACACCATGTCAGACATTAAAAAACCCCGAATCAAACATTAAAGAGCCACCATGTCAAACATAAAATTTACACAATTTCAAACGTAAAAGTAAGCATCATGCCAATTTTAAAGGAGCCACTATAAAGCTAAGGAAATTGTAGCACTAGCTACTTATTGTATGGTGGATGCTTACTATTTGGGGATGCTTGCTATCTGGGGGATGCTTGCTATCTAGGGGATGCTTGCTATCTGGGGGATGCTTGCTATCCGGGAGGGGAATGCTTGCTATCTGGGGGATGCTTGCTATCTGGGGGATGCTTGCTATCTGGGGATGCTTGCTATCTGGGGGATGCTTGCAATCTGGGGGATGCTTGCTATCTGGGGGATGCTTGCTATCTGGGGGATGCTTGCTATCTGGGGGATGCTTGCTATCTGGGGGATGCTTGCTATCTTTGGGATGCTTGCTATCTGGGGGATGCTTGCTATCTAGGGGATGCTTGCTGTCTTGGGATGATTTCTTTTTGGATTACACTTTATTTGAGCAGTTTGTCTGTCGTCTTTGTGAAGGCATTATTTGGCTGTCTTTTTGTTACTTGTAGAGAACAAAGATTCTATCTAGATGTCCCCCAACGGGGGGCGAAGATTGCTAGTGGAAAGCTAAAAAAGAAAGCTGTTTTTGCACCTTGGCGCCTTTTTCTCTATGACAAATAAAAAATTTGTTCTTGCAATTTTTTCTTATCCTGTGATAATTTCTTTGGTTGTTGTAATGGCAACACTGTGAGAAAGCAAAGATAAAAGAAAAGAAAAATGAAAGAAGAAACAAGAGACAAGAAGAAAAAAGAAAAGAAAAGAGAGAAAATAGGAAAGAAAAAAGAAAGTATGAGAGGAGAGGGAAGAAAGAGTAAAGAGGAAAGATAAAAGTATAAATTAAAAAGTTTATAGAATAAAGGAGAAAAAAGAGAAAAGGGAAGTGTTAAGAAAGGGGAGAGTTAGGAATGAAAAGAAGGAAGAAGAGAGAGAGTAAATAGCCGAAAGAAATGAGAAATGATAAAAAAAGGAGAAAGGAAAAGAGCAAACAAGAGAGAAAAGAATAGAGAAGAGAAGGAAGAGACAAAAGAAAAGAGAGGAGAGAAAAGAGAAAAGAGCAAAGAGAAGAAAGAAAAAAAGAAAAAGAAGAAAAACGAAAAAATAGATAAAAGGGATAAAAGAAGAGAAATGAAAGAAAATACAAGAGAAGAGAGAAGCAAAAAGAAGAGAGACAAAAAGAAGAAAGACAAAGGACAAAAAAGAAGAAAAAAACAAAAGAGAAGATAAAAGTTTCAAAGGATCCAAGGGACATAGGGAGAGTCTTAGGCAAAAGCCAGAGTTTGCCAATATATGTTTTAGAGTTAGATAGACATTGCTTGATATTTAGCTTAGTACCCCAACTAACAAAATCAAATGTTTCCTTCAAAATCTAATTTTACACAAATGTATTTAATTTTATGTTTACCTCTATCCTATTAACTATTAATAAGTTTTTGTTTCAATATGGCCTTATATTTCAATATATATATGCAAAAAAATTTTCTAGGGATTCGAATTCCCTGGGTTCAAAATTTGTAGGTTTCAATGGCTTGTATATCTACATTTTTTCTTGTGTTCAAAGTATGCTTTGGCCTCTTAACTTGTGTGATTTTCTAGATTTTATTTTTGGCAATGTAAATGTCAAAATAAGGCTTTAAGATAAGTTTTAAAACAGCATTTAAACTGCATTTTTTTATTTTAAGCATAAATTTAGGGTATATATATTTGCTCATTGAAGTATTACTCCTTCTTGGATTCTTAAAGATGTTCCTAGAAATAGAACCCGCTACTCCTGAAGTAGCTAGATAGCACCATTGTACTACCTATCAATTTGCCTGAAAATGAACCTAAAACGTTAGCCTTGACTTGGTAAGGTTGCTGCCACCTTGGTGTGCAAACTTGACGCGTCGGCAGAGTTGTCTATCCGCCACCTAAAATAAAATAATGAGGTCACTCAGAGCAAAGGCAAATCTGAAAAATGTCTTGACAGTCATTTGTCTTAGTAGAATGCTGCTCAAACCTGAAAACCTGAAAAACCTGAAATGAGGAGAGCTCAGAGAAGGCTTCACGAGTCAGCCACAATGCTCCGTGAGATGACATAGTCTGAAGAAAAATGGCTCAAAGATGCTCCGTATTTATAGCCGAGCAGACCCCCCAAAAGTCACGTGAGTATCATGTAGTGAGCGCATGAAACTTCCTTATTTGGTCACAAAAATCATGCAAGCGACGCATGATTCAAGGCCAACTTCCAAATAAGGCAACCCTGTGAACCCAAGGTCAGTGGCCACGTATAGCATGCGTGCACAGTCACGTGCTTATTCTGTGCTAAAAATAGAACTTGGGCAGATAAGTAATCCTGTTTACTCCCTCTAGGCAGCCCTTCACTCCGTGCAAGTGATGAGCCATCTTGCTACGCCTCCTCAACGCAAGTGGGAAGACATTGAGTGTGGCTGCCCGCGCCTGCTCAGGCGATGAGTCATTGGGCAGTAAACACTTAGGCCCAGCATTGGGTATCTCTCTTACTAGATCAGGTAGACTGAGATATTGTGCAATGGATCACAGCACTTAATTTAAAAATTTTTTCACTTCTGCCTATTATTATAATTGTCAGTTTGCTATTAATAGGTCCTTAAGCTTACTAATCATTAGGCCAAGGCTCAACTATTAGATCTATAATCTAGGCCTAGTTTAGGATTAAACTAAATTAGTAAGTTAATAATAATCTCTAATTTTATTTAAGATAGAATTATATTTAATATTTAATTCCTATTTACTTGCATTTGCCTCCGTGGCTATTTGCATAATAATTAGTATATTACTAGCAATCTACGCCCCCCGTTGGGGAGCCAAAGAAATGCAATACACGTTTTTTTAATAAGCTACATGTATCCTTGAAATCTTAAAAAATCTCCTGTCAAACCTTGTAAGCCTTGACATGTCAGTAATCCCCCCCCCCACAAGCTTTAACATATCAACTCCCCCCTTGACATCTCAGCAATGCAATGGATTCCCAAATGAATCTCTTAACTTCGACATGAAGCTTCTTTTATTTTTTACATTACGCTTTTTTTATCAGCGATCCCTCCCCTGAGGAGGCATCAAATAATGTAATAAAAAGTTTTCAATAAACTACATGTAGCTTCTGACTTTAGCTTTGAAATCTCATTTATACCCCGTGAGCCTTGACATCTCAGCTATCCCCCCCGTAAGCCTTGACATGTCAGCGATGGCCTCCATAAACCTTGAACTCTGAAAAATCCCCCGTTAACCTTGAAACCCGATAAAATATAACCCTCAACCCACACCTGACCTAAACCTAACTTTAACCCAACCTAAAGCCTTGAATCTCAGCAATTCTTCTCCCCTAAGCCTTGACATTTTAGTGATTCCTTCTTTAAGAATCACAGCACTATAACGATTCCCTCCAAGCTTTGACATCGTAGCAATTCCCAAATGAATCTTTTAACTTCGACATGACTTTTCTTTTATGTATACATAGTGCTACTTTTATTTTTTACATGACTCTTCTTCTATCAGCGCCCCCCCCCCGTGGCGAGCCAACAAAGAATGTAATAAAAAAATTGAGTAAAGTAAATGAACTTTGAAGTAGCTTCTGACTGTTGCTTTGACATCTCAGAAACGCCCCCATAATCTCAGTTATTCTCTGTGAGCCTTGACGTCTCAGTTTTTCTCCCTAGCACAGCACTATAGCTTCATTTAATTTTTACATTACACCTTTCATGTCTGATATGACGCTTCTTTTATTCTACCATGATGCTTCTTAATTTTTTAAATGACACTTTCATTAGTTTTTAAATGAGGCTTCTATGATTTTTATATGACGCTTCTATGATTTTTACATGACGCTTCTATGATTTTTACATGACGCTTCTATGATTTTTACATGACGCTTCTATGATTGTTTACATGACGCTTCTATGATTGTTTCATGACGCTTCTATGATTGTTTACATGACGCTTCTAGGATTGTTTACATGACGCTTCTATGATTTTTACATGACGCTTCTATGATTGTTTCATGACGCTTTTACGATTTTTACATGACGCTTCTATGATTGTTTACATGACGCTTCTATCATTTTTACATGACGCTTCTATGATTGTTTACATGACGCTTCTATGATTGTTTACATGACGCTTCTATGATTGTTTACATGACGCTTCTATGATTGTTTACATGACGCTTCTATGATTGTTTACATGACGCTTCTATGATTTTTACATGACGCTTCTATGATTGTTTCATGACGCTTCTATGACTGTTTACATGACGCTTCTATGATTTTTATATGACGCTTCTACGATTTTTGCAGGACGATTCTATGATTTTACATGACGCTTCTATGATTTTTACATGACGCTTCTATGATTGTTTCATGACGCTTCTATGACTGTTTACATGACGCTTCTATGAATTTTTACATGACGCTTCTATGATTGTTTACATGACGCTTCTATGATTGTTTACATGACGCTTCTATGATTGTTTATATGACGCTTCTATGATTTTTACATGACGCTTCTATGATTGTTTCATGACGCTTTTATGACTGTTTACATGACGCTTCTATGATTGTTTATATGACGCTTTATCATTTTTACATAACGCTTCTATGATTATTACCTGAAGCTTCTACGATTTTTACATGACGCTTCTATGATTTTTTACATGACGCTTTTATGATTTTTTACATGACGCTTCTACGAGTTTTTGCAGGACGATTCTATGATTTTTACATGACGCTTCTATGATTTTACATGACGCTTCTATGATTTTTACATGACGTTTCTATGATTTTTTACATGACGCTTCTATGATTGTTTCATGACGCTTCTATGATTGTTTACATGACGCTTCTATGATTGTTTACATGACGCTTCTATGATTGTTTACATGACGCTTCTATGATTGTTTCATGACGCTTCTATGATTGTTTACATGACGCTTCTATGATTGTTTACATGACGCTTCTATGATTGTTTACATGACGCTTCTATGATTGTTTACATGACGCTTCTATGATTTTTTACATGACGCTTCTATGATTGTTTACATGACGCTACTATGATTTTTACATGACGCTTTTATGATTTTTTACATGACGCTACTATGATTTTTACATGACGCTACTATGATTTTTACATGACGCTTTTATGATTTTTTACATGACGCTTCTATGATTTTTTACATGACGCTTCTATGATTGTTTACATGACGCTTCTATGATTGTTTACATGACGCTTCTATGATTGTTTATATGACGCTTCTTTGATTTTTACATGACGCTTCTATGATTGTTTCATGACGCTTCTATGACTGTTTACATGACGCTTCTATGATTGTTTCATGACGCTTCTACGATTTTTACATGACGCTTCTATGATTGTTTACATGACGCTTCTACGATTTTTGCAGGACGATTCTATGATTTTACATGACGCTTCTATGATTGTTTACATGACGCTTCTATGATTTTTACATGACGCTTTTATGATTTTTACATGACGCTACTATGATTTTTACATGACGCTTCTATGATTGTTTACATGACGCTTTTAGGATTGTTTACATGACGCTTCTATGATTTTTACATGACGCTTCTATGATTGTTTACATGACGCTTCTATGATTGTTTACATGACACTTCTATGATTTTTATATGACGCTTCTACGATTGTTTCATGACGCTTCTATGACTGTTTACATGACGCTTCTATGATTGTTTATATGACGCTTCTATCATTTTTACATAACGCTTCTATGATTATTACCTGAAGCTTCTACGATTTTTACATGACGCTTCTATGATTTTTTACATGACGCTTTTATGATTTTTTACATGACGCTTCTACGAGTTTTTGCAGGACGATTCTATGATTTTACATGACGCTTCTATGATTTTATATGACGCTTCTATGATTTTTACATGACGTTTCTATGATTTTTTACATGACGCTTCTATGATTGTTTCATAACGCTTCTATGATTGTTTACATGACGCTTCTATGATTGTTTACATGACGCTTCTATGATTGTTTACATGACGCTTCTATGATTGTTTCATGACGCTTCTATGATTGTTTACATGACGCTTCTATGATTGTTTACATGACGCTTCTATGATTGTTTACATGACGCTTCTATGATTGTTTACATGACGCTTCTATGATTGTTTACATGACGCTTCTATGATTTTTACATGACGCTACTATGATTTTTACATGAGGCTTTTATGATTTTTTACATGACGCTACTATGATTTTTACATGACGCTACTATGATTTTTACATGACGCTTCTATGATTTTTTACATGACGCTTCTATGATTTTTTACATGACGCTTCTATGATTGTTTACATGACGCTTCTTTGATTGTTTACATGACGCGTCTAGGATTGTTTACATGACGCTTCTATGATTTTTACATGACGCTTCTATGATTGTTTCATGACGCTTCTATGACTGTTTCATGACGCTTCTATGATTTTTACATGACGCTTCTATGATTTTTTGCATGACGATTCTATGATTTTTTACATGACGCCTTTAGTCCTTTATTATTTTTTTAATAAAAGCTTTTAATAAAAAAATTTTCGCTACTAAGATTCGAACCCAGGTCGCTGCATTAGCAGTCCAGTCTGTTCACATCTAGGCTAGATCTTATCGAATTTGTAATTGAAATTGTAGCACTCATATAATTCAACACTCACTCACGAAGCAGTTATGACATAATCAATTTCCCAGGCAAGTCAGCATCAGTCTCAAATAAAGTTGAGAATATGGTTACGCAATCTAAATCAAGTCTGGTGCTACGCTTCCACACTGCATTTTCAATACTGTGACGCAATTCAAGTTGGAGTTACAATTCAGTTATGATGCAATCTATTTCAGAATCAGATTCAACCAGTCAGTTTTTCTCTTAGCATTCTTACAATGCATTTCAAGTCGAAAAGTTTGCTTGACCTTTGCAAAAAAGCATGTTTTTTGAATATTTAATGCCTTTAGCATCGAGCAATTTCTTAGCCACGATCAGTGTGACCACAGCGCATTTTGAAAATAATTGAGCAGGACAAATTTTTTTGAGCAGCAACATCAGGCACTGTTATTTTTGGAAAAAACGCTTTTTGTAAAATAATTAACAAACATAAAACAAAAAATGTGCATTTTCAGTCACAAAAACCTTTAAAAAAACTTTTTTTAGATCCAGTGATATTTTATTTTTAACTCAGACAGCGGCCCTGTGACACTGACACGATTTTTATTTATTTCTAAATTCCAGACTTCCAACTTTACTGCGCCGGTTTCAAATCATATTCAAATCAAATCATTCAGTCTCAAATCATATCTCAAATCATGTCTTAACTCAAACTCAACTCAAACGAGTAATATAGACGCTAAGTTTTTACTCGTATTATCGTCCACTCGTCCAGCGATTCACTTCTTTTTCTTTTCAGCTGGCGCTTTTTTAGCTTGGCTGCTTTGGCGCTTGCGCAGTTGCTGATCTCGTTGATCCGCCTTTTGGAGCATTTCCTGTGCCGCTTTTCTCATTTCGTCGATGAACTTTTGCTCAGCAGCTTCGTCGCTTTGTTTTTTCGTCTTTTCCTGCTCATTGGCCTTCTGACGCTGCATGTTTAGCTGTTTCTGAAGGCGGTTCATTGCTTCTTCACGCTCCTTTGCCTTAGCACGTGCTTCGGCGTTTGCACGGGCATCGAAGCTGAGGACCAACAGCGAGCGGTCAATGCAAAAATCGGATGGCTCTTTTCCGAAGGCCTTTAGCCAGGACTTGATGGACAAAAGGCAGTCCAGTGTATAATCGGCCAGCTGGTTTCGCTGCTTCGTGAGATTGTTGGCAATCCATTTGATGACCCGCTCACTGTCGGCGTTTCCATGCGGTAGGCTGCACGCAGCACGACCAAGCCGGGCCAGCAGTGGAAATTCCTCACACGGCAATGCGGCCCAGAACTTCTCCGGTTCTTTGATTCTAGCGAGCTCCTCAATCGAAGCGACACGCAACTTAATGACCTCCAGTCGCAGGTCGTCTAGACGAGCCGGTTCAATTACATTTGGAATAGCCTTAGCAGTCACGATGACCGTCTCTTCCAAATTTAATTGGTGATCGAGCAGCTGGTTTGGGTCAACAAAGCGCAAGCCTCGTAGAAGTTTGCTTTCCAACGGCAGGTAGGCAAAGAAGCGACTGGTGAGCTCAACATAAAAGTCTCGCACTGCCTTAAAAAACCCCACTCGATCTATCTTGGGCAGGCGGCCAATAGTGGTCCTAGTGTTGGCTCCTATTATCACGTCAGCGTTGACTAGCTGGTTAGAGCGATCCTTTGCAGCAGTGAAGAGATCAGAAAGTGATGTTGCGGCCTCCACCACGTCAGGACGAACAAATCCGAGCAGCATGTCACTACAAAGCTGGTCAAGAGCGGCTGATAGCAGGTGGATTTGCGTAGCTTCACGCTGAAACAACTTCTGGACCTTTTCACAGTGCGGCAACGTCTGCTCCAAAAACTGTAGTCGTGCAAGTGTTCGGTCGTGAAGAGCATTTTTGATTCGATCTGCAGTGGGCTTCATCTTACAAGCCGAGGTCACTGGCTTGCTGAAGTACTCCTTGAGTGCATCCCACTGCTCTAGCACACGCCTGACAACTGCTAGCACCTGCAGCCACCGAGTTTCCACTCGCCTAAGAAAGACGTGCTGGGACAGCTCCATTGAATCCTGAAGCTGGATGTGAAAATAGTATGGATGTACTACTGTGGATGTCTGTTTTTTAATACTTTGTGTTAAAGTATTAGTGTTAATTTTAAGGACTATTATACCTCTTGGAAACTGGCGGCGTCCAGAGTAGCGGAAGAAATTGTAGATGTCGTCCACTAGCGCTTCCACTGCACAATCGTCGTCAAATGCGCGCACAGCGTACTGTACACTGTTGTGAACATGGTGAAGGCTACAGCCCCCAACGTCAATAAGATGGGGCATGTCGGTACGCAACTTTGTCACTAGGCCACCGCGGGATCCTAAGTGAAAAAAACACAAGAGTTGATGAGTTAGACTTAAATAAGAACACTGGGGCATTATGGTAATCGCTGTCACTTACCTCGCATAGCATTGCAATTGTCTGTCATAATGGACGTGACGTTCTCGGTAGGCAAATGGTTGTCCTTGAGCATTTTCAGGACCAATCCTTTCATGCCATCGGCAGTTGAGTCGACCAGCTCCTCTGTGCCAATGTGCATCAGTAGTACCTTTTTGTGCTCAACTGAGAATACTCGACCTAGCACAACAAGCCAGGAGCGATCTCCTCGCGTGCCTTCGTCAAGCAGAATTGAGAACGGCGCAGTTCTCAACTCCTCAGTCATAGATTTTTTCGCATGAGGTCCTAATGCCTCGCGTATGATATACGCTGTTTTCGTTCTGGAGCAGGAGTAATCCTCAGCAATTTTGCTGTCTGAGAAAGCAACAGGAAGTACCTTGGCCAGCACATCCATGAAGCGAAAGGAAACATCCTTCTTGACGATTGTAGTGCACAACCGAAGGCATGCCTGCATCTGCTGATCAGCAGCTTTGTCGCGTTTTGACTCGCCAGCATTAGCAAAAAACGAGGTGATTGATTGTTGCTGGTTGCTATTGCCCATTGGGTTTTGCAGATGACCGCTGGCAGCCTTATGCTTCGCCCCATCAGCATGCTGGCGCAATGCACTTATTCCGTGCAACGAAACTACCACGGTCTTCTGGCACATGTTACAATAACCTTCGTCCAGCTTGTTGCCTTGGGCGTCACAGTTTTGTCGGCACCATTGGCCAATTTCTAGACCATTACGGTCTTTTTCTCTTAGCCAAGATTCAGAAAACTTAGTTTTCCGTTGATAATCCGAAGCAATACTCATTGATTGGCTGCAATTTGAAACATATGGTATTAAAACTGCCAACAAAAGCAACAAAAGCCCATGATATATATGTATACTTGACAGAAGCTGAATATAACACACAGCTACTATTTAGCTATTTGCAGATCCACTCAATTTCTAAAAGTAAAAAAGCAAGCTAGAATGTTGATGATAAGCTCAAATTATCCAAAAAAGTTTTTTGAGCAGATAGTGACATTTATTAGTGTATTTCAAAAATAGTTGCGCAATTGAGCAGAAAAATAAAAATAGTACAAAATACTAAAATAGTGCAGATGTGGTCACACTGGCCACGATGCATGTACCGTCACGGGAAAATTTCTGATCGAACAGTGCAAGTCTCATGAAAATCGGTCCAGCCATTTTTTCTCTAATCGATTGCGTACAAACAAGCAAGATTTTCATTTTTAGTATATAGTTAGTATATTATTCACCATTGTTTATTGTCTAGATCATGCTAGGTGCATGCCTAAACAAAAATATATAGTTACAAATGCATGCCAAAAAGATTTAAGTGCAAGTCTACACCCTCTAATCTACTTGAAATATGATTATAAATGATTTTTTTTCCATTTTGCATTATCTAAAAGACCTTTTTGGCTGAAAATTTGATTGATTATTTATATTTCTTGCTTATACTATTTATAATAGAAATTTGATATATATATAAACATTTGTTTTAACACCTATTACAAGCTTAAAAACTGGAAAGGTTAAAATTTATATTTAAAAATAAACTTTTTAATCTTTTTTCCACTTAATTTTAACTCTGCTATATGATTCTATGAAATGTACACTAGGTATGTATGCACCCTATTGTTTTAGGCGTGATTGTTCTCACTGAAATTATCCTACTGCTTAGTCATCAGCTGTTGTAGGATACTTTCTTTAATAATAATATCCCCACTACTAGCACCAGCAATTGTAGGGCTATTCTCACTCCTATTTTCTGGTTTCCTAAAGCTGCCACCAAAGTGGATGCAAGGTTGAACTTCTTTCCATTAATTAATGTACTTTTGTATTAATGCACTTACTTATTAGTAGTGTGACTACTTCTCTGTCTACTTCTATATTTATAGCATCTACTTATCTTATTGGTAGCATTTGTATATTAATTATACTCTTTGGCCTGAGCGGTATAATGGCACTGTCTATTCCTACTATCTCTTAGTCCTAGGCATTCTTGGGACCAGAGGGTCATAGCCTTATGCAGTTTTCTCTGCCCTGAGGTGATTTCTCTTGCCTTGGGGCAGTTATATACTCCATAGGGTTATTGCCCTAATGCAATTCTTGCTCCTTAGCGGTTCTCTAATTTTCCCAATAAGGGGCTTAATACTCTAGAAAATGAATAAGTCAATTTGAACAATAGCTTTTTAAAGATTTAGTAAGGACTTATATTAAACTTTGCTTGCAATTAGAAGCTTGTGGCAAGTTGCTTCTCTTGGCTCACTTGGGGCTTCTATTTATATCAATATTTCTTGCAGTTTAAAAAAATACTTATCGTGAGAATATTTCTGCAAATCACATTTAAACAAAGTTTAGTTTTAGCTCAAATTTGAAAAATGGTTTTCTATGAAATATAGGCCAAATGAGTAAATTTAAAACATTTGTACATATTACAAGTGCCCTTCCTCAACCTGCCTTTCCTAATATTAATTTTTGAACAAAGAAAGTTATAGAATTTCTGCGTGAAAAAATATACATATACATGTATATTTTTGAGCCGGGTCAATTGCCTGAATGCCGGCAACCACTTCAAATACGTTCCCAGACATTGTGACCAGGACGTCCACTGCCGTGTTCATGATGCAGGCAGCTGCCATGGCAAACCTGTGTGTGGACATCGCTGCCGGGTTATCATGGATAGCTTGCACTTGAGTATCCGCAAGCGTTGCTCTCACCTGCTGCAGTCTGGCAACCAGGAACCTTTGCCAATTGGCGCGGCCAATTCTCAAGCCACTGAAAAAGTAGCCGATGGCAGTCAGTGTCACCCAAGCAGAGTCTCTGTCAACACCATGGCATATGAAGTGCTGAACAAAGTTGGCCATATAGTCCAACATGAACCTGTTGGACTGCAGCACCGCAGCAGCACCATTCATTTCTAGGAACTGAAGTGCGGCTGCGAGGAGAGTTTGGACAGCTTGCACTCTCTGTTCACCTGTGACTGCTTGATCCAACATGGGGACCAACAGCGGGCGACCAAGGTTGACAATGTTCAGTAGGCCTCAGGCCAACTGGGTCCCCCTGGCGCCGGCTCTTACAGCAGCCACAGGGAGGAAGCCGTGAGAAAATATACATGTAAAATTGTTACCATAAGTATAACAAATATAATTTTTATCAACCAGAAAAGATGCAACACATAAAAATTGGCTAGAAAAAATGTATATACAAGCTAAGCAATGCAAAAATAGATTGTTTTTAGGCAGAAAGGTGCTTATATAAGCAATGCAATAAAAATGGCTAGAAAAAGTGCTGATTAAGGTATATAGAATATAGTATAGAATATACAACAAAGATAATTTCTAAGTAAAAAAACATAGAAATACCACTTGTTATTAAGGCATAAAGAAAAACTATAAATACTTGGTAATCTAAATATACTAAATCTCTTTTTTTACTGTTAGTGCTTTTAAAAGTTACAATCACGAGGCAGATTGTGGAAAGCTGGCTAGCCTTACTGCAAAAAGAGCCAGCGGATCTTGATACCTAGAAGCTGGTGCTAGATTGGCTGGCGGGTGGCGTTGATGTTGTTGCAAAGCTTGCCGATGGTGTAGCACAGAAAAATGATAGCTTCTTTGCGTGAATAGCAAGCTTGTAGCTGTCTTACCCCTGGCCAAACATAGGCACAATGTGGCAGCGCTTGATCTAGCTGTAGGTGGGCAATCTGCAGCAAGTACCTTTGAATACCATGCATGGTTCATTCTAACAGAGCACTGTGCATCGCAATAAAATTGAGTGTGCAGGTTTCTTGGTTGCTAGGTCTCGCGGGAAGATGTCCTGAATAGCATCTATAAATTTTTTATATTGGTAGGCATGTGAATTCCAAGACAAAATATGAGTAAAACTCAACACTTTACTAGCCACAGTAGCTTTTCTATTCCTTCTGCAAAACACAATAGAATTCATTTAACTTAACAAGATTAGACAATAAAGAAAAAGGAGCAAAAAAAGGTAAAGGAGGGAGGGAGAGATAAGACTATAAAGGAAACACACAGTCATAAACTCACAAACTCACAGTTGTGTGTAGATTAGATCACTCATATGCGACTAGCTAAAGTTGGTTCTAAGATCAAAAAGCAACAAAGCCCAGCCCCTCTTTCTTACAAATGAAAATCTTCCGCGCATTTTGAAATTCCAGCTCCTCGTTAGGGACAGTGCATTCCGGAACCTCGGTCTAGCAGCAATCCTGCATGCTCTTTCCTGTCCAATTGACAATGGAAAGCATCTTAGCAGATAGTCATTTCTTCATCATGTGGAGTACCATCTTTGTAAGTGTAGTGCAATAGCAGCCACATGGATGCTGTGACTGATAATGATTGTGAAATTTTTTTGAATCAAACAGGTTTTTTTTTATTGTTCTGAATAGTTTTTTTGCTATTTAAAATGTAGTAAAATGTAGTATATGACATGCATGCTTAATACAATATTCAATTATACAATACAATATTATTAGAAAATATGAGTATATTACTTACAAGGCGTGATTAAAGCTCCGAAGAACAGATAAATTGATTATACTGCTCCTAGGAGTCAATACGCTCAAAAGCAGTCACACTGTGTTCATAGCCCAATCTACCCATTAAAGCAATAAAAGCGTGTTGCAAATCTGCTAGCAAAACAGCAATTCCCCCCAGAAGGGGCAACACTTGTTCCAGCTGCTTGATTCGGCAGATTGCGTTGCAGCTTCGGTGAGCATTTAGCATTGACAACAAGGCCACTCTACCAAGTGATTCAGCATCAACACCTTCCCTGGCCAGAAACTGACAAATGCTTTTCACCGCAGCAGGACACAGCTAGTCTATCCTAGCGTCACTTTCAGAGTCAGGTCAGGTGTTTTTTTCCTCGTCGTAGCTGCACTGGCCGCTGTTGCTGCTGATGCCAATTGCAACGTCCGCTGTATCCCCGCAATGGCTGCAGGTGTTGCGGGCATGCACTGAGCGGTTTCCATTTGCCGAACCGTCCATGTGGGAGTTGTCAGTGTCACTGGCATCAACGTCTTGGGGGTGGCATTGGAGCTCAAAATGCTTCTTTGCCCCACCAATTAGGACAGTAGTGGTGAGGCGTTGAATGTCGGCAGTTCTGGCTCCGGCAGGTTGACCTACATGACACCCATTGCTTAATGCTCTTAGCAATTATTGGACCTCGCTCTCTCTGCGTTGCTATCCTCAGACATCAGAATGCTCTAAATTATTGAATATGAAATGATAGGAAAGTTAAAAAAACACGATGTTACCTAATGTACAAAATAACATTTTAAATAAAGTGGAAGATGTCTTGATGAAAAGAGAGCCTCTTTATTTGCAGTTTATTGATGATAAAAGATGTGAGAAATGGGAAATTGTTATAATTATTTTACTCTTACAATTTATTTGCAGGCAATCAGTCTCAGCCCCCAGTCTGCCATGACCTGCCCCTCCTGGCTGTCCTGTGAGCGTGCTCGCGCTAGGGCCAACTAGTCTTCTTCCTTTTTGCCCTCTACGTCTTTATATATTAAATAGGAATACAGTCGAAATGCATGTGATTATAAGCTAATTAATAAAAATTGAGCAGTACTTACTAACATGTTTGGTAAGTAGTTTCGCTTGCCTACATTTACTCAAGGAATAGTGTTGAAGATGCCATCGGCACCTTTATTTTTTATTTATCAAGTCTCGGATGAATTTGATTGTTGGCTCTGTGTCCGTTTCTTCATCAAGCACTACTTATAGAACGATACCGTTGACGATACCGTTAACGATAACGATACCATTTGTTCTCGTACTTTGCTCGGACAGTGATACTCTCCAAGCTGTACTTATTGGAGATACCATAGCTGATCCAGTTCTCAGTATTAAAATCTTGAAATTCTCCTAAAGAAATTTCACTAGCGCCTATTTCTAAAATCTGCTTGTTGCCCAGAAAGAACACCAAAAACCTGAGCTTGTCCATGACAAACACAAAGAGGTATTACAGGAAGATAAATTAATGTGTTTAGTAATGTGGTGAAGTAGTATGCGAAAGGGGCTATCTAGGACAAAAATTATTGCAGCCTCCATAGTCCACAAACTAATACCTTTATTCTTCCCAAAGAGATCAGGAAAAAAGGTACCTGCGTACAAAAAAACCTGCCTACATATTCTAAATTCTCTACTTTTTTATTCCAGATCAGTTTGTGAGTTGCATTCTATGGACATAGTATTCTAGGACAAAATTATAACTGCAAAAATCATTAAGCAATTGTAATTTTTTCTCACATTCTCTCAATGATCAATGTCAATACAAACTCTTCACCATTGAAATCAACACCCATCCCATCTTCAGTCTCAAACTGTAGCACAATCTCGTGAATCTCCTTATTACTCAATACAACTCTTTTCACTGGATTTGGTTTCTCTACCAGCATCTGTCCTCCAGCTACAGAATTAGAGACGTACAAAATTTTCTTTCGCTTTCCCTTAAATACTCAATCAAGACTGAGATTAGTTCTGATTAGAATATTCAAACCCTTTACAATGTCTGCAATATTAGGTGCTAAGAACAAACCGCTTACACTTTCGCGGGCCATGCTAACGACCCCCGATGATTTCAGCACTTGAGTGTCAGCGCTTCCGCGCCGTGGATTCTGCCTTATAAACTTTCTTCTCGAATCCTAATTCTCAATGCCAAGTGTCATCTTTAAACTCAACCTCCGCATCTTTGTGAACTTGCATGACCACTCTCATTACAGTATGATCATAGGCTAGTTTGACAGAGACACATCTAAGTCGCAAGATGACACATCTAAATGATTTAATATTTAAATTTTTTCATCATAGAAAAAATTGACTTTTCAAACGACTTCAATCCTCACTGGACGCGTAATCAGATTAAGTTTTCTCATCACGAGTCAATCCCGAGTCACTTCAGATGCATTGTTGTTTGTTCAGCAGGTTCAGGTAAAACATTCAGTCTTTAACATGCTTCTTAGACCTGGCTTTATCGACTATGACACTCTGCACATCTACTCTCCCACACTATCAAGATGAGTATAGAATGCTGATTGCAGGGCTTCAAAACAAGCTGAACAAAGAGGACATTATTGCATGTTTTAATAACCAACAAAACCTTCCCAGTAACCCAGAAATTGTAGCTGCCGAATATGCAAAGCACCTCAAAGACAATAAAAAATGGCACAACATTAAAGTGTTCACCTATGGAGATCCGCAGGTTGATCGAAAGACCAAACTTTTACCCCAACCAAATAAGCTAGAAAAGGGGAGAAAGCATTTGATCGTCTTTGATGATTGTATGACAAGCCCACAGAAGCAGATAGAAAACTATTTTCAAGAGGATGACATAACAATTGTAATATAATTTACATTGTACAGAACTGGTTCGAGCTCCCGAACAAAACAATTCGTGGGAACTGCAATCTGATTCTCCTGTTTGGAACCACCCCACAGGACAGGCTAAAAAGCTTTTACAATGAGGTCATTGCGCCTGCCTATTTTACAAACCCAACAAAAAGCTTAAACTGAAATATTTCACAGGAGGAATTCGTTAATCTTTGCTATGACAAGCCGAATCAACCTTACCAGTTTGTGATGATCAGCAAAGAAAATAGAACTGCTATTTAAAATTTGCTATCAAAAGATGTCTATTAATTTTGCAGGCGAGTCTTCAGCTGGACATTCTGAGCTGAAGACGGTAAAATCGCTTGAAAGCCCTAGAGCGATCAATGCACCAGGCGCAAGTCAATAGTGAAGACATAAGGATGAAAATAGTTCGACAATAAGAAGAGATGGAAAAACATCTAGAAACTTTCGGATCTGCAATCAGAACTCTAACTAACACCATTATTGCAAACACCCAGAAAACTGCAAATTTTGAAGACGTTATGCTAAGATCAAGTACTTTGCATGAGAGGCTAAGTTCGCGACTCACAGCAGCAGAGTCAGATATAACAACTCTTCAGAGACTAAGACCCATGGGGAAAACATAACAACACACACTGACTATTTGTATAGGATATACAATGACTGGGGGAAACAAAAGAAAAGACTCAGCCGATTAGACAGACTGCACAATCTGCAGGGACATTGACATTAGAGAAGCAAGAGTAGCTGATGGACCATCAGTTCCGTCATCAAAAAAGTCTATAAGGCGTGCAACAGATTTGCGCAACCGGTCATAAAATTTATATATTTTTTCGTTAAAAACGGCAGAAAAAGAAAACTCTCTTTATGATCAAGAGCAACCTAGTGCTCCTCCAAGCCAACAACATTCAACAAAAAAAGTATATTAAAGGTAATTTCTCTTTCTGATATGGGCCTAATTCAAACTGAGTCATCTTAATAAGAAAGTCAAACTTTAAAAGGCTAGCAAAATTATACAAAGCTTTATTTTTAGAATATAGAGCTACTAAGGCCAAAGGCATAAGCCTAAGGTAGAGTCAATTAAGGGAGACTGCAGATCTGTAGGGGAGTGGAATTGCTAGTTAGGGAGACTTTAGTTCAGGCTTAAGTATATAAGTTAATAGTTAATAGGCCATAGGCCCTAATATCAATATGTTCTAACTTACCATTACCAAGGCTGACAAGATTTATTGTATGTGTTCCAGAAGGATATGTGGTTCTAAAAGCTAAGTGAGCATCACTAACTGGCTGACTAATACCCTGAGAAGAAGTAGCTTGACCTTGAGCTCTTTCTCCATCAATATCTTGAGTTGTTTTAATAGTAAACATTAAATATGTTAAAACCAAAATAGCTACAAAGCCTGCAATTTCGAAGGAACAAAAAGGAATTGGCATTGTTAATTAATAAGCTTCCTGTTAGTGTTAGTTACAAATAAAATGTTGTTTCAGTGGAATTAATTTGATATTTAAATGACTGCACCTGTTGCTCTTTATAAAACGAAGACAAGATAAACATTGAATATGCATTGCTTAAGACAAAGTGCGTCATAAATATAAAAAAATATAATTTAGGTATAAATGAAATAAGTCTATTTTGTAAAAAAAACAAACCACTATGCTTTAAAAACATTAAAAGAATAATATGATGCTTTTAAGAAAAAGACAAAAAAGCAACTCACTCTGAGTTCTTGCGCTTTTTAAATTACTTTTTTCTGACAACATTTATGCAATGCCGGCACTGGGACAGACACTGGGAGAGACACTGGGACACATTTGGACAGACACTGGGACAGAAACTCTTACAGACACTCTTACAGACACTGGGACAGGCACTCTTACAGACACTTTGCAGACACTAAGACAGACACTGGGACAGACACTGGGACATACACTTAGACAGACACTGGGACAGACACTTTACAGACACTAAGACAGACACTGGGACAGACACTAAGACAGACACTGGGATAGATAACAGATATGACAGAAATAACTATATATAGCTTATTACTAAATATATATATATAGCTTATTATGAACTGTAAGTATCCACCTAAGTAGTTGTTTAGAAGACTTTTTGTTTTTCAATTCTTATGCACTTTTTTTTGGTTGAGCGAAGTGTCTATGACACAAACCCCCTCCCGGATACAGAATTACGTTATTTTTTTTCTTGTACTACGAGTGTATATTATCGGCCTAAGGCAGAAAAATAAACACGTCCCACAACCGCAAAGGTCGCGCGCGCTCAAAGAGTGAAAGATAAGGTAAGACAACAATCCAAAATCAGTGCATGGCATGCGAAAGCAAGACATAAGCAAGTGTAATAGTAGAGTCGTCGTAGAAAGTGATAAAAAATATATGTAGTATATAGAATAATACACATACATTAGATACTACTAATAGTAGACACGACGACTACATGTTGCACAGATGTTGATGGATGTTGATTTTGCAATGTTGATGCGTCAACCATTCTGCAACGTTGTTTTGCGAGACAAACGTTCGCTTCTAGCAACGTTTAGCACTTGTTGCGCGTCAACATTTCTACAACATTCCCGCAACAAAAATGGCACTAGGGGCTATCTCCTTACCCCTAGTGCCATTTATGTTGCGGGAATGTTGTACAAATGTTGACGCGCAACAAGTGGTAAACGTTGCTAGAAGCGACCGTTTGTCGCGCAAAACAACGTTGCAGAATGGTTGACGCATCAACATTGCAAAATCAACATACATCAACATCTGTGCAACATGTAGTCGTCGTGTCTACTATTAGTAGTATCTAATGTATGTGTATTATTCTATATACTACATATATTTCGTATCACTTTCATTCTATAATATACGACGACTCTACTATTACACTTGCTTATGTCTTTCTTTCGCATGCCATGCATTAATTTTGGATTGTTGTTAAGGAACTTCTACCGGTAGTAACACTGACTACATAGTAAAAAATCTGTAGCTTGCACACAGGTTCAAAAATCGAGACTCCTACATCTTGAAATAATACGAAAATACGGCCATGACTTAGCATTTGCTAAAAAGAATAAGTAAAATAGCAAAAAACGTTTCGATTTAAAGGTCTGCGAAGATTAGCTAATGAGCACCATTAATTTTTTTTGTTTTATCGTAAACACATCAGATCAGACGGTTACCATTATAGTAGGTCAAGAAAGCAATAAAAATATTTACTACATTAGATGCGCATGATGTGTATCTTTGTGTGTGACTGCAAGCTGCAACCTGCAGTGTTTCTTTTAATGAATAAAAAAGTTAGCAGGAAAATAAGAGATTCGCAAAACTATTATTAATGGCAACTGCTATTTGCATGCTGGCAAAACAGACATGTCGTTCAGAAAAGATGCAAAGATAACTAGAGATCTGATGGCGATGATTAAAAACAGCTATAGCCTCCAAAGAGATTCACCTAACCTAGAGCGAGTCTATACTGATCTTTGTTCTTAGAACTTAGAACAACTAGTTTTATTAAGCCACCAATCCCGTGAAGTCTGAACTCCTATTTACTCAAAGTTGAGTAAGTGTACAACCGTCAACGTTGATGACTTCAAATCGTTGGCCGCCATTGTCATTATCTTCGCTGCTGTCGTGAGCGCCCTCGTCGTCAGAACTGCTGTCGCTCTCGCCACTTGCATCGCCGTCAGTGTTCATGTCTGCGCCGTCACCTCCGCTTTGCCGAGTGCTCCTTGGGCCTGCAGCCGAGTTCCGAAGTTCTCCAGTCGGACGCTGTGCGGACTGCTGTGAGCACCTTTTTCGGCGGAACCGAGTGCCTGAGTGGCGCAGATGTTCGCCCACCGCGGATTCAATGGCCTCGCCTTTGGCGTCTTTGTGAACACTCCACACGACGTCTAAAAGTAGGTAAATACTGCCCATTAGTTTTGCTTACCCAAAGTAGATTAGTATCTAGATATGGACGTACAGAATTGATATATATTTAACTAAGCAGCTTAAATACACATTTTATCATAGAAGAGACAAAATCCTAAGCACCATTATGTTGCTTACTTTTGATAAAAGGCAGCAGGCCAGTTGACTCAAAGCAATACTTGGAAACGCCAGAACGCTTGGCACCACGGAGACTGAACTGATGAGCAAGCTTGTCATCCATGATGTGGTATAAGATATTAGCGACGGACTTCATTAGAGTTTTGCTGGTAAGCCGCTTGAAGAACAGAAACTGAAATGTGTGGAATGAATTCGAATGGTAGACTAGAAATTGAATTAATAAACTACAAGACATTACACATTAATAGTCATGTCTTGTAATGTGTTATATTCTCTCATAAAATACATGCGGCAGTTAAGCGGCATCCAGTCGCTTTTGTAAATCGTGCAATGATAAAAATCATACAAAATACTAGCACTCACTGCATCATTTAAGCAGCCTCGATCACTTGTTAGTCGTGTGGCCCACTCAGTCAGTTTATCGACTTCGGTAAATGGCAGATCTTGAAGTATAGGCCTGTCGGTTGGCTGTTGGCCGTGCTGGGCATTGCTGGAGTTTGCACCTGTACTACGAGACGAAGAGTTCTGCAGAGCAAGAAACTGCAGGTGAAAGTCTTTCACCTCTGTAGCCAGGCCACAAATCGCACCATGCATCGCGCGCTGGGTTGCTAAAATGAAGAAAATTATCGAGAAGATGTATCAGCCAGTCAGGGATAATAGTCAGTTAGTGACTCAAATAGATTATTCTCTATACAAACCAGATGAACCTCCGAAACGTTAAGTACAAATTAAAAAGTGTAAATCGCAGCAAAACTCAGAATCATGCGGAGCTGAATGTTTAATAGTGCATTACGCCATTTTAATTTAAATCGTAACTTTACTTAATTCTGGAAATGAAGAGCTCGGATTAGAACTTCTAAATTTTCTTATATCAGCGCCTCAGTAGCGAAAGAAATTTTTTTAGCTGGCTTACTTTCAATCCGCCGCACGGCTGTCACTAGAAAGTCCAATATGTCTGCACGGCTCGCGTCGTAAACGCCAATCGCAGAGGCCGCGGCAGCTGCAGCAGAAGCAGGATGGTGCTGGATTCCATGCCCCATCGGAGAGGCCGCGGCAGATGCAGCAGAAGCAGGATGGTGCTGGATTCCATGCCCCATCGGAGAGGCCGCGGCAGATGCAGCAGAAGCAGGATGGTGCTGGATTCCATGCCCCATCGGAGAGGCCGCGGCAGATGCAGCAGAAGCAGGATGGTGCTGGATTCCATGCCCCATCGGAGAGGCCGCGGCAGATGCAGCAGAAGCAGGATGGTGCTGGATTCCATGCCCCATCGGAGAGGCCGCGGCAGATGCAGCAGAAGCAGGATGGTGCTGGATTCCATGCCCCATCGGAGAGGCCGCGGCAGATGCAGCAGAAGCAGGATGGTGCTGGATTCCATGCCCCATCGGAGAGGCCGCGGCAGCTGCAGCAGAAGCAGGATGGTGCTGGATTCCATGCCCCATCGGAGAGGCCGCGGCAGATGCAGCAGAAGCAGGATGGTGCTGGATTCCATGCCCCATCGGAGAGGCCGCGGCAGCTGCAGCAGAAGCAGGATGGTGCTGGATTCCATGCCCCATCGGAGAGGCCGCGGCAGCTGCAGCTAAATTGGTGCTGGTGCTGAAGCTGCCACAAGAAGACTGTGAAAACGGGCTCAGACTCGATGTAGTAGCATGAACTGCGCTTGCCAAGATGGCTTCATGTTGGATGGAAGCCAAATTCGAACTGCTGCTTATTGTCAAAGGTGGCCTCGTGCCATCAGGTTGAAACTTTGGTGGCGCTGACGACTGTCCAGCACTCCGGCTGTTACCCAGTGTAGAGGATTTGCTCTTTGTCGTTCTCTTTCGGCCGGTTTTTCGAGTCTCAATGTCGAAATTCTCATTGTAATAGTGGTCGACAACTTGAATTCTTCGTGGAGCATCTATATCAGTAGAATCAACTTCTCCCCGACTCTCGTACCGCTTCCGCAGGTTGACAGCAGCGGGAAATTGATCTGCATGAAGGGGAATAGACACATGTACATGTACACTATATAAAATTACATCCTTTATTATTAGCTATGAAAATTCGCTTTCACGTGGGACTTAGTCATCCCACATCTAATTAAACAAGAAAAAATATCAACCCCCCGATGTAGATAATAGGAGCCACATTGAAGTACTTTTTTCTAATGTATACAAGAAAATAGTACAATAATTGCACTTAAGACTGGCTTCATATGTAATCATAGGCATATCATATATAATCTACCTATTTGAAAATAATTCTGCATTAGCACATAAACTCACCTCTCGATCCAATGATGTCGACTTTGTAAGGCAACCAACTATCGTCTGGGACTGACTTCGACTGGTTTGTCAAGCAAGCCTTGAACTTTTTCAGGGGAGGGCACAAGACGCTGTCGCTGCCCTGAAGCCAGGAACGACGAACGATTTCAATTTCTTCAGTTTCATTGAAGCGAACAACAACAAATGCATTCAGGTCGTTTAGACTCATTCATAGACTTGGCCCGAATATGCTGAAATAAAAGTTGGAGGGAAACAAAGCAAAGTTAGAAAAGCTATCGGATCGGAACACATTTTCCTTTATTATTTTATAGTACTATGGGTGAAAACGCAACGCATATATTTCAGAAGCCTACCTTCACTAAAAATCTGTTAACAAACAGCAAAACCATTTTGCGAAGCAAAGAAAACCATCTAAAAAGGGACTGTCATATATTTCGCATGTCTATGCCTAATCATGTCTAGGTCTATATGCGATTGTTGGAAAGAATTTAATATGAAAGCATGAAATTAGTGACAGCGTGAAATGATAGTATGTTCTTCCCACAAACATTTATATTTTCTAATATTACCTGCTTACTCAGTGGGAGTGGCTAAAAATGAAACCAACATTTGCTGAATGAGAAAGCAGCTAGCTAGAAGAAGTCAGACAGAGAGTTCATTCAGTTGCTTCCAAACATTTGCAGAGAAATGCTTGATGTGCGTAGAAGCTACGCACAGTCGACCAATGTATGTAAAATAGGGAGAATGCAGGAACGATTTTTGAGACTTACAAGCATCGCTTTACCATAGAAATCAGTCCATCGTACAGTTACGAGTGAGTTGCTTAAAGTATTGACAACGGAAATGTGCAGAGACATTGAGTCGAAAGTTTCGTCGTAGAGGGCGGTTTGCTGAATAAATTTCTTGCCAACGAAAATACAACCGACATCAGTAGAAATTATATGAGTGACTACAACTGCAAATCCATCTCGAGTTAAAATATAGCAGTCTGGATTAGCAACAGATATATACGTTCCACGCAATACAAGACTAACTTTACGGTAAATACCAAATGTCTGAACTCCTTGCAATGAGAAGTCTACATTCGAAGATGCAATTGGACCGGAATATTCAAAAGGCGACTGAATAGAACACATGTGCTTAGGAAAAAAACCGAGAGTCACATCTCTCTCCAGAATTCGCTTCACAGTCTGCTCGAGAGCAAAACGTGGACTGCGAACAAACTGGGTAATAAAGCGGATAAAATTTTCGCCCCAAAAGCAACTAAAACTATCCAACGGACCACGTCGACGAACTTCTGAAGGAATATGAATTATTGAATGCACAGTGTACACGATAAACTCGTCACCCCAAATAATTGCACATTCATTAACAATGTGCTTTGCCAAATCTTCGGCATAAGAGCAGTACGTTTGACAAACCAAAGGATGCGACAATAGGAAAACAAACGAATGCAGAGAAAGAAATAATTGATACACAGATTCAGGGACGTTTCCAGCTAAAACAATTGGCGCCAAGTACAAAATAAACAATCTAAACTCAGTTGCCTTCCAAAGACCCACGCACTCAATCGACCGTGGCTTTCGTGCAAAATCATGCGGAATGCAAGACGAAATAGAACACAGATCAGCACTTATCTGACGAATATTAGGTCCAGATGCTCGATGGGGCAAGCGTCCCTTACCGAGGAATTTTAAACATTTAGGAACAATACCCTCGTATATTAAGTGCATTGGATCCAGAGGAAAATCATGAACCATGTCGATGGGCAAACTTAAAAAAGGGCTTGGTAGAAGAACATGATTTGGGTATACATCACCTCTGAAGCCAAAGTCAGTTCGTAGTGCAGCACTTAGGTCAGAAAATGTCACTCTTCCATTACAAAAGTCCCCTTCAACAGTGCACTTGTCGCAACCAAAGTATCCCCAACATGCTTTTGTTCCTTTTACAAAGCTGCGTGCTGGTGAATCGCAGGTAATCATTGAAAGTTTAAAAGGTAATATGAGATCTGACTCTGAAGTGACAGTAGAGACAAATCCATCAGCCATCAAATCACGCAATTCAGTAATACAGTCGGCAAGAAAGTCCGAAGCAGAGAGGGGTTTGCCAGTTCCATAGTAAAGCCCGATTATAAAAACAGAATGAGACAAATTCGAAACTCTACCCAACACAGGCCACAATGTATAGGTAGTGCTATTGTGCACTTTTGCACCATCAACAAAAAGGTGGAGGTTCAAGGAATCCAGACGAGAGCGTGATCCAATATTGCTCAGGAGAAAGTCAAGACCAGCTTTAACGCCAAAATGATAATATCGCCCTGGGTTGACATAGCGAAAAGTAAGCTCCCTTGGTGTAGTCATTAGTCCACGATAGTCAGCAGCTAGACCAGGAAACTCGTCTTGTAGATTCTGAAGCAAGTAGTTCACGCACGGCACTTCTGGGCCTGTTGCTTTAACCCAGTCTCGAAGCATGGCCTCGAGTCTCGCACATTGGTTGTCATCAGAATGAAGGGCTGATTCAATCGTTGAAGAAGTCAGGTTTCCTAAATGTAAGAAATAAATAGCTAGAGTATTATCAAAAACTATTAAAAAGATTATGCACATACTTGTTGATAAAATCACATTTTTACTCTAAATTTTTGTTTAACTTTCAAAGTTACAGAAAAAATTTAAGTTAATTTATTTGTAAAGCAGAAATGAATAATGGATGGTGTAAGGTTCATATTCAGTTTAGAGGATCAAGCACACTAAGATGTCAATAAAAAGTGTTGAAAGCAATTAGGGGTTATTATAAAAAATAGATACATTCAATCTTACCAACATCATCACTAGTCATCTCCTGGTATTCAAGTTCCATTTGAGACTCTTCTGTGGGCTCAGGAGCAGCATGAATTCCAAGCTCTGCCATAGGCTCAGTTGGCTGTTGACTTGGATCTTCAGTGTGACATGGGCAATGCAGCATAACTGCAGCTTCCTCGTAGCTTCTCTTAATATGTCGTTGGACTGTTCGCTTACTGGCTCCATGAACAGATGTTGAGGAAAAACCTAGACAAATTATAGAGAAATGGATGAAATGAAAGCCTCATAATTACGCCAGCATAATGAAGCCTTCTATGCCTTCAATACCTTGAGCAAGACCTAGCAAGAAACTGTCAGAGTATCAAGATCATACCCTTGATAATGAGTACTCAACATAAGTATATGCTTATTGCAACATATATATAATATAAATTATAGCAAAAAATATGTTTATATTACAAATCTAATATACAATCCACAAATTTCCTAAAACTTGCATCTTGTGCTTTAAAGAAAATAATAATTGTTTAACAACATTGCAAGCTTTATTTTCTCCAAACAGAAGCATTATAGATAAAAAAATTTACTCAAAGTTTTGCCAAAAGCAAAAATAAATCAAGTTGACAATTATCATTATGAACAAATCCCAAATACACCAAATTCATCATTTAGCATAGCAAACATTTTTATAGGCAAGGTTTGATTTAGGGTCTAATATAGTAGAACTAAAACTAATAAATATAATAAATAATAAAACTAATATAGGGTCTTTAGGAGCATATATAAAAATTAACAAATTAGGTTGAATACAAATAGCCAGCATTATATACTTTTAAGCTTGATACTCAAGTCTCTTGAATTTTGACTAGCACTTCATATCCAACAAATAACTTTTCAATAAATTTTGTTTTATTTAAATTAATTTAGCTATCATTAGCTAGTTATTAAATATAACATTTCTTATGAAACAATCTTATACCATAGTCCAGAAGAAGGCATCTTGTACCCCAGAAATTTCTAGGGTACACTCAAGAAATTTAGCATACATTGGCATACACAAAAAGTGATTTTCTAAGGCTTTTGGCATATATGTTTAATATTTTTGTGACACACAAAGAATGAAAAGTTATGTTATTAATAATTGTTACAATAGTTGTCCATGCATACATTACTATAAAATTTGATATAAAATTAATGCAAAACTGAATTCTGTTTTTTATAAGTTAAAAGTCATGATTTTTAACAAAAATGCACAAAGTTTACTTTTGTTTTTTTAATATATATAACATTATATAAATATAACTATAACTGTTATTTTTAGTTTTTAGCTCATCTCATTTAAATTAAATATCTAAATCACCCATCATGTTCCATCACTTATTCCTAGCAATTTAGATGTTTTGTGTAAAGTATTATAAATGGTATATATTGGCATTAAAAGAATGTTGACAGTTTTTTTGTGGGGCACATATAGTGTTCTGAACTATAGATCTTATACAAAAAATCTATGATTTGCAACACTTTTTATTTATAGTTGAAATTTGCTCTTTAATCATTTCTAAGTCTATTTTACATCCAAAATGCAAAAAAACTTATTGATATTTGCAATCTACACTTTAATCTTTATTTTGGCAGTCTTAGTCTTACTTCTTATAATAAAGGAATGTTTAGACAAACATTTTATGATATAGAGCAATAGGCCTAATATAGATATATAAATAGACTATACCAAATGGTATATAATTGAGGCAAACTTGAACTAAAAATAGTTAGTATATATATATATATATATATATATATATATATCATATTTATACCAACAACATGAGTTTGTATTATATTTATATTATAGGGCCTAGCAACATATTATACTAACTAACCTTAAGTATTAGGCCTATACTAACAAATGTTTGGCCTAAATAAGGCTAAGCATAACATAATCAAAATACTTTATATATTAGATAAGCATAAAAAATATATATTAGAAACAGAGTTTCATTGCATTATTATTTACCTACAACAACTGTGTCTTCACTTAGAGTAGGTGCAGAAGCAGATGGCCCAGACAAAAATACAATATTAGATGCTAGACCACTAAGGGCCTGGTCCTGATTATTTGCAACTTCAGGTTCAACTTGATCTTTGTCTATCTCTTGGGTAGTTTTGCAAGTTACAATCAAGTAAACAAAAAAAGCTATGGTTGTAATCCCAGGAGCAAACAAAAAAACTGGCATTCCCAACTTAATATAGTAGCCAGGCTAAGGCCTAGGCAATAATATTTTTATGTTCTTTAAGTTTAAATTCAAGGGCTAGTGTAGTAGGAAGAGCTTTGCAACAACAGATTTTTATCTAATTAATTTTAGTTACGTTTTTGTATTCTAGGCCTTCGACTTATGCCAACTTTAAAGCTAAGCAAACATGCAATAAACCAAATAAAAAGCTAAACAAAAAGTCAAATAGAAAGTTAGGTAAACAGTAGGCCTAAATAGCAACGATTTTTTGTGCAGCTAGAAATCCGTGTCGATGTGCCTGACGGTAGAAATTAAATCAAGTTGGTTAGTAAAAACTGTAGCAGCTACATTTAACAAATCTTTACGTATACATTAAAGAAACAGATTCTTCTGAATTAGAATTACATAAATGAATAACTCCGTACAATTTTAATTTAAGGAGCTCCCGAATCTAAACGAGTTGCAATAATTCAATTGCCAGAAATTCACACATTTGAAATCTTTTTCTATATCAATGTTCCTGCAACAATTCAGCAACATTTTTATGTCAACGTTGATGCCAAGCGCGCGCTGTCAACAACGTCAATGTTGCAGCAACTAAAGATGGCACTAGGGGTTAGTGTATTATTATGCAACTCAGCAGAACGTCTTAAAATACATTCAGAGCTATGAAACTTTATTTATCTTGACGCACGCGAGATGCGTGAGCAAGTCAAAAATCAGCACCCTACCTTAAAGCCTGTACGAGTTATTCACCTGAAAACTGTGTTCCTATCTCCGTAGTGTATTTTGGGGGTCCAGCTTGACATTCGCTGACAGCTACTTCTACTTAACGCTGAACTATGAAAGTTTTTGTTCTCTTGACGCACGCGAGATGCGTTGGAAATAAAAAAATCAGCACCCTACCTTAAAGCCTGTACGAGTTATTCACCTGAAAACTGTGTTCCTATCTCCGTAGTGTATTTTGGGGGTCCAGCTTGACATTCGCTGACAGACACTTCTACTCAACGCAGAGCTATGAAACTTTATTTTTCTCTTGACGCACGCGAGATGCGTTGGCAAGTCAAAAATCAGCACCCTACCTTACAGCCTATAGGAGATATTCACCTGCAAAATGTGTTCATATCTCCGTAGTACGAAAATTCTACTATTGAAATGGTAAGGTAACTAATTTAAGCCCTCGAAACTTTTAGATCCTGCAGTTAGTTCATTCCTGCTCACTCGCATAAAATGAATTTGTTACAGGAGCTAGTCACGTTGACTCGGTATAAAATCCGCGTGAAAGTATATAAATAGATTATAGTATTTACGCTTTCCGCCATGTAGCCTGGACAGTAGCTAAGATTCAGGAAATTCATCTAATGGGAAACAGATTGCGGGATAGAAGTTCGCAAAGCTGGCTCTGGTCATAGGTCACCCGCCCAAGCCTTAGAAATATTTAGGTAGCGTTCGATCCTGAGGAAAATGTTCTGTACGGACCCCTGCCACACATCCCTTACTGAGCAGGCACACCGCATCATTTCCCACGCTGCATTAGCGGGTCCTGATGATCGGGAGTTGTTTGAGCTATCTGGTGTAGCCGGGAATAAGAAAATGGGACTCATTGGGAGTCTGCTACACCATGCAGCCATGCAGAGGACTTTTCAAGCAATGGATCCTCTGGCCGTGAAGGAAGAAGATACGCCCGTACTAGCGCATTCGACTACAAAGATTGAGGGAACGTGAGCTCTATTGTTTGTGACGCTCGATCGTACTTCTGGTTGATTATCAACTTAAGTTGAAAAGCAACCTGCAACAGTGGCAAAAACTGGATGAGCCACATATGATGTTGGATGTACCTTATTCATGACTTTCAAGGCGCGAGGAACACTGAAATGCATATTTAATTTGTTTTATAAGAAAGTTTCTGGTAAGCGAAACAGTTGAAAGGAATGCAAGATTTCGATTATTTAAACCGTGGTCTTAGTCTTCAAATTTGAGTTCTCGTCAGCCTCGTTCGATCGGCAGCGTTAACACACCACCTTTTGTGGTGTCGCAGCATAATTCTGTATTGTAGTCCAAGCGTCTATTTTCGTGAATTTCACAGAAACGCTGCAGTGGCGGAAAATAGCAAGCTCGAACTCGTCACGATGCTCCGTCCATAAAGGCAGATAAAAACTCCACAGCTCATCGAGTCTCCTTGCTGAGTACACTGCACTACTCCTTCGTGAAACAAATCGTCTATACGTCTTTCCTCAAGTCCCATTTTAGCTAGAGTAACCCTACTCTCCTCGCATGGATAAATCATGGATGAAGCATCCATGATGCCATGTATGGATCATACCTGAACATGTATGGAGCCATACCTGATGATACATGGTTCCACGTGAACTTCATCCATGGTTACTTTCCATCCATGTACATTGATGTATGATTTTAAATTTAGTTTTTCTTATTACACTACTATTTTTTAACCTGAAATTTTCTAAACAAATTCGGCAGCATCTTTAGTGCTTCTGTGAAATGTTCCCATTTTCTTATAAATAACTTTCAAAACTAAAAAAGTACTAGAACAAATACTTATGCAAATAAATATAGAAGTAATTGAAAACTCGTATGATGACCCCATTTTAAGACTTTTATATTATTAATGATAATATTAAATAATTAGGCATAATTCGACGCATTTCAAGGTACTGTAAGAAAAAATAAGACAGAGCTCAGAGAGCTGTATAATACAGAATAAACAAAAATTGATGCATTTCAAGGTACCGGTACTGTAAGAAAAAATAAGACAGCTCAGAGAGCTGTAAAATACAGAATAAACAGAAATTGATGCATTTCAAGGTACTTTAAGAAAAAATAGGACAGTACCTAAAACAGTACATTTTACTAAACAGTCAATAAATAGAATTAGCCGAATTCGATACGCATTAAGGGCAAGGGCCGGCAAATCCTTTACAAAACGAAGTTAATGCTGCATAAGTCAATTATTTGCGCACAGAAATAATTTTAAGTTTCTTTATTCTATTGAGATTTTGAATATGGAGAGATCGGGACAAGGAGAGGTAACGGAGTGAGTCTGAGAGGGAGGAAGTTGGGCATCTGGAAAGTTATGCTGATTCTCTAATGGTTTTATCTTGATCATGGAGCATAATTTTATTTGCTGCCAGACTGCAGCATTAACAATAAAATAATCGGATCTAAGGTACGGACACATACTCGCACCTTTTCAATCATGTTCAAACGCTTTGAACAATGGCACAGCGAAATAACAGTCTTTGCTGAACGATTCTACTGAAACAGCGATGCAGGGTCGATCGACCTCTGAAAAATTAACTATACGTTCGCGTCTGGCCGATCTAGGCGCATTAGACAGGGATATCAATACAAAACTGAATGTCGAAGACTTTTTGAACATGGATTCCAGCAATGCTTTCCAATTAAGTAAATCGATGGGGAAAGTTGCCGCTGGAAAAACAAAATCAAACAGCGAAACAATGGGATCCAAAATTTGCACTTGAATAGTATTAGGCTCGAGGAACTCTGCAATAGTGCAGAGTTCGCCGGACTTCATTTGGCAAAGATGGTTAGAATTTTTTGACGCACAAGCTGAGCTACTTGTCGAGAAAAAATGTCCGTTAAAATAAGCAAGTGAGTTTCAAAGAATGCCCTGTGGCAAGCAAGCAAGCAAGCAAGCAAGATTTTCATTTTTAGTATATAGGACTGCATCCACTACAATAGAGTCCTTAACACAAGAAAAGTAGTGATTTAGCAACTTTTGAAACAAAAACTTGCAAACAAGCTGTGGGCCAAACGACAAAGTTCCACATAAGAACTTTTTAAACATTCCAATGGAGCTCTCGAATGCGAACATAGAATAATTAAATACAGGTTAATTATATGTTAACTCATTGTATGTTAACTCGTACTGTTCAGCCATATGCAAAAGCAGGTGGAAATTAAGGCGGAGTACTTTTGGTCCGAATATTTGCTGAGCATTTGAGATAAAAGCTTTGCATAGCTTTTCGATATCAGTCTTATTTGATTGGGGTGTGATAAATAGGCAATTAGATAAATAGCATGCACGGTGAGCAATTATTTAGGCCCTAGACAAACCTACTTGGAGCATTTGGAGATTTTAAAGCTATTAATCCTAATCGCCTATCGCCGGTCGGCGAGTTCTACCAGTCTTCTCCAATAGCCGCAGGTACAGTACAAGAAAAGAAAGAACACGAGGGAACACAAACAGAAAGATTTAGAGAGTGATAATCCTATGTGATACAACTGATAATTGGCTAGACGATTTAATTTGATTATTCAAGCTACAGGATTCAAGCAATTCGCGGCGCAGATAATTAGACTGATGATAACGAATAATAACGATTAATAATAATGATTATATTACGCACTGACAAGCGGATCTCAGCTTGAAGAAGAAGAAGGAGGCACCGAACACAGGACCACGGAGAAGACTCCTAACCCCTGGCCTAAGCCAGAACCTACTCTCAAACGAGAGCCCTGCCGAATCGACCGTTCAACGGAGTACCGACTAAATTCTATCGGCACTGCCCTTCAGTGTAACACTGAGGCCCTCGGGGTCGAGGCCGCGTACTTGATCAGATCCGACAGTCTCTATCTAACCGCGCTTGATAGCGACGACGTCAGACAAGGATGCCGAATCGTTCCGCTATAAGACTGAAGCGGTTGGGCGGGGAACAAAACACGGACCGGGGGTGATGAATTCAGGCGCCTCAAAGCGCGAACCAACAAGAGAGGAGAAATCGGGCCACCGGCCGGGAAGCTGGACAAGACAAAACCGGGGAAAGAGAGGCGAGAAAGAAAAGTGAGATCCGATTGCCAAACACACTTTCATATATAGTCAGAGTCACAACCCCTCAAAACCCCCTCAAGCCGGGTGGTGGTCGTCTGGCCGGCCGCTTGCTTAAGCCGAATTGTACCGTGGCCGCGGCGCCGGGTAGAATTGAAACTTGCCGCGTGCCAGGGTCCAGGCCGGTTCTGATTGGCTGGCCGCGCAAAGCTGGGGTTCGCAGACAAAAACTCAACCCTCCGCTGAGTCACAAAATTGGCGTCTAACTCTAACCTGTTTACAATTTTAGATTTCAACCAACTAGAAAAAGCACACAAAAAACGCATGACTAAACTAAAGCAAAATAACAATTCAATAACAATATAGAAACTAATGCAGTCAATTTACAACAAAATACACGCAAAGATGCTCACACTACAGGGGGCTATACAACATGTGATAAATTAGAACTGAATTAGTTAACAGCAGTTTCAATGGAAAATGCAAAATTCTCTGCAAAAACGTAGGAAGAAAAAAGTATAGCGCAAAGTTTTTAAAATGCTTCGCTTCGAAAAAAAAGTTTCACAAAAAGATAAGATTCAAGAATCAATCGAGAGGCCAATCATCAAACCAATTAGAATTGAAACTGTACCATATGATTTTTATCATTAGGCCTTATGCCACCTGAGGCCTTTGCTTAGGTCTACCTATCATTATAAAAATGCATCAAAATATCATTTGAAAATATACCTCTAACCCCTATAGGTAATCTTTGAATCCCTAATATAATATGGTTTCTAGTTTATCTACAAATATAATTTTCACTGAAGATCAAAATTAGCATGCCAAAAAACGTTACAAGCCACCGAATTTTAAAGCTAGCTACCAAAAGTGGAACTGGAAGTATTTTATAGAACTAAAGTTAAACACAACATGCAAGAGTGACAGTCTTCTTAAAAAGCTGGAAAAATAGGCCCAGTATTTTATGTCAACACGAAGTTAAGTCCGTAATTAATTAAACCGAAACAAAATGGCCGATAAAATTGCTGGTAATATATTCAAAGCAATTTGTAGGCGGAGAATATAGCAAATTTATTGAACTATTTTTTGTATTTACAAATTAGCTTTCAATAAATATATTTAAAACTTTACCAGATATACATAAAATAGCCTGAAATTTTTTAGGCTTAGATATTTCTTTTCCCGTATAAACTCTCTAACATGAATGATTTTGTCAATTGATCATGGATCATAGATGATTTATCCAAGATGAGAGAGTAGGATAGTATGGCCGGTCTCCGGTAAAGCATCCGATTGCTGATTTTTGACTTCCCCGTCCGCAATGGTCACCAGTACGTTCCAATTAGGTACCAATTGAAACGTTCCGGTACGTCCCATCGGGAGTAAGTCGGTACGTAGCAATAACGTACCATTGGTACGCACTAATAACGTACCATTGGTACGCAGTGGTACGTTTGCTAAAATAGTAAATTATCAATTGAAACTATGATAGCCTGATATATTTTTTATCCTTGTGTCCTTTGTCGTAGCTGCAAGGTATGCCACTTTACTATAAATTACAAAAGAAGGATTTAATTAAGAAAGCCAATATATAGGCCATTTTCTATAAATATCGTTTTCAATTCTCAGTTTTCATGCTAGTAATTGCTTAATTTAAAACAGATAGCTCGTATGGTTGGTGCTTATACATTATATTTATCCAGCAAAAGAAACAGCAACATAAATATTATGAAGGACGATAAGACTTAACATAGCTAAAGGTGGCAAATTATACGACAGGTGGTAATCAATACATGTAACGTGAATTGCGTCATGACTTGTGAATGGATAAACGCATCTTACCCAGCAATTTTTCTAATGTCGACACCACAGCTTCATTTTCCTACCTTTCGGTTAAAATGCACCAGGGACCGAGAAATCATTTAGAAATTCGATCGAAGGAAGGACAATGGCCCCTTATTGTTTAATTGAATTAACTTGGAAAAAAGCTATGTAATATCGCTCTGTTGAGAGAATTTATACTCACTGTTAATCCATTATACAATTTGACACAATTCTCGTAGATTTTGAAGTACCACTAATATAAGTATGTGCGTTTATTGTTTATCAATTATCTACCAGTGATCAACGATCAGTTCTCGGAATCTTATTCGGCAGAGTCATCAAAAAGCTGTTATTATTGCTTCTGCAGTCCTGGGACACATTTAGTAGTCTCAAGACTTTCACAGAAGCAATTTTCACTTAGAAAGTTTTTTTAACTAAATTAATGTATCAGAAAGCTTATGGGTTCGGCCTTTTAAGCCTGTAGTGTTAGCACTGTGATGAACTTTTATTTATTAGAGAATGCACTTTGCTTAGTAGCCGTCAACGGCTGAGAATCCTATTGATGTCTATGGACATTTGTACAGTACATGTTGGTACTGATTGATGCGTTCAGTAAATGGGCTGAAGTTCACGTGACTAAGGGAACCACTTCATCTGAGACAATCAAGCAACTGCGAAGAACGTTCGCCCAAGAAGGCGTGCCCGTGACTATTGTTTCCGACAATGGACCTCAATTTGTATCGAAAGAAATGCAAGGTTGGTTCAAAGGAATCAACTGCCGACATGTTCTCACACCACCGTATCATCCAAGGTCAAATGGACTGGCCGAGCGCTTTGTGAGAGATTTAAAAAATCACGTCCGAGCCGCTGAAGAAGACGACCTTCAGAGTTGCGTCGACCGGTTTCTGCTTCAATACTGGAACGCGAAACATTCTACGACCGGAAAATCGCCCTCTGAGCTAATATGAGGTCACCTACTTCGCACCCCTGCATTTTCTCTGGCACGTGAGCCAGTCTGGGTGAAAACCTACAACAACGAGATGACAAAGTGGAAGTCTGGCGAAGTGGTGGCAACAGAGGGAAAGGTTGTGGTCGACGTTGAGCTGGAGGACGGAAGGCGTGAACGCTACCATCGTGAACAGACAAAGCCAAGGAGTTCCGGTTCCGATGACCTGGTGGAGATGGAGACTGAAGAACATGTGCACACGGATCAAGAGTCTGGTCTTCGGAGAAGTAATCGCCATCGGCAAGTACCAAGGCGACTTGAGTACCGCAAGCTTGGTGTACCTACCTAGCTGTTAACTAATGGGAAGGAGTGTTAGCACTGTGATGAACTTTTATTTATTAGAGAATGCACTTTGCTTAGTAGCCGTCAACGGCTGATAATCCTATTGATGTCTATGGACATTTGTACAGTTCAATTCGGTGGCTTAAAGAGTTGCCAAAATATAATTGAAAAGACCAAGCGTCTGCAGAGTTAAGCTAAAGGCTGAGACTCGATCAATTTTCTTACTCGTCCCAAAAAACGAACACTGGCGACGACGGCTGGTCTTATTGAGCCTCTGGAGACAGAAGCCCCAGCGGAAATTGAGCGCTGGTTCCAACGCTTCGAAGCAGTTTCCAAGCTGAACAAGTGGGATGACACCGCTCAGAAGTTCGCCCTCATCGCACACCTCGGCAAGAAGGCCTTCGCACTGTTGGCGGACGCGCTATTGCCAGATAAGCCTGACGCCAAGACCTACGCTGATCTGAAAACTCAGCTGATCAAGGAGACGAAAGCGGCGAAATCCGAGATTGCATACCGGTACGCGTTCCATCACCTCAAGCAGGACGACGGCGAAGACGTTTCTGCCTACGCAAGAAGGCTGCGACTGGGTTCGGAGAACTGCGGCTTTTCAACCGCCGAACTGAATGACCGCCTGCGGGACCAATTTATCTTCGGATTGTCGAACAAGGAAATCGTCAGAAAGTTGCTCACGGAGAAACTGAAAGATCTGACGTGGGAAAAAGTAACTACGGTGGCCAATGCATGCGAGGCCGTAAGTCGCGGCGAAAGACAAATCTCAGGAGGCGAAATTCTACATGTCAAGTCAGATCCTCCTTCGACATCGAAAGCCCAGAAGCCAGCGTACCAGAAAAGCGACCAGAAGAACGGCCAATTGCGCCAAGTCAAGTGCTTCTGCTGCGGCAAGGAAGGACATACAAAGGACCAGTGCCACCACCGGACTAAGACATGCCTTCAGTGTGGTAAGGTTGGTCATCTCAAAGCAGTTTGCAGGTGCGGACCGAACAAAGGTGGACAACGGCCTTCAACGAGCAACAAATGGTCACAAGGAGGCGGACGGCATCCAAGGAGCAGAGTCAGAGCAATCGACGATGCAGCTGATCAAGTCGGACACATTTTCTCGATGATGACGCCGGAAGATGGTCGTGGAAGCAGAAGGATAACGCGACATTTAGTAGTCAATGGTACGAAAATCAAGATGCTACTGGACACCGGGTCGTGCTCAACGGTCGTGTCAAGCTCGGTGTTTCAAAGCCTACTCGAACCAGCAAATGTAAGGCCCACAAGCAGACGATTCGCTGCGTATCAAGGGTATCCCGTATCAAGGGGAGTAAGTTCCGACCTAACTCTGTTTGTGGTGGACAACCCAAAAGCCAAATCTATCTATGGCCTAGATTGGATTGCTGCCCTTGAGCCAGACCTCTACACTTTTATTACAAAAAGTACGGTGCCTGAGGAAGACGGCTCGAATCCTACAACGGCGTGCTCTGTAAAAAGATTTTCTGTATCATTGGCCATTGAGGCGGGAGCAAAGCCCATCTTTTTTAAACCTCGGCAAATTCCATACGGGATTCAGGACGATGTCAAGGCCGAGTTGAAGAGAATGGAAGAGGCTGGACAGCTCCAGAAGGTGGAATCCAGCGAGTGGGCTACACCCATTGTCTGTGTTCGAAAGCAGTCTGGAAAAGTTCGGATTTGTGGTGACTACAAGGATACCCTCAACCCACTGCTGAAAGACATGGTGTCAACAACGCCCACAATTGACGAAGTTCTGTCAAAACTAGGCCGTGCCCGCCGATTCTCTACGTTGGACCTATCAAATGCGTACCTCCAAGTACCGGTGGATGAAGACAGCAGCGTGATGCTGACGTGGAGCACTCCGTTCGGCTTATACAGGCCCACTGCATTGGCATATGGAGTAAAGCAAGCACCAGCAATTTTTCAGTCATTCATGGACAGGTTGCTTCTAAACATAGAAGGTGTCATTTCCTACCAAGATGACATTCTTGTGTGGGGTTTCAACCAACAGAGTCATGACAACAGACTTCCAATGTGCTTTGAATTTTAAAGGAGAGTGGACTGAGCATTAACGAGGAGAAATGCACTTTTAACAAGCCATCTATCATGTTCCTGGGATATGAGATCAGTGAAAATGGCATTCGTCCACCACCAAAGAAAGCCAAGGAGATTGCAGGATTAGAAGAGCCAAAGAATCTCAAGCAGCTGCAGTCATTTATCGGGATGGTCGATTTCTACGGACGGTGTATCAAGAATCTCGCGAACCTGAAAGAACCTCTAACAAAACTGACCAGGTCAGGAACGAAGTGGGCATGGGGCCCAATCGAGCAGAGAGCCTTTCAGAGCATCGAGGACGAACTACACAATGCAGTCGCTCTCAAGCGTTGCTGCAGCGAGAGTGCAACGCTGGGCAATCACTTTGATGAGCTACGAATACGCCATTGAGTGCAAGAGATCTGCTGAGATTCCCATGGCCGATGCCCTGTCAAGACTGCAGAACAGCACGTCTGAAGGGGAGCAGTTTGACATTAGCTCAGTGCAGGACTGCCTACTAGATTTTCCAATCAACAAGGAGCGTTTGAGAAGACAATCGAAAGAGGATTCAGAGCTCCGGAAGTTATTCGCTCAAGTCAAGTTTGGCTGGAATGCAGAAGGACTTCGAGAACTACAACAGTTTAGCCGATTCAGGGACGAGTTAGTCATTGAGAATGGATTGCTGTACAGAGGTATTCGGCTGGTTGTACCAAAGCAGGAGCGTTCTGCAACTTTGCGATTGCTGCACGAAGGACACATCGGACCAGAAAAGATGAAATCCATAGCTAGACAATGCGTCTGGTGGCCTGAAGTAGATCGAGACATCGAAAAGTATGCGAAAGGATGTAGTTCGTGCCAGGAAAACAAGGATCATGGGGCCACCCGACAATGGACTTCGTGGCCGGATGAGACCGAATGCTGGTCAAGAGTTCACATGGACTACGCAGGGCCTATGAAGGGAGGAAACTACATGTTGGTACTGATTGATGCGTTCAGTAAATGGGCTGAAGTTCACGTGACTAAGGGAACCACTTCATCTGAGACAATCAAGCAACTGCGAAGAACGTTCGCCCAAGAAGGCGTGCCCGTGACTATTGTTTCCGACAATGGACCTCAATTTGTATCGAAAGAAATGCAAGGTTGGTTCAAAGGAATCAACTGCCGACATTTTCTCACACCACCGTATCATCCAAGGTCAAATGGACTGGCCGAGCGCTTTGTGAGAGATTTAAAAAATCACGTCCGAGCCGCTGAAGAAGACGACCTTCAGAGTTGCGTCGACCGGTTTCTGCTTCAATACTGGAACGCGAAACATTCTACGACCGGAAAATCGCCCTCTGAGCTAATATGAGGTCACCTACTTCGCACCCCTGCATTTTCTCTGGCACGTGAGCCAGTCTGGGTGAAAACCTACAACAACGAGATGACAAAGTGGAAGTCTGGCGAAGTGGTGGCAACAGAGGGAAAGGTTGTGGTCGACGTTGAGCTGGAGGACGGAAGGCGTGAACGCTACCATCGTGAACAGACAAAGCCAAGGAGTTCCGGTTCCGATGACCTGGTGGAGATGGAGACTGAATAACATGTGCACACGGATCAAGAGTCTGGTCTTCGGAGAAGTAATCGCCATCGGCAAGTACCAAGGCGACTTGAGTACCGCAAGCTTGGTGTACCTACCTAGCTGTTAACTAATGGGAAGGAGTGTTAGCACTGTGATGAACTTTTATTTATTAGAGAATGCACTTTGCTTAGTAGCCGTCAACGGCTGATAATCCTATTGATGTCTATGGACATTTGTACAGTTCAATTCGGTGGCTTAAAGAGTTGCCAAAATATAATTGAAAAGACCAAGCGTCTGCAGAGTTAAGCTAAAGGCTGAGACTCGATCAATTTTCTTACTCGTCCCAAAAAACGAACATGTAGCTTCGGGCCTCGGAACTCAGAAATGAATCACTTAAAGCTCCGGCCTCTCAATCCTGTCAGATGGTCAGCCCCGTGGTAGCAAGATTGTGGGCGAGCAGCAAGGTCCTACAGTTAAGAGAAGACAGCGAAGAACAAGCAGGGAGAATTTAAAAGGTAGAGATTAGCTAATCCACAGATTAACCAACCCGCTGCCACCAGTCCGTGCGCCCTGGCTCACCAAACCGGAGCTATCGAAATCGGACTTCCGACTAGAGGGGCACTGCACTTACCTGCCATCTAGTGTCTTTTAGCTGTCTATTTCGAAGTCATAGCCGAATAGTAGGGACACTGCTGGGACTAAGATCGCATTGGCCATGCAGGGACAGAGAGGACTTTTGCAGGGGGTTCTTGCGCTGGCGATCCTTTATACACTACTAAATGCACTATTTCATTGCCAAATTCGCAGAAGTACATGTACGCTCGTACAAGTACACGTAACTGCACACTTTTGGCACTAAATGTGTTAACGCGTCGACAGATAGCGATGATGTAGGTGTATTGCCGCCTTTGGAGATGTTTAGACTAACATTTAACTCGTTTTAGCCGCTTAGCTGCCTGAGACTGCGCGAAAGCACCAGTCTGGCACTTAGGTTGCATGCTTATCATGATCCCGTACGACATTTTCCGTATCGAGACGTATCGGAGACGCCCCCTCAAGGTCCCATTAAAACGTCTCTGGGAACGGTATTTCGATAGTTACGGATTCGTCCCGAAGCGAGAATTTAGGGCCTCCACTGCAGGCCGCAAAGGAACGTAAAAATACGTGCCCGAGAATCAGCAATTTTGTCGCATTTCCTTTATGAATGAAGTTATTCACTGTGCCAATAAATCATAATTATAAGAGTTAGAAATCTGAAGTTTTGACCCTAAGTTAGAAGATAGGTAGAAATTTATGAAAAGCCCAGGCGCAGTGAAGGGCGAGGCAGAAGAGTACAATGGAACCCCTAGATAGCTATTAGAAGAGCAAACAGAAGCAGCTTTAAGATAATTAATCAACTGTCAAGTCAATGTGAATAGCCGAATCTAATAAAGCCTCTTTCCATTCCAGTTAGTAGCATCACCCGCCGCAGGCACAAGGGCGACTAAACCGGCCGGGAAAAGCAAACTGAGCAGCGGCCTGACTTAGAGAACAACGCGGCACGCGGCATCTTCTGGCGCACCCTGAGGGAGAAAACGTGAGGCCCACCTAGAGACTCCTACCCAACCCGAAGCTGCCTGACAACCGAGAGAAACAGAGGACTGTTTAATCATTCATGGACAGAGTGTAGAGACGGAAAACTAAGCACTTTTTCCATAATCTTTCTATCCAAAATTTTATCCAACTCAACACATAGATTTGCGAAAGCCCAAATAATCTCTAACCTTCACACTTAGCAACCTATTAGAACTAACTAAATTCATGTACAATTAGGGGACTGAGTCCCAGATTTTTATTGCTTAAAACCCCCCGCCGTTGCTAACAACGCGAAGACACCCCACCGGCGGCGGGGGAGGCCAAAAATGCTAATTGGTACAAATAGACGCTCATCTCAAACTGGAGCGGCGCTTCGTTTTTTTCTGCGCAGTTTTCGATCTTGAATCGCTCCATTTGAATTAGTTTCTGGATTATCCAGTTGGCACCAATCCAAGTCTTGAATCAATTATTTGCCTTGACTATTGCCTAGAGCAAATACTAGACAAAATCGAACTCAGCTTAGATACTAGGAGATCCCGTCAGTTTATACGGTTTTCTCTGACGGCCTTAGGAGAGACTAAGAGCTGTAAGAACCTTAGACCGCTAGACATCTATCTCAAGAAAGTGAGAACACAAACTCAAAGGCCCCAGAGAAAAACGCGTATAATAATGAATGACTGTGCAAATTATAGAGAAAAGAATTAAAAGGAAACATAATCCTACTCAATCAACAAAGAAGTTTTTTGTTTAGCTAAAACGCGTGAGTTTTTTTTTACAGTTTTTCATCAGCATATTGCAGAATGTATTAACTGCGTATGCTGAAATTAATTATGAATATATTATACTACATGAAATAATTTTAGTTGATACATCAAACAATTGTGAATATTGACATAAATGTGTCTAATTATAAAAATACACAGGTAAAATATTAAAACAGCAACATAGCATAAATATGTAGGTATACGGAAACAGAAGCATTCAATTTACGTATATAATGTAGCACAAAAGGCTTAATAAGAGTACGTGTACCGTTAATAATTTTTTTTTATTTCAGCTAGTGTTATAAAAAACGCAATGCATTTAACTGTTAGACTTTTTAATTAAATAAGGGGAAAATGTATGCTTTGAGAGCAGGTCGCAGCTGCAAGAAAGCGCATGGTAAGATAAAACGGCACGCTTTGAGAGCAGGTCGCATCTGCAAGAAAAAACGGCCCAAAAAGTTCAAACAATGCTGTGTTCTTTTATGATAATTGTCTTTTACTCTTCCATGATGCTATCAGTGTCCAGATTAACGCCGTCATTATTAACGCTTTCTACGTCGTCTTATCTTGTCTTGTATAGCCATTCGACCTCCTAGGAGGCATGCCACTCATTGGCTTTGAGACGGTTCCGCGGTGCAGACTTTCCGGTGTCTTGCCATCTTTTTCTTCGAGATGCTCTTGCTGCAGTCTGGGCAAGTAATCTTCGCTCTTCTCGGTACGTTGGTTGGTTCAGGCCTGTCCGTCGTGTCGGCGTCTTGGTCCTCTTCTTCTTGTTGGTATCCTGTTTGTAGGTCGTGTACTGCGCACAGGTGCGTATGTGTCTCGCCATGTTGCTGGTGCTTCTGGGCTGGAGACAGTATGGGCATGTCCCTTTCGGGGCGCCTTTGCAGATCTTGAGGTGGTTCGTCTCTCTTACTATTTTGTTTAGGATGTCTCCGCATCTTGGGCACTTTTTTCTTCTTGTCTTTGTTCTCGATGCATCCTAATGTTGTGTATCTTTATTCCCGTGTGAGTCTTGAACTCTCTGTCGCAGATGGTGCAGTATCTGTCCTCTGTTTGCCGTCCTGTTTGGTCCCTTGGCATGAGCGTGTTCTTGTTCAATGCTTTCACCTCTTCCCATTTTGTTATGTGCTCCAACCTTGCCTTGACTGCCGTTTTCCAAGATGCTCGTGTTACGGGTGGAGTTTTAATAAGAGTTTCCGGTGGTAGCTACTAAATTAGCAGCTACTAAAGTCGCAGCAAATGGACGAATGGGGTCAAACGCTGGAGGCAAAAGGTGGTCGCGCTGACCAAGCATTGAACGGAAGAAATCATCACGGAAATACATTGACACAAACAAAATTACCAAACAAGGGACGCGCAAGGCTAGAAAAAGGGGCAGGGTGACCAGCGCAGGAACAGGAGAAAAAGATGAAATATCCCAACAGCTGGGGGCACAGGGTGGACACAATAGGCCAAAAACTAGGGACAGCGGAGAAGGGTCATGGGGTGGTCAAATAGATAAAAATAAAATTTCAAAAAAAATATTAAGCGTTAATTTAAACAGTCAGTGGCAGCCCGAAACTGCCACATATGCAACAAAATTTCGCATACTTCAAAGGGGGGAACAAGGAGGGGAACACCAGGTGGAGCACTAGCTGGAAAAAGGGGGCAAAACCCGGGGAAAAACACATTAAAACAAGGGCGGGACCAAGAGAAGGAGCAACAGGGGGAACAAAGGTGGGAGTAACCAAGGGAATGTTAATAAACATTCAAAGGAGCCGTCGGTGACGTCAATTGTCGCTTCCGGAGGGAGACGTCGCGCTGTCGCCAACCGCTGCCTGAAGCCCAGTGGTATGAGGTGGGGTGGAGAAGGTTTTTCTTGGAATGGGTTAATTTGAAATTAGTTGATGACACCAGTGAGGTGGGGCGGATTCCACGTTTCAATTGCCGCCGGCGTTGTGTCCGCACGAATAAAGCCGGAAAAACCGCGCAGACAGATCTCAACGAATTTCTTCTCCTTTTACTCCGACAGCCGGGTTCTCAAGTCCGGGGGGGAGGGTAGTCGTAATCGTAGCGGAGCGGTCGTAGAGCGGCACGGTCGTTCAGATGATAAATCACTGGAGGTTCTGACTCCGTAAATTAAGGCGTCGATGTGTTGAACTTGTTGAACTTGTTACTTTCAGTAGGGTAGTTGCTGCCACCACCGTAATTCTCGTATTACGGAACGTTGATGGTCTCAGAGCTTTCTTTGAGTTGAGACTTCGGTTATTTTACGCCCCACGGGCAAATGATTCAAGATAGGCTATGGCTTATGTCAACGGAATAATTATTAAATGATTAAGTTTGTCGGTTATTTATTTATTGAATCAGGTTTTACTGGCTCGCGCGGATGGTTAATAGGTTGAAACTAATTACTACAGACGATAGATATCGCGGGCGCCGGTGCGTTAATGAAACTTAAAATAAAAGAAAGCTGATACGCTAAACTTAACTCGGAAACAAATGACAAGAAGAACAAACGGTAACAAAACAAAACTAAAGGAAAGAAAGGACAGAAAAAGGGGAAATGAAGAAACGAAAAACTGAGCAATGAGTATTTATAATAGAAACGTATATTACATCCAAAGCATGGGGGCTAAGTTGGCCAACGTGGGGGCCATGCAATGGCTAGTGAACCAAAAATAACTGAAAAAACACATAAAATGATTAAATTCCACGGGTGATATTGCGTTTAGCCAGAAAATGGGGAGCTAAAAATCAGACAGTGGTCCCGACTTGGGACCAGCGGAGGGAGGTGAGGTCATAGTATACCATGGTTGGCCGCACGGGTTGGCATTCACGAAAAAATATTAGCACGCATTTAAATGTTAGGAAATAATTATTTAAAAAAAAATTAATGTCTGCGGCAACACTACTGCCACAATGCAGGGATTCCCAGAGCGATATTCAAGATCGATATTTAGAAATAACAAAAATCTCTGCTTTTAAAACACTAAACGCCATGATTTTTTACAGAAGAAACATCACCCACGAGATAAACCGACTTAAAAAAAATTACAGCTACAGATTGAAATGATTTTTTACAATTTGCCAAAAACTGGTGCTTCCCTATCTCCACAGTGTAATAAATTGATATTCGATTTCGAGTACTTCTGCTTGCTCTCTGTCGCTGAAAATTGACATACAGGACTTCACCCAGACACTAATCGATTATCATAACTCAAACTGAACTCAAAGTTTCATGCTCGAGAACTATTCGAGAAAAACTGATGTTCCTATCTCCACAGTGTATTAGATTGATATTCGATTTCGAGTACTTCTGCTTGCTCTCGTCGCTGAAAATTGGCATGCAGGACTTCACCCAGACACTAATTGATTATCATAACTCAAACTGAACTCAATTGCTTCATGCTCGGGAACTATTCGAGAAAAAAACTGATGTTCCTTTTTCTACAGTAAAGTGTAACATTTTATATTGAGTTAAAAGTTTTTTTGCACTGAATAAATTATAATTTAGGTGAAACTCAATTAGCTCTTTAGTATTACTCATTTAATTAAATATTAATTTAATCATTAGATTAAAAAAGCGAACGGAACACTCGCCGATTGTTAAAAAAAAGTTTAAAAGGCATGTTACAGCATAGCACGCGCATTTTCATCTAGCAAAAATGAAGCAAAACAAGCAGTTTTTGTTCCTTTCTGCTGTTAAATGCATTCTATGGGTCACATTATTGTAGACCAAATGTATTTGTCTCAAGAATTGCTGTCTTCATAATTTTATCCTGGTTGTCGAAGTAAGACATCATCCGAAAGGAATGTCTTGCTGTCTAGTAAGAGTACGAAGAAATTGACTACTCATTGCATGACAGTAGACCGGCCGATATACTAAAACTTTAATAAAAGCTAAAACTTTCTGCAAAAATTCTCATGTATCGTTACATGCTTCTCTATAGACCAAAAATAAGACATACATCTACTTCTGAAGAGTCAGGGTCGAAAAAATAAAAAACTTGGCCTTCTAAACTTTTTGCACAAATTTGGAGTGGTGCGTCCTTATAGTCTAGCAGTCCTTGAATAGCGTACGCGTCATGCATATTTAATGCTGCACAAAGTTAAGCCTTTAAATTGTATGCTAATCGATCAGTTGAGTAAATTGGTGCAGTTCGAGCAGCAGAAGTTTGCCTTTTCTTGCGTTGTCGATGCACAGATGCAGTGGATCCAGTCTAGACATGATGAGCACTCGATCTACCAGTAGTGCATGCACAAGAATTAAAATTTAAAGTAAAGTGTACGTGCGTATGCATGGATATTCAGCACAGAGGCTGCATCAGGTCTTTATATACCTACAAGAATTTTACAACTCACCCAATAAATTGTTGCTGCACCGTCTGCTTTTGCGGCTCTTCTGCTTGACAAATGGCACAAAAACCTTGGTTGCTATCGACGGCGTTTTTGCTAGCTGATTACTCGAACAACGAAATCGAATATAGCTACATCTACATGTAATACTGTGGAGATAGGAACATCAGTTTTTCTTGAATAGTTCTCGAGCATGAAGCTTTAAGTTCAGTTTGAGTTATGATAATCGATTAGTGTCTGGGTGAAGTCCTGTATGTCAATTTTCAGCGACAGAGAGCAAGCAGAAGTACTCGAAATCGAATATCAATTTATTACACTGTGGAGATAGGGAAGCACCAGTTTTTGGCAAATTGTAAAAAATCATTTCAATCTGTAGCCGTAATTTTTTTAAGTCGGTTTATTTCGTGGGTGATGTTTCTTCTGTAAAAAATCATGGCGTTTAGTGCTTTAAAAGCAGAGATTTTTGTTATTTCCAAATATCGACCTGAATATCGCTCGGGGAATCCCTGTGAGGTGGGGGCGGAGAAAGTTTCTTGGAATGGGTTTATTTGAAAATTAGTTACTGACACCAGTGAGGTGGGGCGGATTCCACGTTTGAATTGCCGCCGGCGTTGAGTTCGCACTAATGGTTCCGGAAAATCGCGCAGAAGAATCACAACGAATTACTTTCTCCTGTTTTACTCCGACAGCCGGGTCCTCAAGTTCCGGGGGGAGGGTAGTTGCAATCGTAGCGGAGCGGTCGTATAGCGGCGCGGTCGTTCAATTGATAAACACCGGAGATTCTGACACCGTAATCTACGAGCTAATGCGTTGGCTTGTCGAGCTTGCTACTTCAAGTAGGGTAGTTGCTGCCACCACCGTAATATACGTATTACGGAATCTATGGTCTCAGAGCTTTCTTTAAGATGAGACTTTGGTTATTTTACGCCCCACGGGCAAAATACTCAAAATAGACTACAGGCTTCTTATTAGTAATGAAAGTATTATCGCTTAATATTAATTATTATTATTAATATTATTATTAACTGACTTTTAAAATAATATTTAGCAGGCAGGTACTAATTATTATGGTGCGATCGAAATGATTTGACGAGCAGAGCCGGAGTAAGGTAGATGAAGAAACTAAAAACGTAAAACGTAACAAAAACGCAAGAATAAAAAGAGAGTGAGTGCGAGAGAGAGAGGGCGAGAGTGAATTAGCAGCGCTTGAAACATGCAAGATAAATAGTTAGTATAAATTCCAACTACAGGGGCGAAACTTGGACGGGTAGCTGGGCAGCTGGTTGGGCAAAGGAGTGGGCACAAGGTTGAGCGAAGGCAGTTTTACGCAGAAATTAAAAGAAAAGAAAATAACAAACAAGAGTGGGGAAACATGGATTCATAGGTGGGACAAATTGGAGGAACAAAAATTGGGAAAAAGGAAAACATACGGGAAAGTGACTAAATAAACAACTATTGGAAAACAATACGCAAAAATTTCCGGGAGTTGGGGCACGTAATTAAATTCATAGAAACTTAGTAAATTGAACGCAAAAATTATTAAAGTGAGGTGGGGGTGGAGAAAGTTTTCTTGGAAATTGGTTGGTTTTTGAAAATTTTCTGACACCAGTGAGGTGGGGCGGATTCCACGTTTGAATTGCCGCCGGCGTTGAGTTCGCACGAATAAACCGGAAAAATCGCGCAGACGAATCACAACGTAATCTTTCTCCTTTTACTCCGACTGCCGGGTTCTCAAGTCCGGGGGGAGGGTAGTCGAAATCGTAGCAGAGCGGTCGTTAGCGGCGCGGTCGTTCAAAGCGATGAAACACCAGGGATTCTGTCTCCGTAAATTAATGCGACGATTTGCTGAGCCTGTTACTCTCAGTAGGGTAGTTGCTGCCACCACCGTAATTTACGGCGGACGATAAGTCTCAGAGCTTCCTTTGAGATGAGAACTTTGGTTATTTTACGCCCCTCGGGCAAATGACTCACGAAATGCTATGGCTTTAGTTTAATGAGTAAATAATAATGGTTAAAGTTTATTACATTGGCTTATTTTGAGCAGGCTGGATATTAAAAAAAATATTACTACGACGCTACGCGGATGTGACGCGGGCCGAGGTCGAAATAAAAGTTTCAACTGGGCTTAAACGATAAACACGAAAGTAAGAAAAGAAAAGCAGAGAAACGGGAATGAAGACAGTCATGTAATCATCGCGTTTAAATAGAGGAGAATTAACGGTCACGCAGCGGGGATAGAGGCTGGACATGCACATGGGAGAGAAAATCACGAAAAAGGGCATAATGCGGGGCGGCATAAACACATAAGAAAAAACTAAAATTTACTGTACACATCCAGCTTCGTGTAATCAAAACACGTTGCGGGTACAAACAGAATCCAGCATCGGGAGTGATGTCACTCCAAAAATGGGAGAAAACGCGACAATTCACCAGCCACATGCAAAATTAAAAAAATGACAAATACAAGTTTTATCGCATCTTACGTGGCAACCCGCCTGCCACATGCGCAGGGCGGCCGGCATCACTGGCGAAAATTAGCAGCACCCGCTGCCGATGTACGTCCTCGGCCGCCGCGGCCGTTTGGGCGAGGGTCTCTCGGCTGGTCTTCGGTTGGGACTTGCTGGGTCGGTCGGGGTGGCGCGTTGACCGGCGCCGAGTTGACGGCTGGGGGCCATCCTTGGATTTTAACGCGACCGTCGATAATGCGGAGCCGCTCCAGGTACTTCTCGACGGCCGCGTCCCAGAAGGCTTTCAGACGCTCGTCCCAGCCGGCCTCCAGATGTCCGGCTTCGAAGTAGGCAAGCGCAAGGAAAAGCGCTAGAGCCGGTCGGGGCTGGACTTTCTGCCGAAGGTGTTCTTCGGCTCGGCCTAACTGCTCGTCCAGCAGATCGCGAGTTGAGGCCGGAGGCATTATGCCGCAAAGTTGCCGCCACGGGGCGTCGATCTGTACACGGCCTTTCTCGACGGCCTGCGCAAATGCCTTGAATAGCGCCTGTCTGAGGCGGATGCGCGCCGGGGCTGCACCGGTCGCAGCGGCATTGATGACCCGGAGGGTCGTGGCGTCTTCCTGGCTGAGCCATGGCGCCCGGCGCAGTGAGGCCTCAAGTTCGGGCGCGCGAAGAGCTTGGTCGCTGGCTGACTCTTGGTTTGCCATAGTAGGATGATTTCCGCAGAAGAAAATCACAAACGGAGCAAAATAAATGAATGGAGCAGCAAAGGAAGCAAAAAAATACAAAGGGGTTAATTACAGCGGGGCGATGAGGGATGATGCGCAGTCGAAAATAATAGCCGAAGGAAATAGATAGCACGGAGGCAAAGTTAAACAGTTTGAGAAATTTTGGACCAGAGATAAATCGCGGCCTTAAATACGACAGAAACCTCCAGTCGCTGAAAAAGGTTTCCAACCACGGGGAACGACCACCACCCCGCTTGCACTCTATGGCGGGCACACACGGAGGTGGGGTGGGTGACAAAAAGTAGAGTCATAAAACGGATAGTTAACCGCGGCTGGTTCGACTTCGCTTTCGTCACTCGACTCGTAGGGCAGCATTGGCCGCTCTGTCTGGCGCGGAGGCTCCTGCGGTCGATCTGCCATCACTTGCGGCACCTTGATGACGTTATTGCGGTGTACGAGCATATCAGCAGGGCGTCCACGTCGGGCTGTTGCAGGCTGGATCCAGTAGGCTACTTCGCCGACCTTTCTGTTGACTTTTTACATACTCTTGTACGGTCGGTGAAACTTCGGCAGCTCGCCCAACTCAAAATGCGGCGAGAATCCCGTCGTACGGTTGACAGCTGATCGCAGGGCTGTCAAAGCGGCTGGCAGCATCTTGTCCCACTGTTGATGATCTTCGAGGAGACAAGTGAGCACCTTCTTGATGTTTTTGTTGCACGACTCAGCTTGACCGTTGGCCCAGGGCGAGTATGGCGGCGTCGTTGTCTACCGGATGCCATAGACTTCGCAGAAATGTCGAAACTCATGCCCAGTGAACTGCTTGCCTTGGTCTGAATGGATCCACGCGGGGATTCCGGTGATCGGGAAGACTTGTTCCTGCAGCAGAGTTTTAATTGTCTTGGCGCGCTGATTTTTCATGGCGAAGGCGAATGGGTACTTCGACGTAGTATCGACGTAGGTTAGGATTTACTTATTGCCTCGGTCTGTCGGGTCTCCAGTGGGGCCCATGATGTCGATTGCGCATCGCCCATAGATTTCGCAAACCGGGAACGACTGTACATGCGCCGGAACTCGTCGCCGTCCTTTGCTCTGAGTGCAGGTCTGGCAGAAAGCGACGTAGTCGGACACGGCCTTGGCCAGGGCCGGTCGCCAGAACCTCTCGCGTACCTTTGCGATGGTGAGATCTCGGCCCATGAGTCCGCAGTAGGGCGAACCATGCAGGTCGGCGAACACCGTGGCGTCGAGACTCTTCGGCAGGACGATCCTCGCTTTATCCTCTTCGCCAACATCGTCGAGATGGATGACTAATAGTCCGTCGTCTCGGACTTCCAATTGCTCATAGAATGCTAGGAGATTTCGCTCATCTCTTGTTAGATTTAAACGCTGATTTAGCGGCGGCTTCGGTTGTCGACTTTCAATTAAGTTGATCATCATCGCGATGGCGGAGTCAGCACGCTGATGAGTCTGGAGCTCCCACGAGTGACTGGTTTTGGGATGTGATCGGTTAGATTCAATGCTTGGCGTCGGTTAGTCGAATTAGTCGGCGCGGCTTCGGCTGTGGCGGCATGGTTCGGGGTCTGGAGCTCCCTCCGCACGGTCGCTACTCTGACCGATTGCCGGGTCGTTGAAAAATTTAAAGGCCGCTCCTTGTCAGCAGATAAGGGTGAGCAGCAGATAAGGGTGAGTCAGCAGAACTGTCGGCGTCGAGGCTGAATCTCACTTTCTTGAACACAGGACGGTGAGCGGATTGGCAGCGGTCGTCGCTGGCTGCGCTGTGGTCGCTGTCCTCGTCGCTTTCAGCTAGTAGACGGCGGCTCCTTGACGGGCAACATGTCGTGCTGCTAACGTGCTGGTGGGCGACTTCTGAGAGTCTCGAAAACGGCTGGTTGATGGCCTCGGCTTCGTCGCCGGCGAGTGCAGCGCTGTCAGCGGCTTGCTGTCGGCTGCCGATGTTGCTGGCGGAGTAGCCTCGCCGTTGGACTCATTCGGCTTCGTCGACGGTTCCCGTCGATTCCGACGGTTCGGTTGCTTCCTGCTCGGTGGAGGGCTAGGGTGGCTGCTGTCGGGGACCTTCGGCGCCGCTGCGCCAGTTTGCGCGGCTGGCTGCTTACTTTGGTCCTCGTCTGCTGCCTCACGCTGAGCCTCCTCCATGCATTCGGCGTCGTCCTCGGGCCGTCTCGAAAGACCGTCGGCGTTCTGATGCTGACTTGATTTACGATGCTGGATCTCGAACTCGAATTCTCTGAGGCGCTGTAGCCATCGTCCGAAGATTCCTTCTTGCTGAGTTCTTAAGATCCAGGTTAATGCGGCATGGTCAGTTCGGCAGATGAACTTTTTTGCCAGCAGGTAGAATCGGAAGTGTCGCATCCCGTCTACAACTGCCAAGAGTTCTTGCTTTGTAATTGGATACCAAGCTTCGGCCGGTTTGAGTCTCCGGGAGAAATAGCCAATTGGTCGCTCAACTCCGTCAGCTTGGCGTTGGCTCAGGCAGGCTCCGATTCTGGTCGCAGAAGCATCCGTGTCCAGGATAAAGATAACATTAGGATCCTCGCTGAACTGCGGATACGCGAGCACAGATGTCGAAGTCAAGGCTGCTTTGAGCTGGTCGAACGCGTCTTGCTGGGCTTTTCCCCATAGACAATTGAAATTTCGGATCTTCTTCTCCTTGATCAGATCGTGGAGCGGAGCAGCAAGTTCTGCATAGCCAGGTACGAATTTTGAATGATAAGCGCACGTGCAGACAAAACTTTTAAGTTGTCGCGCTGTTCTTGGTCTTGGCCAGGTCTGAATAGCCTCGATCTTCGCCGGATCAGTTTTGATTCCATCTTTTGTTACAACATGGCCCAGGTAGTTTAAGCTTGCCCGAAATAGATCCCGGTGTAAAATTCGCTGTCGAATCGACCAGAGAATCGACCAAAAATTCTGGATCGAATAGACCAAGAAATGGCACTCAGAAATTTTCTTAATTCGACGATCGAATATTCTGTCTAATTTCTACCAGTAAATTTTATTCACCTGTTGTGTTCTAATTAACACAGATAGTTTCTTTGATTGAAGCTTTCTCGGCGAGACACAAATCTCGCTCACAATATATTTATAGAGGTGAAACTCCTACTTGCACGTTGCATTGCCAAATCGATACGCAATCACCTACACATTCTAGTCTGAGTACAGTATACGCCCACGCATTCAATAAGGTCAATAGTTAATTGTCAGTGGTCAGTTCATTGTGCAAGCATTGTCAATCACAACATTCTCCCCCCCCCTTCCGGAAGAGGATAACGCTCCGGTTGCCGTCGAGCTCGAGTTGACCTTCGAAGTTCAGGTGGAGGTGGCGGCTCCCCCGTCCGTGGGGGCGGAGCCGGCGGCAGCGGCAAATCGAACAAGTCGTCCTCTTGGTCGGCCGCGCCGTTGTCAGCCGGTGGGCTGTTGCACTTAACCAGCCGACTCGCTTGCCACTTTGTACCGTCGGACAGCACGAAGGTGTTGAGCCCTGCTCGGGAGGCGATCTTTAGCGGTTCCTTCAGTCGGGTCGCCAGCTTGTGCGCTCGGTGCGGCGTCTGTCGCCAGACCCAGTCTCCGGCCTGGAATGCTGAGTCTCGAGCTCGCCTTCGCTTGTTGGTGTAGTCGGCATTCTTGGCTTGCCTCTGTGCGATGCTGTCTCGCAGGTCGCTGTCGTCCCGCTGTTGCACTGGAGTTGGCCTGAGCAGCTGCAGTCCGGACCGCAGCTTGCGCCCGATCATCAGCTCGGCTGGAGTCAGCCCGGTGAGAGCGTGCTGGCTGGTCCTGTAGGTCTTGAGCACCAGGTCGATGGCGTCCTCGAACTTCGCTCCCGCCCTCAGGTTCGCTGCCAGGCCCTCCTTCAGACTTCGGTTGAATCGCTCGACTCCGCCGTTGCCTTGCGGGTAGTACCGGCTCACTCGGCTGTGCTTGATGCCCTCGGCTCGCAGGAACTCTTCGAACTCGTCGCTGACGAACTGGGGTCCGTTGTCGCTGATCAGCATCTTCAGAACTCCCCACCGGCCGAATAGCTTCCGAAGCGTCTTGATGATGTTCGCAGAGGTGACGGTTTCCATGGCTGCAATCTCCGGCCACTTGCTGTACAGGTCGTGGATCACCAGTAGGAACCGCTGGTGTCGAGGAGCCGCGGCGACGTCGCCAAAGATATCGATCTCGACCTTGTCCCACGGTCCATCTGGCCACTCGATTGGTGTCACGATCGTCTGTTGAGGCTTGCCGGACTTCTCCGCCAGAGTGCAGGCCGTGCAGTTCTTGACGTAGTCCTCAACCTGCCGGTCAATTCCAAGAAACCAGACCATGTCGCGGCACCGCTGCTTTGACCGAACGACGCCCGGATGCCCTTCGTGGGCCTCCTCGATGACTTGAAGTCGCAGGCTCGTCGGGATGATCGCGCGTTCACCACGGCCGAGGCACTGACCGTTGTTCCAGCAGAACAGCTCGTCCCGGACGTTGAAGTACGGCTTCAGAGAGCTGTCCACATTCGTCGGCCAGCCGCCCGAGATGTACTGCCAAACCGCCTGCAGCACTTCGTCCTCCTTGGTCGCCGTTGCCAGTGCGTCTGCCGTCAGCGTTGTCTTCGAGTCGACGACTGCGTAGACGTAGCCCTCCTCGTCGGTCTCCTCGGATGGATCGCGCTCCGTCGTGGCCCATCTGGACAGCATGTCCGCGCACTTGTCAGCGCCAGGGATGTGCTCAAACCGGACGTCGTAGCCGCGAAGTCTCTCGACCCATCGATGAATGCGAAGAGGCCTGTGCCCCATGCTTTTCGAGTCGAGCAGAGTTTTCAGGGCCTTGTGGTCGGTGCGCAGCGTTCTCGTCTGTCGTATAGATAGTAGTGCCAGCGTTCGATGCTCCATACACAGGCCAGGGCTTCTCGCTCTCCGGCTGAGTATCGCTTTTCCGCTGGGCTGAGTGCTCTCGTTGCGAACGCGATTGGCACCTCTTTTCCGTTTTGTACTTGGCTGAGCACTGCCCCCAGTCCGTCTAGACTTGCATCGCAGGTGACGTACGTCTCAGCATGGCAGTCAAAATGAGCTAACACTGGGCTGCTGGTTACGGCTGACTTGAGTGTACGGAAGGCTGTACGTTCTCGCTCACCCCAGTGCCAGTCCGCGTCCTTTTTGAGCAGTTGTCTCAGAGGCTCGGCAATTGCTGAGTAATAAGGTATGAACTTGTGCAAAAAGTTCACTGCCCCGAGAAACGATTGAATTTGCGCGACTGTTGATGCCTCAGGAATTCTTAGAATTGCGTCGACGTTGGACTTGGTCGGTTTGAGGCCGTCTGCAGAGATGACCAATCCGAAGAAATCCACGCTCGCCTGCCGGAATTTGCACTTCTCTCGATTGAATGTGAAGCCTTCGCGATGAATCCGCCCTAGGACTTCTCGGAGGTTCTTGTCGTGCTCAGTCTCGTCCTTGCCGTGCACCAGGATGTCGTCCACGATGTTAATGGCGCCAGGAGCTCCTCGAAGCACCGTCTGCAGGGCTCTCTGGAAGGCAGCTCCGGAGCTGGATAGCCCGAATGGCACCACGGTGAACTGATACAGGCCGGCATCGGTGATGAAGCACGTCAGTCCTCGAGAGTCTGGATGCAGCGGAATCTGCTGGTAGCCTTGACGCAGGTCCAGCTTGCTGAAGCACTTCGAGCCGTTGATGCTGGCCGATAGGTCCTCGATTGACGGTACCGGATAGCGGTCCGCGATCACCGCCTTGTTGACCTGCCGCAGATCCACGCAGAGACGAACCTTGTTGGACTCCTTCTTGCGCGTCACGTCAACGTTGCTAACCCACTCGGACGCGTCGACCCTCTCAATGATGCCCTGTTGCTCCATCCGGCTGATCTCTGACGTCACTTCGTCCTTCAGGCCGATCGGCAGCTTCCGCATTGGCTGAGACACTGGCTTGACCGAGGCGTCGATCTTTGTCCGGTGAATGAAACTCTTGGACCGGCCCAGACCGTCGAAGATTCCGGGGAAGTCGCGCTTGATCGTAGTCTCGCTGATGCTCATCACTCTGTTGTCACCTTGGAAGATTTTGAATCCGAGGGCCTGAAACAGGTCGCGGCCCAGGATGTTCGCTCCTTTGTCGGCGACGTAGAATGTGGCTTCTGTCCTGATGCCGTTGAACGTCACAGGAAGCTCGACCTTGCCGATGGTCTTGATCGCAGATCCGCCGTATGCCTCCAGTTTTGTGCTCGTCGGAAGCAGCGGGTGCCTAGCGAAGGACTTCTTGAACGTCTCCATGTTGAGCAACGAAACGGCAGCACCGCAGTCGATTTGCAGTCGAATCAGCTTTCCGTCCAGACGGCATTCGCAGAATAAGCTGTCTGTGCTCTTGTTGTTCACGGCCAGGACCGTCAGGCTGGACTCTGCAGGCTCTTTGGTGTCGATCGCAAAGACCGCTTTCATGCGGCACATTCTCGCGAAATGGTTCGTCTTGCCGCATCGTCTGCATTTCTGGCCCATCGCCTTGCATTCGCCCTTGTGTCCGTGGTTGCCTCCGCATCGAGTGCACTTTAGACCTGCTGCTGCGGTCTTCTCATGGCGAGCAGCTGGCTTCGGCTTCTTGCTCAGAGCCTTCACGTGGAGCTCTGGGCCGCTGACCTGCTTGGCATCTCTGATGGCTGCTTCGATTCGCTCAGCCTTCTTGATGGCGTCATGTAGCGTCAGATCGTCCTCCTCCATCAGGAGTCTTTCCCTAATGCGAGGTACGCAGGTTTTCTCCACAAGTTGGTCTCGAATCATTTCGTCGTGAAAGGTGCCAAAGTTGCAGTTTGTTGCCAGTTCTCTCAGGGCCATCACGTAGTCTCCGATGCTCTCGCCGTCGTGCTGGGGTCGCTGCCGAAAGGCGAAGCGCTCTGCTATGACGCTTCACCTGTGCTCCACCTGTGTTTTTCAGTCAATTCCGATGAAATTTAACTCGCTTTTTTTACGCATGTCCCAGCTTTAAAATGACACCTCAGGCGTCGCCAAAGACGCCTCCGTTCGTGAGATATTCGACTCGAAACATTGCTCGGCGTGTACAGACATTCACCTTGAGAAGTCAATTGCAGTCAATCTTGGCGAAACTTTAATGAAGATATTTGATTCGAAACATTTCTCGCCGTTTAGTTCGAGCCATTATAAACTTTTGACCGAAACAGTAAATTCTATTTTTCGGTTTTTTGAATGGAGGCGAATCATCTGAATGATTGATAATTTTCGACAGTAAATATAATAATATTATTACATAACATTATAACATATTAATAATACGAGCGACAGTGTCACATCATTATTCACTGACTTCCGCTTAAATTTTGGCATACCTGCAATTAAAAGGGCTTTTAATAAATGATGCAGTTATCAGATTGCCAGCGGAAACAAGTTTTAGATGTCAATCTGGGAGCACGTTTTACAGACGGCGCTAGCAGCACTTCGGTCCCAACAGATTTTGTGGTGCCAGAAGAGGCAGGATGGACACTCAATCTAAATGACGAAAACAATTGTGATATGTATATAATGACATTCTATACTCTATCTACCCTTTATACATTTTATAAATTATTAAAGTATACTTATTTTTTATTTGCATGCAATTGAAACGCTTTTTCGATTACCCATTCAATGCGGCAACTCCGACCAGGTGGTTCTTCTTTTCCACAGTACTTGCATGTTGGTTGACTAGCCGCCTCAGAGAAGTTAAGCAGTGCAGTTTTTATTATTTTTCTTGCAGTCTCAAGCTTACGTTGGGTGCAGTTAACGATTATTGTACATTTGTCAAGAAGCAAACTGCGACCGAATAGGCAGGTGAAAACACCGCATGAGTAGGCGTCCTTCTGTTGAGTGCACATTCGATTAGCCAGGTTAAAGTGCTTATAGCGAAGGTGTTCAAGATGAGGATGTGGCAGTGGACTCTCAAGTTCGGTGCCAGTCAGAAGTGCGCTATGGTACACAAGTAGTAAAAGAAACTTTAGCAATCTGTTTTCATGTGAATTGAATTATTAAGTAGAGTAAGGTGAAATTAACTTTGTGACTTACTTAAACCGTGCTACACACTCTGCAGCTATCATACGCCTGGCGTTTGAATGCTGCATCGAGTCTATGTAATAAATTTTCCGTTCGTCGCAGTCGATTGCGAGTGACCAAAAATGATTTTTTGTGAGCATCGGTACGATTATCCTTGCTGTGATCTAAGTGTGAATAGGAAAATCGCAGAAAGTCAATCCAAGCAACATGCCTCTATGCTACTTGCAATCTAATGATAGACTAGACACGTACGTCTCTTCCAACGAAGTAGTCCTGCAGGGAAGCTCGCTTCACGTCAGAACTATGTTCTGATAAATTGAGGAGAGCAAAGAAGTCGCTTTGTTGCATGACGACGCCATCAGATCCGCTTGCCACTGCAGCTAGGTAGCCGTACACGACCTGCAAGAACAATTTTGCAGTACATTAGGAGTAGGATGTTATGCAATTTAATTATCTGTCACTGAATGTTCTTACCGAATACTCAAGCCAGTTTTTCCCGTCCCGAGAGTTCAGTTGGTCCTCAGTGATCGGAGTTCCTCGGAAGTCCCGCAATGTCATAATTTTGATAGCAGCTGAACCAGGAGGGTCCTGCGATGAAGCTTGAGTAGCTGACGGACGAGGAGGGTCCTGCGATGGAGCTTGAGTAGCTGACGGACGAGGAGGGTCCTGCGATGGAGCTTGAGTAGCTGACGGACGAGGAGGGTCCTGCGATGGAGCTTGAGTAGCTGACGGACGAGGAGGGTCCTGCGATGGAGCTTGAGTAGCTGACGGACGAGGAGGGTCCTGCGATGGAGCTTGAGTAGCTGACGGACGAGGAGGGTCCTGCGATGGAGCTTGAGTAGCTGACGGACGAGGAGGGTCCTGCGATGGAGCTTGAGTAGCTGACGGACGAGGAGGGTCCTGCAATGGAGCCTGCGTAGGACCTGGTGGCTTGCTTTGACTTTTTCGCCCGTATTTAGCTCTCTTTCTACTCCAGTGTTCCTCGGCTCCTTCAGCACTTTCAGAGTTTCTTTTTTGAGCTTTGCGAAATTGCGGATGTGACTTCACATGAGTCATAATTCTTGCTTCTGATATTCTTTCGTGAATAACTTTAGCATTAATGGTAGTAAATTTTCCCAGAGACAAAGGCAGTCCGTAGGATTCCTTTACTCTTTTGAACCAACTTTCAACGTGCGCATTAGATAACGGAGACTTCAACAATGAGCCTTTAAAGGCGTGACTCCATGTGCTGGCACTCCACAATGGCAGATACGCTAAGTAATGCGATATAAGCAGGCTTACGATATCAGGAAAAAACAAGAAATTTTCAGTGAAGCTCTCCATGGTTTCTTTTTCCTGCCTCAATTTTTGTATCACAGAATTTTGCAAATCGATGAAATAATCATAATACTTTGACCGCCTGTAGGCAGACTTTTCCCATTTTTCGTTTTCCCTGTCGATTATTTCTTGCTTTTCTTCATCATTTGCATCATGAATTTGCTCCTCGAAGTGTTGAGACTTCTCTGCACCAGAATTTAATTGAGATCGAGCAGTAAGACAGCCTTCTGTGGTCTCAGACAGAAACACAGTCATCATATTGGTAATTATTTCTTTCACTTCTTCTATGCTTTCGAACGTTATGATTAAACTAAAGTAAGCAAGGAATGTCTCTCGGACATGTTTCGGTGTTTGTTTCCGCCTTAAATACCGACTTGCTGAATGCATTAAATGGTTCTTGCATAAAAATATGCCATACTTGTGTTCATATGTTTGTGACCTTTCAAAATAATGAAAATGTAATCCAAGATAAGTTTCCAAGTCACACTGATGAAACTCTAAGCAGCTGTGAATAAGCGCCCACGAGAAATCGGTGACCCAAATAATAGGTACATATGACCGTTGAAAACCAGAAACCATATTTAATAGATGATGCCTCACAAAAAGGCCCACAAGTGAAGGGACCGGAAAACAGAAAGGCACTCCAAATTTGGAGATGCCTGACAGAGAACGAAACAGAGGCAGGCCAGACCAAGCTGTCTGGGCACTGCAAAAGGGAAAACGAAACAAAAGGGGGCAAACGAGGACAAACAGACAGACAGGCAAACGGGCAAGGGACAGGCCAGAAGACAGGCGGGAGGGACAGGCAACTGCCCAGCGGCAGACAGAAACCTGGGGCGAGGGCGAGGGTAACAGCTGACTAGTGCGGCGCCTAACTAAACTAGCGACTCACTACACAGACACTGAAAAGAAGCTTTGCAAAATTCTGCGGCTGCATCGCTAATGAGTATCTATTGACAACAGTAAATGATCAAAATTGCAATCAAAAGGCGCCTTGAAAATGCAAATAACTATTTAAGAAAAACTGCTCTACCCTTTGAAAACAGCGCTGCAACCGGAGAAAAATCTACAGGAACCGCAAAAAATACCAAGTCACAGTTGCTCTATAAAACTGTTACAGGGGTCTTGGGGGAGGGAAGTTTTCCTATGCTGACACTAAATCTGTTGTAGGGTGAGGTTACTGACTCCTATTCTATCAAATTATCACAAGGGACTTAATTGGGGAATAAAGAGAGATGCAAATGTTACTACTGACAGGAGTAAGCCGTGGGTTGCTCCTGGTGGCGTGAGTGTCCGAGCGGCAAGACACTGTCTATCTATATTTACTGGGATTAGTCCGAGTGAGGGCACGCGGTATATCAGAGTTGCCTGGGATAAACGCACTAATGGGGGATTTCAATACCTAATGGGTAATTTCAGTATCTAATGGGGCATGTCAATATCTAATGGGGAATGCTGACATGGGATGCGAAATGGGCCTGATAGGGAAAGAGAATATCTAAGACTTGGGGTAAGTCGCTAGATATGCGCTACGACCGGGCGGCGTGTACGTTGGGGGGAACGGGGGGGAAAAAGGAGATGGAGGGAGGCCTGACTGTACACTTGACTGGGGAAGGGATCAAGGAAGGGAGAACTCAGTTCTTTCAACGAGGGGGGGGATAGAGAGGAGATGTTCACCGGGAGGGGAGAAACGGTCGGGGCTTCTAAGGAATATGGCAGTTTATGGCCGCCCGTTAGCGGAGCCCATCCCACGCTAAAAATAGCCCGTTAGCGGGGTCCGCCCCACGGTGGGGTGGGCTCCCTTAGCGCGGGCCAGCCCACAATGGTTAGGATATGCATAGAAATCTAGAATCTAGATTTAGAAATCTAGAATCTAGTATTCTAGATTTCTATGGGATATGCCATTGCGGGGCTGTGGAGAAGCAGACGCCGGAACTTGACTCGCATTGGTTGTCAAGATACATGGCACTAATTCAAAAAAGATAAAAAAACTTTTTTTTGGCTTTATTGCGTGAGAACTGAATGCATTGACCTTGCCAGGGCGCTAAAATGGGCGCCCAAAGGCTGAAATTGGCGCCGGTACATTAAACTTTGCGCCCAGAAGTAGCAAGCTGATATATGCTGTCACTTCTACGCCCGTTGGCACATTCCAGCGCTGATTTAGGGACCCTGGCGCCGATTTAGTGATCCTGGCGCCAAATTTGACTTTCGGCGCCAATTTGAGCTATCCTGCGCCAATTTGAGCTTTCCCGCGCCGATTTGAGCTTTCCAGCGCTGGTCCGGGCTTTATGGCGCTGATTTCAGCATTCCGGCGCTAATTTGGCGATCCTGGCGCCGATTTGGTGATCCTGGCGCCAAATTTGACTTGCAGCGCCAATTTGAGCCTTCCCGCGCCAATTTGAGCTATCCTGCGCCGATTTAAGCTTTCTAGCGCCAATTTGAGCTTTCAAACGCTGGTTAAGGTCTTCTCAAGCTGATTTCAGCATTCCGGCGCTGATTTGGCGATACTGGCGCCGATTTGGTGATCCTAGCGCAAAATTTGACTTCCGGCGCCAATTTGAGCTTTTCCGCGCCAATTTAAGCTTTCCAGCGCTGGTCCGGGATTTTTGGCGCTGATTTCAGCATTCCAGCGCTGATTCGGCTATCCTGGCGCCGACCGGCGCTTATTTGGTGATCCTGGCGCCAAATTTGACTTCCAGCGCCAATTTGAGCTTTCTCGCGCCAATTTGAGCTATCCTGCGCCGATTTAAGCTTTCTAGCGCCAATTTGAGCTTTCAAACGCTGGTTAAGGTCTTCTCAAGCTGATTTCAGCTTTCCGGCGCAGATTCGGCGATCCTGGCGCCGATTTGGTGATCCTGGCGCCAAATTTGACTTCCGGCGCCAATTTGAGCTTTTCCGCGCCAATTTAAGCTTTCCAGCGCTGGTCCGGGATTTTTGGCGCTGATTTCAGCATTCCAGCGCTGATTCGGCTATCCTGGCGCCGATTTGGTGATCCTGGCGCCAAATTTGACTTCCGGCGGCAATTTGAGCTATCCTGCGCCAATTTGAGCTTTCCAGCGCTGGTCCGGGCTTTTTGGCGCTGATTTCAGCATTCCAGCGCTGTTTTGGCGATCCTGGCGCCGATTTGGTGATCCTGGCGCCAAATTTGACTTCCAGCGCCAATTTGAGCCTTCCCGCGCCAATTTGAGCTATCCTGCGCCGATTTAAGCTTTCTAGCGCCAATTTGAGCTTTCAAACGCTGGTTAAGGTCTTCTCAAGCTGATTTCAGCTTTCCAGCGCGGATTCGGCGATCCTGGCGCCGATTTGGTGATCCTGGCGCCAAATTTGACTTCCGGCGCCAATGTGAGCTTTTCCGCGCCAATTTAAGCTTTCCAGCGCTGGTCTGGGATTTTTGGCGCTGATTTCAGCATTCCAGCGCTGATTCGGCTATCCTGGCGCCGACCGGCGCTTATTTGGTGATCCTGGCGCCAAATTTGACTTCCGGCGCCAATTTGAGCTTTTCCGCGCCAATTTGAGCTATCCTGCGCCGATTTGAGCTTTCTAGCGCCAATTGGAGCTTTCCAGCGCTGGTTAAGGTCTTCTAAAGCTGATTTCAGCATTCCGGCGCTGATTCGGCGATTCTGGCGCCGACCGGCGCTGATTTGGTGATCCTGGCACCAAATTTGACTTTGGGCGCCAATTTGAGCTTTCCCGCGCCAATTTGAGCTTTCCCGCGCTGTTTTGGGCTTTAAGGCATGGCTTCGGGGATCAGCGCAGATTTATATCTATTTGGCACTATAAAAATCAAAAGTGTCTTTTTTGGACTTGCTATTGTTGATTGTTTTGTTATTGATTATTTTTCAATAAGGTATACTCCATCTAGATCACTATTTGCTGAGAGTTCAGGATCTACTAAATATCTTTACTCAGCAACATTGAAAAGTCACCACTCTATGCGCCAGTGAGTAATATCTCTTGGACTATTTTAAAAATATAGATAAAAGATATGATATAAACTAATCGGGGTAGCTTTAATCCAGTGGTTCTCAATCTATGGGTCGCGACCCCCAGTGGGGTTGCGTGACCATTTTCTGGGGGTCGCAGCACGAAGAAATGTGTGAGTTTGTCATACATAATAATGCATTACATGTATATTGATTTTAAAAGGGGTCGCGAACATTAAAAAATGATGCGAGTGAATAAATTGGGGTCGCCTGAAAAAAAGGTTGAGAACCGCTGCTTTAATCCGTTCAACCCTCGCACACCGCTCCCCCACTTCATTCCTCAACTCAAGTCTGCCGCGTGGCGTAGCTGAGTTGCGTCACTCGCAAAGATTCAGAAACTTTACCTGCACTTTCAAAAGTGACGACCACAGACTTCTGTGATGGCGACTTTTCGATGTTGCTGAGTGTATACGAAGTTACTACCTTGTTATTATAATTGAGTTATGATTTACTTTTACTACTTAATTGTGTAATGCCTTTGTCTTAATCTTTTACTCACTTGATGCACTGTTGCACTGTTAGTGTTGCCACACAGAATCGCCCATATCGCTTTTATCGCTTTTTATCACCTTCCTCCAGGTCATTCAGTCATGCTACTCTCGTCCTACCCCCCTCTCTGTATCTCTACCTATTGTCCTATCTCGCGATCCTCTCCTTTACAGTACATCACTCTTCTGATATTTCATCACCCTAACCTACAGGAGTAGGGGGGGGGGAGATGTGGCGCATGAGGGCGGGAATCAGAGTTTTCGCAGACGGAAATCTTCATTATGAAGTTTATTAAGCCTTTGAATAGGCTTTTACCCCCCCCCCCCCAACTAAAACCGCACCTGCGTATAATCCCACAAGGTGTAGTATATTTAAACACGCCGGAAGGAGCCAAACGAGACAAAGTCAGTTGCGAAAAGCAGGCAGCGGCCGAGAAAGCGGATCCCAGTGGATCAAGCGAGGCATTTATTCATTAGTTTAAACGAGTTAATATTTATTGGTTCGTAAAAAGGAAATAAAAAAATTGAGAAATGGCGGCGGAGCCAAGCCGGGCCGGGTGCAGAGGCTTTAAGCTGGCCGGCGCGGCCAACACCCCCACACCTCAACCCCCCGCCAAAGTACAGCGATATGTACAGCGGCACCCTCCGGCGCGTCTAACACCCCTTACTCAGAGAGTAACGATTGCATTAAACACGCCGGAAGGAGCCAAACGAGACAAAGTCAGTTGCGAAAAGCAGGCAGCGGCCGAGAAAGCGGATCCCAACCCCAATGATGGGGAAGGGAAGGAGTAAAAGCGGGAAGGCAGTCAGGTGGACGCAGCCTGCAGCTGCGAAGCCATGAAAGAAGCAGAGCGCTGGCGGCGCGACAGGGCAGAGCTGGCAGAAAAGTAGCGGAGAACAGCGTCCGATCTCCAGCCCCCAAGAGCCCGAACGTCCGAATCTGACAAGCCGATTTGATGGCAGAAACTGGCACCCCCACGTCGGATGCTGTGGCCGGAGAAACCAGCAGCTGGGAGGCCGCACGCAGCCAGACACGCACGAAGACAGCTGATGAACTGGCTGGCTGAGAGCTCGCCTCTCTGAGGCCGTAGCCAAAGAGTGGCGCCCTTGGGTCGCTGGTTGGTGACAGGTGCAGGTGAGACCGGAGGCTAGGCAGGCTAGAGAAAGACCGGAGCCGGGTGCTCACCAGGTGCGCAATGTAGCGGCAGAGCAGGTCACCGTCAGCTGGAGATGAAGGGCGGCCTGCGCTAACACAGAAGGCTTCCCAGGAGCGCAGCTGGCTGAGGTAGGATCGCCAGGAGTTCTCCGCCAGGCCGAGGCGGTACAGGTGTCCGGCAGACACAGCGCGGGGGCGGGCGGCGTCTCCGGAGGGCGAGGGCGACCTGCAAAAGGAGGCGAGATTGGGAAGCGGCAGAGAGCGCGTGCGACGCGAACTCAAGCGGGCAGATCACGAGCGTACGGTAGTAGCGGCAACAAAAGTTAATGAGCTCAGACTGCGAGGCAAACATGCGGGAGGCGGCATCAGCAAAAATCTGCATGCGACCAGGAAGGTGAAAGGCCTCCAAACTGATGCTGTTCCTGATGCACAGCAGAGCCACAGTCTGGTACACCTGCAGGAACCGCGGGTCACGACAGCTCAGCCGATTGATCATGCCAGCCGCAGCGGTGCTGTCGGTGTAGATGACAATCTTGCAGTTCTTTAGCTGAGAGCGACGGTGCAGGATGATCAGCAAAGGTGCCAGAGCCTCCTTGAAGTTGATATGAACATCCTTGAACACACCACCGCAGTCCAGCTCCCAGTCGATGACACTCCAGAAACTCTCGGCACCCCAGATGACTGCGGCTGCTCCCGACCGGCTGCTGTCAGTCTCCATGGCAAACTCCTCATCAAAGCGCGGCCACAAAGACACCGGGGGGAGCCGAGCCAGGGCTCTGAGCCACCAGGACAGGTTGGCGCGGGTCTCATCGGTCACCCAAAGCTTGCAGTCAACAGCAGTTGTCAGCCAGTCGAAGAGCGGACGCAGGAAGACTCTGACATGAGGGACAATCTGACAGAACCAGCCAAGCTTGCCAATCAGCTTCTGAGCAGAGCGCATGTGCACCCGAGTCTCCGAGCAGGTTTGAGTCAGCAGCTTTGTCGTCTCGAGAGCTTTCTCCTCGGGCAGCGACTTGGTGCCGGTAGCGGTGTTGATGCGCACGCCAAGGAAGTCGATGCATTGCGTAGGTCTGACAACCTTGTCCCAGTTGATGGCAAAGCCGAGGCGCTGCAGGATGTCCAGCAGGCAAATGAAAGCAGCGAAAGCTTCGGACTCGGATTTCCCAGCGACTGCCCAGTCATCCAGGTAGTTCACCGTAGCAGAAAAGCCAAGCCGGTGCATGTGCCGGGTAACGGCGGCTGAAAGACGGTGAAAAACTTCGCAAGCAGCTTTGGCGCCGAATGGAAGCCTGGTGTCGCAGAGCAGACTGTCCTGGCTGTCTGAGTCAAACCGCCAGGCGAGGCCGACGAGCCCGTAGTCAGCAGGCCTGATTGGCACGGACCTGTAGGCGCTTTTGAGATCAATTTTGGCCATGTAGTATCCCGGATGGAGATGACGAACAAGCTGCTGGACAGTGCAGTACTTGATGTGCTTCTGTTGGTCGTAGCAGTCGTTGACAGACTGGCCGGTCGGATAGGACAGGTCATGGATCAGGCGGACCCGCCCGTTGGACTTGGGAAGGGCACCGATGGGGTTGATTTTGATCGGGCCGCTCCACCGGATGTACCTCCCAAGGCGCAGCTCCTCCTCGACCTGGGCTTCCACAGCAGAGCGGTGCAGCAGGGCGGAGGCGTGGTTCTTGGACGAAGTCAAAGGTGGCTGGCCAGCATTGGTGAGAGCGAAACCGTTGACAACGCCTTGCATCAGGAAGTCGCGGTCTGGGTCGTCGCTGAGCAGAGCACTCCAGGCGTCAGGTTGCAGGTCAGACGAGATGGGCAGCGAAGAAGTAAAAGCAGAAAAATCGGAATTAAAAGCAGAGCAGTCAGCTGGATAAAATGGCATCAGTTTTTTGCACTCGCACCGGTCACGTGACCCGGCAGCTGTCCGGTGAGTAATGACTGCGGCGACTGCGTGTGAGCGTGAGCCGGATGCGCTGCCAGGCAGCCTTGGATTTTGCAGACATGGCGGAACTTGCAGTTCTGGCGGTTGCATCCGGACTCGGAGTTGAAGCGCAGACAGATCGGCCTGGTTGCTGCCGGGATTTGCTGCTGGCTGGGCTGCTTAGCGAACGTGAACCGCAGGTTTCTGGGGGCGTTGAGGTGCTTGTGGTACAACTGAGGGGGCTCCTCACCCCACGCCATGCCCGACTCCGCCACCAGCCTCCGGTAGTCCTCGTCAAACTCCCAGATTACGGATTCCGGGTAGTCAGCAGCCAGCAGCTCTCCAATCTTGCTATTGTAGTCAAGGTAGCCAAGGACGTCAGTCAGGAGACCATCAGTGCTTCCAGCAGCCGCCGGGAGTTTTTCCTTGATCAGCTTTTGCAAGATGATCGAGTTGGCCGCGATCCACTGACCAGCAGAGATACTAGACAGCTTCGGCTCCTGCTTTCTGAATGTGAGCGAGCCATTCTCCATAGTGGCGACCAACTGCTCCTGACTGGCTGAGCCGGGTCCTCTGGCTAGCTTGATGTGGTCTCTGACGAGATGCAACTTGCGAGTCGGAGCCTGGCAATTAGCGGCCTGAAGCTGAGCCGCCTCCCTCATCCCAGATTCAAAAACCTCGGGCAACTGCAGACTGGCATGTGCGTTATGCTCACTTGATGATGATGCTGGCTGGGGCTGAGCCGTCAAGCGCTGCTGAGTGTGAAGCCGTTGCTGAAGATCACGACGACGGCCTACCAGGACTTTCAGTTCGAGCAGCTCTACCTCCTGCCGCAGCGCAGCCAGCCGGTCGCTCCCCGCCCCCGGAGGCGCCTCGCCCGCACTGACGATGCCGTCTTCGGCGTCCGGAGCAGAAGTCATCTCGGAGTTGTTGAAGTCTTCGTCAGGTTGCTCTAAACCGAGTGCAGTAGACAAGCGCTTGGAAAGCTGTTGTTTGCGGCCCGTAGTAGGCAGGCCTCTGTTTCGCAGCTCAGCCTTGAGTTGGCGCACGTTTAGTCGCTTTGGGCTGCCACTCATGACGGCGGCTAAGCAAAAAAATTGAGAAATGGCGGCGGAGCCAAGCCGGGCCGGGTGCAGAGGCTTAAGCTGGCCGGCGCGGCCAACACCCCCACACCTCAACCCCCGCCAAAGTACAGCGATATGTACAGCGGCACCCTCCGGCGCGTCTAACACCCCTTACTCAGAGAGTAACGATTGCAATAATGTTTGAAAGAATATTTGATGTTTGATGTTTGAATGTCTAATGTTTGAAAGACTGCCAGAAATCATAGAACCGAGAAAAGCTCATTTTTAATCTCAAACCCCGATTCTTAATTCCCTATCCCTGATTGCTCGATCATGTTTGGAATCCGAATCCAAGATTCTTGATTCCCTTTCCCAGATAGGGCATATGGCACCTTTTGCGAGAAACTTGAAAGATTGGGTCGGCTATCATAATTCATAAGGCAGAGAGGAGCTTATGGCACCTTTTTCTAAATGTTTGAAAGACTGCCAGCTATCATAGAACCGTGAGAAGCTCATTTTTTAATCTCAATCCCCGATTCCTAATTCCCTATCCCTGATTCCTAATGTTGGAATCCGAATCCCCAATTCCTAATGTAGTAGGGCATTATTTTAGGAACGGGAAATTTTGTGGGTCCAAATATGCTTTTACCCTACTATCAGTAGTTTCAACCCGGGGAAATAATTAGAGCGGGGTGAGTAGATAAAATTGGGGTTTCTTTAGAACTACAGAGCAGTTGGGCTCTTGGGAAAGAAAGTGTTGGAGTGTCTTCTCCTATCCTCGAACTTGGAAAATTCACAAGGAAGCGGTAAGAAGGGGAAATAAATAAAAGAAATATAATTTAGGCTTGCACAGAGGAGTCTTGCCTCTAAATCTATAAACTGGGAGTCTTGCCCAACGCACAACAGGAAAACTTAATATAGGAACTAATGAAAAGACAAACTTTTGTACAATCAAATAACCATTTCCGTTTTTTTTATTATTAAACTTTTGTGTTAACTAAATCTAAATTGGTGTCCTGACTCAGTTCTTTAAACCTAAAGCTAGAATTAGGGAACAGCAGGAACCTGGTGGCAGCGAACTACCAAAAAGTCTCAACCAGTAGGAAGTAAAATCCACTAGTAAGAATCCTTAGCAAGAAAACCAGTAGCTTAGCCACGAGGTTACACGCCCATTCCACTAATTCCCTATCCCTGATTCCTAATGTTGGAATCCGAATCCCCAATTCTTAATTCCCTATCCCTGATTCCTCACTTTGGAATCCGAATCCACGATTTCTAATTCCTTATCCCTGAGAAGACGAACTTGTTTAAATCCTTCAGAGGGGAATGGTGAGGGGAAGCTTCTGACGTTCTAGTTGCTTTAGCTATACAAGTAAATATATATGTAGTCTTCGCATAAATTTTTATGGCACCTTTTATCGAAAGGTTTGAAAGCCTTTAATCGGTTTTCGGTAGAAGAAAATAACAAGTCAAAGTGGCTGTCAAACCATAAACTCAAGCCAGACTTGTCCACAAACGTGTCCGCAAAATTCGGCAAAAAGCCCTGGGACTGCGCCTGTATGTGTATTCTAATATCAAAACATAACTAATAAAAGCGAAAAAAGAAAGAAGCGTCATGTAAACGATCATAGAAGCGTCATGTCAACAATCATGGAAGCGTCATGTATAAAATCATAGAAGCGTCATGTAAAAATCATAGAAGCGTCATGTAAAAATCATAGAAGCGTCATGTAAAAATCATAGAAGCGTCATGTAAACAATCATAGAAGGGTCATGTAAAAAATCATAGAAGCGTCATGTTAAGATCATAGAAGCGTCATGTAAGAAATCATAGAAGCGTCATGTAAAAATCATAGAAGCGTCATGTAAAAATCATAAAAGCGTCATGTAAAAATCATATAAGCCTCAGGTAAAAATCAAATAAGCGTCATGTAAAAATCATAGAAGCGTCATGAAAAAATCATAAAAGCATCATGTAAAAAATCATAGAAGCGTCATGTAAAGATCATAGAAGCGTCATGTAAGAAATCATAGAAGCGTCATGTAAAAATCATAGAAGCGTCATGTAAAAATCATAGAAGCGTCATGATAAAATCATAGAAGCCTCAGGTAAAAATCATAGAAGCGTCAGGTAAAAATCATAGAAGCGTCATGTAAGAAATCATAGAAGTGTCATGAAAAAATAACAGAGGCGTCATGTAGAAAAGAAAATAAGCTTTATGTAAAAATGAAAAAATGAAAAAATGTAAAAAAAATAGAAGCATAATGTAAAAATCAATAAGCATCATGTAAAAAGAAGCGTCATGTCAAAAGGAGCGTCATTTCAAAACTTAAAAAGCGTCATGTAAAATGAAAAAGCTTCATGTTGAAAATAAAAGAAGCCTTCCGTAAACTCTGCTGTGACTCTTTGGAAGAATTTCTTAGATTTTAAGGTTTACGGGGGGGTTTTGAGATGTCAAGCCTTTTTGCTTTTTTTCAAGTCTTGTAAAAAATAATAGAAGCATCATGTAAAACACAAAGAAACGTCATGCAAAACATAAAGGAAGCGTTATGTAAAAATCAAATGAAGCGTCATGTCAAAATAAAAGAAGAGTCACGTAAAACTGTGCTGTGACTCTTGAGGAGAATTACTGAGATGTACTCGTAATATGCTTATGAGGGATTTCTGAGTTGTCTAGGTAAAATTCAGAAGCTACATCTAGTTTATTCACTTTTTTATTACATTCTTTGTTGGTTCCCACGAGGGGCGCTAATAGAAGAAGCGTCATTTTAAACAGATGAAAGTAGATATAAAAGAAGAGTCATGTCGAAGTTAGGAGATTCATTTGGGAATCGCTAAGATGTCAAGGCTTGGAGGGAATTGCTATAATGCTGTAATGTTATAATGACTCTTGGGGAGAATTACTGAAATGGCAATGCTTTAGGGTTAGTTAGGGCTAGGGTTAGGGTTAGGGTTAGGCTTAGGGTTAGGGTTGACAGATTTTTTAAGATTTCAAGGCTTATGGGGGTCATCGCTCAGATGTCAAGGGCGGAGTTTGATATTTTAAGACTTGTGGGGGGAGGAATTGCTGAGATGTCAACGCTTACAAGCGATTGCTGAGGTTATTGCAAAGAGACACTACAATCTACATGTAGTTTATTAAAAAAACTTGTACTGCATTTTTTTGGCTCCCCAAGGGGGGCGCTGATTGCTAGTTAAATTCTGAAAATATGAACCACGAAAAGACAGGAGCAGTTAAAACTGAAAAATAACAAAACTTAGTTCGTATCATATCGGCCATCGGGTGTTTCATAGTCTAAATCTGTGATAACAATAATCAAACTGGTTTTAAATAAACATTCATCTGCTTCTCATTTTCTATTAATGTTGCTATGGTGACCAAAGTATCCAGGTATCCAGGCGATATCCAGGTGCAGGTTTGTGGTGCCCCTATGACATCGCAGCGGCCAGGCCATAAGCGTTGTACATCCTGGGCTCCAGGTCCGGCTGGACAAAGAATGCCGGCAGCCGAGTGGCCAGGTGGCAATCTCGCCCGCACTCCGGCAACGGCAGAGCGCGCTGGAAGCCCTCGTAGCGATCGGGCAGAATCTGAATGAGAGTGCAAAATGTGTTTTTGACTGATTAGTTTCGTTGCTTCGATACATGTCGGCTGTTTTGTGATATTAATTTACAGTTTATAAGGTTGTAACTTGTTTCATCAATGATTTAACGGCCCAGCGTCAAAAACTGTAGAATTTTAGCAAAGTAAATCACAGTATGTTGATTACTAGCCAAGGTAAATTCTAGTACCTAGGAAGAAGTACCTAGGTATCCAGGTAATAAAAGTTCCTAGGGAGCGCTGGGAGGAGTGGCGCTCCCACCGGACCCCTAAATCCGCGCCCCTGGCTACAGCTGTTGCGAAAGATTTTAAAAGTGTCATTTTTAGTCAGTTACTTCAGTATTTCTGTTTTACTGAACTTTTATACTCGAAGTACCTCGTAATTAAATTTACGAGGGGTGTTAATTCAGAAGTACAATTCATAAGTACAATTCAGAATTTACGTTACAGTTGTAATCAGATAAGGATTTATGGATTCCGACTGGGGGTATTTGCTTTAGACGAGTCAATTATGGATGGAATGTGCTTATCTGTTGTGGTGGGATGCAATAACTCACTAGGCGGCGCCGCCAAGCATCAGAACGTGGCCGCCGGCCGGCCATGGTCGCGGAACGCCATCTTAGCGGACAAAATCAGCGATGGCCTCGTTCAGTCGGGGAGGTGAACTGCGTCCCGAGTAGCCAAACCACGGCTAGCCAGCCATGAGGTCTGCTGGCAGCGGATTCTGTCACCTGCGGGTTGATTGCGGCGGATTGCGACTTTAGTGCAACTTGAGCCAGAGCAACTGTAAATTAAAATCACAAAACAGCCGATATGTATCGAAGGGTGATACTGCTCTAATGTAAATAGAATCCCAAACAATATCATCGCTTTGCTTAAAATGCTAACATTCAGTATCTCATTGTACTCCAGCATAAGATCAATTTATTTGACTACTCTACTCTTTATTTGACTTCCTAAACTAGAAAAGGAAATAAGATCATACAGCAACCACACTTCAAGTATTTCAGGGCCAATGAAGTGCCAAAGGGGGCGCGAGATTGCCAGAATTTAACGAACGTGAGATTTTGAATATCCGCGTGAATTCATATTTTGTTCAAATTCCTAATTTGTTTAAACTTTGCGCGGAAATTCAAAATTTATTTTTCTGCCTTTTTTAACATAATATTTACAAACGGATGCAGTATACGAGTATTCTGAAAATAAAGATAACTTCTAAAGGACAAGTCCAATCTATAGAAATTAGAAAACTGGGACTTAGCGATTCTGCGAATTAGAAAATTAGCCTGTCTGTCAATTTTAGAATAACTTGCTTGGTACCTTACTTTGCTATGTTTGTTGTTCAAAATCTTTTACGTTCAAAACGAAAATGGATGGCTAGTCGCCCTCACTTCTTGCGCCTGTACTATTTTTCTTTGACCAAATTTCCACCTCTAACATTATAGAAGAATATAAGATTCCTAGCATATTGCAATTATAAGCTAGACATAAAAGAAAATACAATGAGTACAATGCAAATTAAGAACCAACGTACGTTTGCTTACCTTTGGAATAAATCTCAAGATCTTAAAGATTCAACTGGGTCAAATAGGTTAATAAATGATATGTATTAAAAAGTAGAAACTATACGTTGAATGAAACGCGTTTATTTAAAGAATACAATTCCTTGCAGCTTAAAACGAAATGCGTTCTGGGAGTTTTTTAATTTTGGGAGAGTTGGGAAAGACAAAGAGCCGTCTTCATCCAGTATACATTAATATACGAGAAATGAGTCACGGATGTGCAGCGTTTTCAGCTAGCTTCATTGCTAGTACAGTGCTAGTACGCTAGTGCGCACTAGCGTTCCACACTCACCCCACCTCTCCCTCTCCGCTCGTGGGCTGGCCCCCGCTAAGGGAGCCCATCCCACCGTGGGCTGGGTCCCGTTAACGGGCTATTTTTAGCGTGGGATGGGCTCCGCTAGCGGCGGGCCGTTAGGTGAATATGGGGTTATGGGGGAAAGAAAGGAGGACTGAAGGCTGAATCAATTCTATTTTTAGAACAAACTGGTCATACTCCAGACTCAGCTAGGAGCAATCGCCAAAAGGAAGAGGCGCAGGAAGCATGCAGAAAAGAAGTTTATTTGCGCGTATATATACTAATTTTTCTAAATATGGCGGACAATTTTAAACAAAAATACATAAAAGAATTTATTAGCAGCAAAGTTACAGTATAAAACCAGTTATTTATTTACGTATACTTACTTCTTGATAATGCTAAAATTAATAATGACAAAAACAATGAATTTACGTAAAAAACGAGAAAAGCTAATGTATTTAAGCAACTTGGTTACTAGTAAGGCAAAATGAACTGCAAAAATATCAGGCTTGGCAAAAGGTTTACAAAAATAGCACTGGCACAAAACTGACTCATCACATGAACGCTGTACTGTACTGTTGAGTTTGTTTTGAGCATTCATGATCTCCAATATAAGTACCCTTAGACCCAAAGGTTAGTAAATAAACAGTGCCTAAAAATAGAAGCAATAAACGCGTAATGTGCAAACCAACTTGAATATACTGTGCAAATTCAACAAAAATCAACTCAAATATCTCACGAACGGTGGCGTCTTTGGCGACGCCTGAGGTGTCATTTTAAAGCTGGGACATGCGTAAAAGAGCGAGTTAAATTTCATCGGAATTGACTGAAAAACACAGGTGGAGCACGTGCACAAAGATTGGGAATACATTTGATTTATAAGGTGAATGTCTGTACACGCCGAGCAATGTTTCGAGTCAAATATCTCACGAACGGTGGCGTCTTTGGCGACGCCTGAGGTGTCATTTTAAAGCTGGGACGTGCGTAAAAGAGCGAGTTAAGTTTTTTGTTTCGTAAGCAAAAAATGGTGTCACAATTTCTTGGCGTATATTTCGACATACAACGTCAAGCGTTATTGACTCAAAAGCAAAGCACACTTTAGAGTCGAATATCTCAGGAAATACTGTTTCTTTTTCAGCTTCAATGGTGTCATTCTAAAGCTGGGATGTGCGTAAGAATGGAACTATAAATTCATTTAATTTGAGAGCGAAATGGAGTTCTGACATCAGCAAATATGCGCTGTTTCTTGACTTGCCTTCAAAAAAGCAAATCGCCAAGCACACTTTAAAAGAAAATAATTCAAGAAGTAAAGTATTTTATTAGACGCGTGATGCGGCATTTTACAGCTGAAACATGCGTAAGAGTTAGTCCATTGTCTTTTTGGGATACGGGGCACATTTATGGGATGTAAAAATTGAATCATTTTCAGAAAACGTTGAAGAGATGCTGAATCAGGGTGTTGCCAAGCAATCTTTGAAACAATGCACTTCGTAAAGTTTTTTATTTTATAAAACAAATTTGGGCTCATTTGATTGCAAACACATGCGTAAACATCTGCCAAAAATACGGTTCCGTTTGGTCCATTTTGTTAAAAGTAGTAGATGATCGTTTTGAATATCTGTCTGAATATCTGTCGGGAAACTGAGGTCGAGGCGGAGAAAGAAAATAAAAATTTGAAAAAGTTAAAATTGGGTTGTTCGGGTTTTTCTTCGAAACCGGTTAGCGTTGCGTTCGCACGAATCAAGCCGGAAATCGCACAGATGAATCGCAACGAAATTCTTCTCCTGTTTTACTCCGACAGCCGGGGTCCTCAAGTCCGGGGGGAGGGTAGTCGTAATCGTATCGGAGCGGTCGTGTAGCGGCGAGGTCGTTCAAATTGATGAAACACTGTAATCGGAGATTCCTGACTCCGTAAAATAATGCGTCGAATAGCTGAGTTTGTTACTTTCAGTAGGGTAGTTGCTGCCACCACCGTAATTTACGTATTACGGAACGGATAAGTCTCAGAGCTATCTTTGAGATGAGAACTTGGTTATTTTACGCCCCACGGGCAAATGACTCAAATAAATACTATGGCAATTATAGTTTAATGAATAAATGGGGCTTATCGTTTATTAAATGTTCCTTAAGATGGAATTGAGCAGGCTTACTAATTATTATTAAAATATTAATGACTACGAGCGAGTGTAATTCGTCGGCGGCGCCGGATAATTATAAACTGGTTAAAACGAGAGAAATGCGCAGAGGAAAATGTTTAAAACAGAGCCAGAGTCGAGCAGAGGGGAAAAACCTTCTTACATTATCGCACCAAAAGGTAGGGTTTATATAATAGGTAAAAGTAGCTCTCCCGCTGGAGCAGCGTCGGGACTAAGCAATGGGGGCGCACCGCACAAGCGCTGGATCGAGCAAAAATAAACCGTGGGGAGCGCATTCCAACAAATGAACCAGCACCTGGGAACGAACGCGCACCGCGTGGAAAATACAATGGAAAACGCAATGGACGCAAATCCAGACTCTGGAGGGCAAACAAGGGAACACCACACGGGCAGTTCCGTCAGGCAAAATTGTCACCGTTTCGAACTTCAAATCAATAGTGGCATCCGCCTGCGCCACAAAACCCTCACATGCTGTAGGCCTACAGTAGTTGAGCTGCTATTTATATATATAAAGACTTTTCTTTCCCACTTTTGTAGAAACCAAGGGCTAGGTATTGAGCATTAGCCACTCAACTCAAGGGCCAGATAAGGTTTCAGTCTAAGACCATGGGCCACAGGGGCACACCAATGCTGCCACTAGCGTAAATATTGTAAGATCCACAATAAAGGGCTTTTCGGGTCCCATACAAATCAATAACACTATCTCTATTAGTCAGATATTTTAATGTCTAAATAATAGGACTCAATGGTAGCAAATGGCCTAGGTAGTATAATCCTAGCATTGACTGAATTAGTCCATGCTTAAATGTGTCTAAATTAGAAGAATAAGAAGATTCTAACTTTGACTCTCTTTACTAACTAATGTGGTAGTGCAGATAGTGGCAATTTTAAGTCTTATGCTTGAAGCAGTAATAGGACCTGCTACTAATCTACACTTTTACTAGCTAGTTCTTAGGATTGCATACAAATGCTAGGCCTACATTATGCAGATCTCTCCCACACTTATGCCACATTTATTTATGACATCTTGATTATAATGCTTTAATTTTGCTTTTTATTTTAGTGCTTTATCAATATTAAATTGCTACTAGCAATCTACGCCCCCCGTTGGGGAGCCAAAGAAATGCAATACACGTTTTTTATAAGCTACATATATCCTTGAAATCTTAAAAAATATCCTGTCAAACCTTGTAAGCCTTGACATGTCAATAATTCCCCCCCCCACAAGCTTTAACACATCAACTTCCCCCCTTGACATCTCAGCAATGCCCCCAATAAGCCTTGGAAATCTAAAAATATCTGTCAACCTTCTAACCCTAACCCTAGCCTAACCCTAACCCTAACCCTAACCCTAACCTAACCCTAAAGCATTGAAATTTCAGTAATTCTCTCTGAGAGTCATTATAGCACTACTACAGCATTATAGCGATTCCCTGCAAGTCTCGACATCGTTGGGATTCCCAAATGAATCTCTTAACTTCGACATGAAGCTTCTTTTATTTTTTACATTACGCTTTTTTATCAGCGATCCCTCCCCTGAGGAGGCATCAAATAATGTAATAAAAAGTTTTCAATAAACTATATGTAGCTTCTGACTTTAGCCTTGAAATCTCATTTATACCCCCGTGAGCCTTGACATCTCAGCTATTCCCCCGTAAGCCTTAACATGTCAGCGATGGCCCCCATAAACCTTGAAATCTAAAAAATCCCCTGTTATTCTGTTAACCTTGAAACCCGATAAAATATAACCCTCAACCCACACCTGACCTAAACCTAACTTTAACCCAACCTAAAGCCTTGAAATCTCAGCAATTCTTCTCCCCTAAGCCTTGACATTTTAGTGATTCGATCCTTCTTTAAGAATCACAGCACTATAACGATTTCCACCAAGCTTTGACATCGTAGCAATTCCCAAATGAATCTTTTAACTTCGACATGACTTTTCTTTTATGTATACGTAGTGCTACTTAGTGCTACTAGCTGATAGACTCTGCTTCTATCAGCGCCCCCCCCGTGGCGAGCCAACAAAGAATGCAATAAAAAATTGAGTAAAGTACATGAACTTTGAAGTAGCTTCTGACTTTTGCTTTGACATCTCAGAAACCCCCCCCCGTAATCTCAGTTTTTCTCTAAGAGCCTTGACGTCTCAGTAATTCTCCCCAGCACAGCATTATAGCTTCATTTAATTTTTACATGACACCCTTCATGTCTGACATGACGCTTCTTTTATTCTAGCATGATGCTTCTTATAATATTTTAAATGACACTTTCATTAGTTTTTAAATGAGGCTTCTATGATTTTTTCATGACGCTTCTATGATTTTTTACATGACGCTTCTATGATTTTTTACATGACGCTTCTATGATTGTTTACATTACGCTTCTATGATTGTTTACATGACGCTTCTATGATTTTTATATGACGCTTCTATGATTGTTTACATAGCGCTTCTATGATTGTTTACATGACGCTTCTATGATTTTTAAATGACGCTTCTATGATTTTTTCATGACGCTTCTATGATTGTTTACATGACGCTTCTATGATTGTTTACATGACGCTTCTATGATTTTTATATGACGCTTCTACGATTTTTTACCTGGCGCTTCTATGATTGTTTACATGACGCTTCTATGATTTTTAAATGAGGCTTCTTTATTGTTTACATGACGCTTCTATGATTGTTTACATGACGCTTCTATGATTTTTTACATGACGCTTCTATGATTCATTACATGACGCTTCTATGATTTTTTACATGACGCTTCTATGATTTTTATCTGACGCTTTTACGATTTTTTACATGGCGCTTCTATGATGGTTTACATGACGCTTCTATGATTGTTTACATAGCGCTTCTATGGTTGTTTACATGACGCTTCTATGATTTTTTACATGACGCTTCTATGATTTTTTCATGACGCTGCTACGATTTTTTACATGACGCTTCTATGATTGTTTACATGACGCTTTTGTGATTTTTACATGACGCTTCTATGATTTTTTACATGACGCTTCTATGATTTTTTCATGACGCTTCTATGATTTTTTACATGACGCTTCTATGATTTTTTACATGACGCTTCTATGATTGTTTACATGACGCTTCTATGATTGTTTACATGACGCTTCTATGATTGTTTACATGACGCTTCTATGATTTTTTAAATGACGCTTCTATGATTGTTTACATGACGCTTCTATGATTGTTTACATGACGCTTCTATGATTGTTTACATGACGCTTCTATGATTTTTTATATGACGCTTCTATGATTGTTTACATGACGCTTCTATGATTGTTTACATGACGCTTTTGTGATTTTTACATGACGCTTCTATGATTTTTTACATGACGCTTCTATGATTTTTTCATGACGCTTCTATGATTTTTTAAAAATGACGCTTCTATGATTTTTATATAACGCTTCTGCGATTTTTTACATGGCGCTTCTATGATTGTTTACATGACGCTTCTATGATTTTTTAAATGACGCTTCTATGATTTTTTAAATGACGCTTCTATGATTTTTTACATGGCGCTTCTATGATTGTTTACATGACGCTTCTATGATTTTTGACATGACGCTTCTACGATTTTTTACATGGCGCTTCTATGATTGTTTACATGACGCTTCTATGATTTTTTATATGACGCTTCTATGATTGTTTACATGACGCTTCTATGATTTTTTATATGACGCTTCTATGATTGTTTACATGACGCTTGTATGACTGTTTACATGACGCTTCTATGATTGTTTACATGACGCTTCTATGATTGTTTACATGAAGCTTCTATGATTGTTTACATGACGCTTCTATGATTTTTTATATGACGCTTCTATGATTGTTTACATGACGCTTCTATGATTTTTTATATGACGCTTCTATGATTGTTTACATGACGCTTCTATGATTGTTTACATGACGCTTCTATGATTGTTTACATGACGCTTCTATGATTGTTTACATGAAGCTTCTATGATTGTTTACATGACGCTTCTATGATTTTTTAAAAATGACGCTTCTATGATTTTTATATAACGCTTCTGCGATTTTTTACATGGCGCTTCTATGATTGTTTACATGACGCTTCTATGATTTTTCAAATGACGCTTCTATGATTTTTTACATGGCGCTTCTATGATTGTTTACATGACGCTTCTATGATTTTTACACGACGCTTCTTTTTAAAAAGTCTTTTAGTTTTCCTGACGTTGAAAAGCTTTAATTAAAGAAATTATACTCTATGAAAATTCGAACCATCGTTGCTGCATTTAGCAGTTCAGTTTGTTCACCTCTAGGCTAGCTCTCATCGTTTTGATATCATCAAATTTTTCACTTATATAATTTAACACTTTAAAATCCAAGCATAAAGTAAATCACACGAAGCAGTTATGACATAATCAGTTTCTCAGTCAGTCAGTATCAGTTAACAATATGGTTACGCAATTTAAATCAAGTCTGGTGCTACGCTTCCACACTGTATTTTCAATTCAAGTCGGAGTTACAATTCAGTTATGATGCAATCTATTTCAGAATCAGAATTCAACCAGTCAGTTTTTTCTCTAGCATTCTTAGAATGTATTTTTCAAGTCGAAAGAGCTGCTTGACCTTTGCAAAAAAGCATGTTTTTCGAATATTTAATGCCTTAAGCATCGAGCAATTTCTTAGCCACGATGCATGTACAGTCACGGGAAAATTTCTGATCGAACAGTGCAAGTTCGAACAAAATCGGTCCAGCCATTTTTTCTCTAATCGATCACATAGATAGATAGACACAGACAGACAATTTTTAGTATATAGGACTAGCCATTTAGCCCCCCGCTGGGGAGCCTTAAAAATGACACCCCAGCATTTAAAATGAAAGTGGTTTTTATTTTGGCCCAAGAGTATATAACCTTACTAATTATCCAAAATGTTGATTTCCATTCATCAAAAATTACTTTTTTTGATTTTTGGCAAAGATAAATTGCCATGAATCAAAACTTTCACCAGCCAAAAAAGTTTCCGACATCAGCCTAAAACCCTTTCTCAATCAGCGAATAATGCCTATCCTTTCAAGCACAAACTCTTAGTGCATATCGTCATTGGCCTGGGCATATTCTGATCCGCAGCAAATATGCAAATCATTGACGGCCTTAGACCCTCTTTTAATTAGCCTACATCAAAGAATGAAACCTTTAATAGATGCGCTGGTATGTCCTATTAGCAGAAATCAGCATCACTTGTGTGTACAATTTCATTATCTGAATTACATTAGGTACTTCAGCCGTACTACCTGACTATCTGACAATCGCCCAACAACCTAACATCCCCCAACAATTCAGCCATCGTCCATGAGCCTTGGCATCTTAGCAATTCCCCTCCCCCCCAGTAAGCCTTGACATATCAGCAATTCTCCCAGTAAGCCTTTACATCTCAGCAATTCCCCCAGTAAGCCTTGAAATCTCACCAATTCCCCCAGTAAGCCTTGACATCTCAGCAATTCCACCAGTAAGCCTTGACAAGAATTGCTAAGAATTGCTAAGAATACTTGGCTAACAATTGCTAATACTTGCAAGAATTGCTGAGAAGCCTTGAGATCTCAGCAGTTCCCCCAGTAAGCATTGATATCTCAGCATTCCCCCAGTAAGCCTTGAAATCTCAGCATTCCCCCAGAAAGCCTTCACATCTTAGCAATTCCCAGTAAGACTTGACAATTCATCAATTCCCCCAGAAAGCCTTGACATCTCAGCAGTTCCCCCATTAAGCATCGACATCGCAGAAATTAAACTCGAGCCTTGACATCTACGCAGTTCTCTCAGCCGAGTAAGCCTTGACATCCCAACAACTCAACTCCCCTCCCCCAAGAATTCAGCAATCCCCTTATGAGCCTTGATATCTCAGCAATTTCTTCATGAGCCTTGTCAACTCAGCGATTCCATCCATGAGCTTTGATATCTTAGCAACTCCCATCTTAGCAAGTCTTTAGTTGATGGCAAGTCCTTGGTTGATGGTTAACAGAGTGGTTATTCTATGATTAAACCAAAACTGACCCTAAGCCCCTAACCCTAACCCATAAGTGAGTCTTGGCATGTTAGCAATCTCCCCCGTGAGCCTTGAGCCTGAGCATTTAAGTAACTTCCTCATAAGCTTTGAAATCTAAATTTCACCGAAAGCCTTAAACTGTCAGCAATTTCCGAAGAGCCAAGGCATATAACTAATTCGACCCTTTAATCTTAGAAATTCCTTAATGAATCATTTATGATTGACACGACGATGGCTCTATAATTGAACTCAAACCCTAACCCTTAACCTGCAGCCGAGTCACAGCATTTCAGCAACTCCTTCTCAGCTCAAGAATGTCAGAAATTCCCCAATGAGCTTTTGAAATCTTAGCAATTTTCCCATGAGCATGAAAATTTAGCGACTAACCTTTTGATATCTTGGCACTTTCACACGAGTCTTATGATTGAACCCTAACCCTGCCAAGTCACAGCATTTCAGCAATTCCCACTATGAACCACAGCATTTCAACAATTACCCAATGAACCTTGACATTTCCTGAATTTCAGCTATTCCCTTTAGGAGCCTTTGAAATCTCAGCCATTCCCCTGTGAACCTTAGTATCTCAGCAATACCTAAGAGTCACAGCCTACAGCATTACAGGGATCCCCCGTGAGCTTTGAAATCTCAACTATTCCCCAATGAGCCTTGATATCTCAGCAACTCCTATTTGAGGCAATATCCCCATGTTTTGCAATCACAGCAATTCCCCCTGAGCCTTGAGCCACAGTATATTTCAGATACCCCCCATGAGCCTTGACATTCCCTAATGAGTATTTTATGTAAGACAGGCCTATTCATTTATATGGTTTACGTCTTACTCTTACCCTAAAAATGTCGGCAATTCCCCCAAGAGCCACAGCATTCCAGAAATTATCTCCATGAGCCTTGACAGCAAATAATTTTAATGAGCCTTGATACCTCAGCAATTTCTCAAATGAACTTTGAAATCAAAGCAATTCTGCCCAGAATCACATCAGTATATGAATTTCCCTCTGAGCCTTGACAAGACATCTCCGAATTTCTCCCATGGGCCTTGATCTGGCCCATGGCCCAGTAAGCCTTGAAATCTCAATAATTCCCTAGTAAGCCTTGACATCTCAGAAATTCCCTCATTAAGATCGACATCGCAGCAATTGAACTCAAGCTTTGAAATCAAAGCAATTCTCCCCAGAATCACTGGAATCGAATCCCCAGAATCGCTGAGCCTTGAGATCTTAGAAATTCTCCCATGAGTCTTGATATCACAGAAATTTCCCATACCAGCCTTGAAATCTTAGCAATTCACATTGAGTATTTTATTCTCGACAGACAGCTTTTTTTATGGTTGACATGGTGATTCTTTTGTCGCTTTTTCTTGTGTTGAGTTTTTTTCTGTATAAAGTAGCATTTATTAAAATCTTACTTTTCAATTAATTACTCAGAAAAACAAAGAAAAAACAGGTAAACACTTTAGCAATGGTTTACCATCACTTTAGCAATGGTTTACCATCACTTTAGCAATGGTTCACCAGCAGTTTAGCAATGGTTTAGCATCACTTTAGCAATGGTTCACCAGCAGTTTAGCAATGGTTTAGAATCACTTTAGCAATGGTTCACCAGCAGTTTAGCAATGGTTCACCAGTAGTTTAGCAATGGTTCACCATCACTTTAGCAATGGTTTACCATCACTTTAGCAATGGTTTACCATCACTTTAGCAATGGTTCACCAGCAGTTTAGCAATAGTTCACCAGCAGTTTAGCAATGGTTCACCAGCAGTTTAGCAATGGGTTCACCGGCACTATTCCGCAAAATCTGCATAGGATACAATCATTATTGTCACAGGTCACAAAGATAAATTCGCTGCTTCAATGCAGGCTCGAACTGCTGACATCAAAGCATTCTGCTTAGCTTCTGCCGGATACTGCCTGCCTACTGCGGCTGTTTTGCCTATTGACATGTGGTCGAAATAATCTAGTTTAGCAACTTCAGCCGTTTGAAGTTAACCCCCAGAAATAGGCATTTATCCCTACAACAACCTGAAATTATTTCTGCATTAATCCCGCAAAAAGACTGCAGTTATTTCTTAGCAGCCGGCATTTATCATCCACTTTTTTTAAAACTTTTATTAAAATTAAGAATGCATGCCCTCAGCGGCATAGAATTGTCCCCTTAGCCAAAAATATTTCACTTAGCAGCCGCAGAAATCCCCTAAACAACTTGTACTTAATCTTCCACAGTAAATATCCACTCAAAACTCAATAGTTAGTTATAAGCCTCAGAAGTCTGCCATTATCCTTTAATTAGTCCGCAGTTTTCCCTCTCAGCAGTCTGCAGCTATACGCTCATACGTCTGGAGGAACTACCTCAGCAGTTTGCAGTTGTTTCCACTTTGCAATCTGCAATGATCCCTTCGACAGTCTGCAGTTCCCCTCAGCAGTCTGCAGTCATTTCATTTTCAGTCTACAAGTGTTCAATTAACAATTTTCAGTCATCCTCTCAGCAGCCTGCAGTTCTTCTCTCAGCCGGCTCCTCAGTCTCCTCTGCAAACTGCAATTTGCTCAGAATTGTACGGCTCACTAATCAATTTTCGATACATATCGGCAGTTTTGAAAATCTCAGCATTTAGCAATACCTTCAGCAGTTTTTTTCAGAATCGTCTGCAGTTTAGCAATTTCATACTTTCATGGAGCTAGGCAATATACCCATTGATGGGATCAGTACGCTCGTAATACATGTACTTGAAGCAGTTTCTACAAATCAAATTTGCTTATCGACTTGTGCCAAACAGCAAAAATACGTGTAGTTCATTAAGTGTGCCTTGTTAATTAAGCATAAAAGTTTCAATTAGTCGAAGCACAAGCTAAAATAAATAATTAGTTCAATTTTAATTGTCCGCTGCGAGGTAGACTCGAACCTGGGACCTTACGCCTATCCTAAAACTGGTCCTAGTGCCTACAGTGCGGCTACTCCGCCTATTGATCGGAGGGCGACAAAATCAGCCATATATGCTTTGGCATTGCAGTCAAATACACAGCAGTGATAGGCTGCTTAGTGCACGGGTTGTATGCAGGCAGAGCCAATGCGCAGTTAAGTAAAATCTATAAATTAGATTTAAGTCTGGAGGAACTAATTCACAGTCTGCAGTTCTTCTCTGGCCGGCACCTCAATCCCCTCAGAAAACTGCAATTTGCTCAGAATTGTACGGCTCACTAATCAATTTTCGATACATATCGGCAGTCTTGAAAAGCTCAGCATTTAGCAGCATTGTCTGCAGTTTAGTAATTTCGTACTTTTATGGAGCTAGACAATACCCATTGATGGATCAGTTATACTCGAAGCAGTTTTTACAAATCAAATTTGATTAGTGGCTAGTGCCGAGTAGCAAAAAATGAATTGCTAATTAATAAAAAAATGTTTCAATTGAAATTAAATAAAAAATGTTTCAATTTGTCCAGGCACAAGCTATAAATTATTGAATTATTTTAATTTTAATTATCCACCGGGGAGGCAGACTCGAACCTTGGACCTTACGTCTAGCCTAAACCTAGTCCTAAGTGCCTACACTGCGGCTACTCCGCCTATTGATGGGAGGACAACAAAATCAGCCATATATCCTTCAGAACTGCAGTTAAAATACATAGCAGTGATAGGCTGCTCAGTGTGTAGGCGTGCAGGCGGAGCCAATGCACAGTTGATTGAGTGAAATCTATAAATAGCAATTTTCTATGGAGTCCGCCAGTCAGAGCCAGGGTCAGAATGTACACACGCAGCCACTGAGCATTTTTTCTCCTTGCACACTGCAACCAGTATTGAAGCTTACACAGTGGAGAGAGAAAAGTTATGGCGCAATCATAATTGGAATTGGAATTCAGCCAGTCCAGTCAAGAATTCAACCTAGTTTGCCCTACCATTAAAAGCATTGGGAAAACTCGTTTTTCGAATATTTAATACCTTTAGCATTAAAGCCGATTAAAGAAATTTTAACTGTCTTCTTTCCAGATAATTACAAATCTTTTTGTAAAAACGCGATTAAAATTGGTCAATTGGTTCTATCTCTAGAACGTTATGCAAATACCAACACAAATTCTCTTCGAGTGAAAGCCACACGAAGCAGCTATGACATAATCAAATACTCAGGCAGTCAGCATCAGTCTCAATTAAAGTTAGCAATATGGTTACGCAATTTATTATTATTATTATTTATTTTTATTATTTATTATTATTATTAATTATTATTCAGTAATTCTCTCTGAGAGTCATTATAGCACTACTACAGCATTATAGCGATTCCCTGCAAGTCTCGACATCGTTGGGATTCCCAAATGAATCTCTTAACTTCGACATGAAGCTTCTTTTATTTTTTACATTACGCTTTTTTATCAGCGATCCCTCCCTGAGGAGGCATCAAATAATGTAATAAAAAGTTTTCAATAAACTATATGTAGCTTCTGACTTTAGCCTTGAAATCTCATTTATACCCCGTGAGCCTTGACATCTCAGCTATTCCCCCCGTAAGCCTTAACATGTCAGCGATGGCCCCCATAAACCTTGAAATCTAAAAAATCCCTGTTATTCTGTTAACCTTGAAACCCGATAAAATATAACCCTCAACCCACACCTGACCTAAACCTAACTTTAACCCAACCTAAAGCCTTGAAATCTCAGCAATTCTTCTCCCCTAAGCCTTGACATTTTAGTGATTCGATCCTTCTTTAAGAATCACAGCACTATAACGATTTCCACCAAGCTTTGACATCGTAGCAATTCCCAAATGAATCTTTTAACTTCGACATGACTTTTCTTTTATGTATACGTAGTGCTACTTAGTGCTACTAGCTGATAGACTCTGCTTCTATCAGCGCCCCCCCCGTGGCGAGCCAACAAAGAATGCAATAAAAAATTGAGTAAAGTACATGAACTTTGAAGTAGCTTCTGACTTTTGCTTTGACATCTCAGAAACCCCCCCCCGTAATCTCAGTTTTTCTCTAAGAGCCTTGACGTCTCAGTAATTCTCCCCAGCACAGCATTATAGCTTCATTTAATTTTTACATGACACCCTTCATGTCTGACATGACGCTTCTTTTATTCTAGCATGATGCTTCTTATAATATTTTAAATGACACTTTCATTAGTTTTTAAATGAGGCTTCTATGATTTTTTCATGACGCTTCTATGATTTTTTACATGACGCTTCTATGATTTTTTACATGACGCTTCTATGATTGTTTACATTACGCTTCTATGATTGTTTACATGACGCTTCTATGATTTTTATATGACGCTTCTATGATTGTTTACATAGCGCTTCTATGATTGTTTACATGACGCTTCTATGATTTTTAAATGACGCTTCTATGATTTTTTCATGACGCTTCTATGATTGTTTACATGACGCTTCTATGATTGTTTACATGACGCTTCTATGATTTTTATATGACGCTTCTACGATTTTTTACCTGGCGCTTCTATGATTGTTTACATGACGCTTCTATGATTTTTAAATGAGGCTTCTTTATTGTTTACATGACGCTTCTATGATTGTTTACATGACGCTTCTATGATTTTTTACATGACGCTTCTATGATTCATTACATGACGCTTCTATGATTTTTTACATGACGCTTCTATGATTTTTATCTGACGCTTTTACGATTGTTTACATGACGCTTCTATGATTGTTTACATGACGCTTCTATGATTGTTTACATGACGCTTCTATGATTTTTTTAAATGACGCTTCTATGATTGTTTACATGACGCTTCTATGATTTTTTACATGACGCTTCTATGATTTTTTACATGACGCTTCTATGATTGTTTACATTACGCTTCTATGATTGTTTACATGACGCTTCTATGATTTTTATATGACGCTTCTATGATTTTTACATGACGCTTCTATGATTTTTACATGACGCTTCTATGATTTTTAATGACGCTTCTATGATTTTTCATGACGCTTCTATGATTGTTTACATGACGCTTCTATGATTGTTTACATGACGCTTCTATGATTTTTATATGACGCTTCTACGATTTTTTACCTGGCGCTTCTATGATTTTTTACATGACGCTTCTATGATTTTTTACATGACGCTTCTATGATTGTTTATATGACGCTTCTATGATTGTTTACATGACGCTTCTATGATTGTTTACATGACGCTTTTGTGATTTTTACATGACGCTTCTATGATTTTTTACATGACGCTTCTATGATTTTTTCATGACGCTTCTATGATTTTTTAAAAATGACGCTTCTATGATTTTTATATAACGCTTCTGCGATTTTTTACATGGCGCTTCTATGATTGTTTACATGACGCTTCTATGATTTTTTAAATGACGCTTCTATGATTTTTTAAATGACGCTTCTATGATTTTTTACATGGCGCTTCTATGATTGTTTACATGACGCTTCTATGATTTTTGACATGACGCTTCTACGATTTTTTACATGGCGCTTCTATGATTGTTTACATGACGCTTCTATGATTTTTTATATGACGCTTCTATGATTGTTTACATGACGCTTCTATGATTTTTTATATGACGCTTCTATGATTGTTTACATGACGCTTGTATGACTGTTTACATGACGCTTCTATGATTGTTTACATGACGCTTCTATGATTGTTTACATGAAGCTTCTATGATTGTTTACATGACGCTTCTATGATTTTTTATATGACGCTTCTATGATTGTTTACATGACGCTTCTATGATTTTTTATATGACGCTTCTATGATTGTTTACATGACGCTTCTATGATTGTTTACATGACGCTTCTATGATTGTTTACATGACGCTTCTATGATTGTTTACATGAAGCTTCTATGATTGTTTACATGACGCTTCTATGATTTTTTAAAAATGACGCTTCTATGATTTTTATATAACGCTTCTGCGATTTTTTACATGGCGCTTCTATGATTGTTTACATGACGCTTCTATGATTTTTCAAATGACGCTTCTATGATTTTTTACATGGCGCTTCTATGATTGTTTACATGACGCTTCTATGATTTTTACACGACGCTTCTTTTTAAAAAGTCTTTTAGTTTTCCTGACGTTGAAAAGCTTTAATTAAAGAAATTATACTCTATGAAAATTCGAACCATCGTTGCTGCATTTAGCAGTTCAGTTTGTTCACCTCTAGGCTAGCTCTCATCGTTTTGATATCATCAAATTTTTCACTTATATAATTTAACACTTTAAAATCCAAGCATAAAGTAAATCACACGAAGCAGTTATGACATAATCAGTTTCTCAGTCAGTTAGTATCAGTTAACAATATGGTTACGCAATTTAAATCAAGTCTGGTGCTACGCTTCCACACTGTATTTTCAATTCAAGTCGGAGTTACAATTCAGTTATGATGCAATCTATTTCAGAATCAGAATTCAACCAGTCAGTTTTTTCTCTAGCATTCTTAGAATGTATTTTTCAAGTCGAAAGAGCTGCTTGACCTTTGCAAAAAAGCATGTTTTTCGAATATTTAATGCCTTAAGCATCGAGCAATTTCTTAGCCACGATGCATGTACAGTCACGGGAAAATTTCTGATCGAACAGTGCAAGTTCGAACAAAATCGGTCCAGCCATTTTTTCTCTAATCGATCACATAGATAGATAGACACAGACAGACAATTTTTAGTATATAGGACTAGCCATTTAGCCCCCCGCTGGGGAGCCTTAAAAATGACACCCCAGCATTTAAAATGAAAGTGGTTTTTATTTTGGCCCAAGAGTATATAACCTTACTAATTATCCAAAATGTTGATTTCCATTCATCAAAAATTACTTTTTTTGATTTTTGGCAAAGATAAATTGCCATGAATCAAAACTTTCACCAGCCAAAAAAGTTTCCGACATCAGCCTAAAACCCTTTCTCAATCAGCGAATAATGCCTATCCTTTCAAGCACAAACTCTTAGTGCATATCGTCATTGGCCTGGGCATATTCTGATCCGCAGCAAATATGCAAATCATTGACGGCCTTAGACCCTCTTTTAATTAGCCTACATCAAAGAATGAAACCTTTAATAGATGCGCTGGTATGTCCTATTAGCAGAAATCAGCATCACTTGTGTGTACAATTTCATTATCTGAATTACATTAGGTACTTCAGCCGTACTACCTGACTATCTGACAATCGCCCAACAACCTAACATCCCCCAACAATTCAGCCATCGTCCATGAGCCTTGGCATCTTAGCAATTCCCCTCCCCCCCAGTAAGCCTTGACATATCAGCAATTCTCCCAGTAAGCCTTTACATCTCAGCAATTCCCCCAGTAAGCCTTGAAATCTCACCAATTCCCCCAGTAAGCCTTGACATCTCAGCAATTCCACCAGTAAGCCTTGACAAGAATTGCTAAGAATTGCTAAGAATACTTGGCTAACAATTGCTAATACTTGCAAGAATTGCTGAGAAGCCTTGAGATCTCAGCAGTTCCCCCAGTAAGCATTGATATCTCAGCATTCCCCCAGTAAGCCTTGAAATCTCAGCATTCCCCCAGAAAGCCTTCACATCTTAGCAATTCCCAGTAAGACTTGACAATTCATCAATTCCCCCAGAAAGCCTTGACATCTCAGCAGTTCCCCCATTAAGCATCGACATCGCAGAAATTAAACTCGAGCCTTGACATCTACGCAGTTCTCTCAGCCGAGTAAGCCTTGACATCCCAACAACTCAACTCCCCTCCCCCAAGAATTCAGCAATCCCCTTATGAGCCTTGATATCTCAGCAATTTCTTCATGAGCCTTGTCAACTCAGCGATTCCATCCATGAGCTTTGATATCTTAGCAACTCCCATCTTAGCAAGTCTTTAGTTGATGGCAAGTCCTTGGTTGATGGTTAACAGAGTGGTTATTCTATGATTAAACCAAAACTGACCCTAAGCCCCTAACCCTAACCCATAAGTGAGTCTTGGCATGTTAGCAATCTCCCCCGTGAGCCTTGAGCCTGAGCATTTAAGTAACTTCCTCATAAGCTTTGAAATCTAAATTTCACCGAAAGCCTTAAACTGTCAGCAATTTCCGAAGAGCCAAGGCATATAACTAATTCGACCCTTTAATCTTAGAAATTCCTTAATGAATCATTTATGATTGACACGACGATGGCTCTATAATTGAACTCAAACCCTAACCCTTAACCTGCAGCCGAGTCACAGCATTTCAGCAACTCCTTCTCAGCTCAAGAATGTCAGAAATTCCCCAATGAGCTTTTGAAATCTTAGCAATTTTCCCATGAGCATGAAAATTTAGCGACTAACCTTTTGATATCTTGGCACTTTCACACGAGTCTTATGATTGAACCCTAACCCTGCCAAGTCACAGCATTTCAGCAATTCCCACTATGAACCACAGCATTTCAACAATTACCCAATGAACCTTGACATTTCCTGAATTTCAGCTATTCCCTTTAGGAGCCTTTGAAATCTCAGCCATTCCCCTGTGAACCTTAGTATCTCAGCAATACCTAAGAGTCACAGCCTACAGCATTACAGGGATCCCCCGTGAGCTTTGAAATCTCAACTATTCCCAATGAGCCTTGATATCTCAGCAACTCCTATTTGAGGCAATATCCCCATGTTTTGCAATCACAGCAATTCCCCCTGAGCCTTGAGCCACAGTATATTTCAGATACCCCCCATGAGCCTTGACATTCCCTAATGAGTATTTTATGTAAGACAGGCCTATTCATTTATATGGTTTACGTCTTACTCTTACCCTAAAAATGTCGGCAATTCCCCAAGAGCCACAGCATTCCAGAAATTATCTCCATGAGCCTTGACAGCAAATAATTTTAATGAGCCTTGATACCTCAGCAATTTCTCAAATGAACTTTGAAATCAAAGCAATTCTGCCCAGAATCACATCAGTATATGAATTTCCCTCTGAGCCTTGACAAGACATCTCCGAATTTCTCCCATGGGCCTTGATCTGGCCCATGGCCCAGTAAGCCTTGAAATCTCAATAATTCCCTAGTAAGCCTTGACATCTCAGAAATTCCCTCATTAAGATCGACATCGCAGCAATTGAACTCAAGCTTTGAAATCAAAGCAATTCTCCCCAGAATCACTGGAATCGAATCCCCAGAATCGCTGAGCCTTGAGATCTTAGAAATTCTCCCATGAGTCTTGATATCACAGAAATTTCCCATACCAGCCTTGAAATCTTAGCAATTCACATTGAGTATTTTATTCTCGACAGACAGCTTTTTTTATGGTTGACATGGTGATTCTTTTGTCGCTTTTTCTTGTGTTGAGTTTTTTTCTGTATAAAGTAGCATTTATTAAAATCTTACTTTTCAATTAATTACTCAGAAAAACAAAGAAAAAACAGGTAAACACTTTAGCAATGGTTTACCATCACTTTAGCAATGGTTTACCATCACTTTAGCAATGGTTCACCAGCAGTTTAGCAATGGTTTAGCATCACTTTAGCAATGGTTCACCAGCAGTTTAGCAATGGTTTAGAATCACTTTAGCAATGGTTCACCAGCAGTTTAGCAATGGTTCACCAGTAGTTTAGCAATGGTTCACCATCACTTTAGCAATGGTTTACCATCACTTTAGCAATGGTTTACCATCACTTTAGCAATGGTTCACCAGCAGTTTAGCAATAGTTCACCAGCAGTTTAGCAATGGTTCACCAGCAGTTTAGCAATGGGTTCACCGGCACTATTCCGCAAAATCTGCATAGGATACAATCATTATTGTCACAGGTCACAAAGATAAATTCGCTGCTTCAATGCAGGCTCGAACTGCTGACATCAAAGCATTCTGCTTAGCTTCTGCCGGATACTGCCTGCCTACTGCGGCTGTTTTGCCTATTGACATGTGGTCGAAATAATCTAGTTTAGCAACTTCAGCCGTTTGAAGTTAACCCCCAGAAATAGGCATTTATCCCTACAACAACCTGAAATTATTTCTGCATTAATCCCGCAAAAAGACTGCAGTTATTTCTTAGCAGCCGGCATTTATCATCCACTTTTTTTAAAACTTTTATTAAAATTAAGAATGCATGCCCTCAGCGGCATAGAATTGTCCCCTTAGCCAAAAATATTTCACTTAGCAGCCGCAGAAATCCCCTAAACAACTTGTACTTAATCTTCCACAGTAAATATCCACTCAAAACTCAATAGTTAGTTATAAGCCTCAGAAGTCTGCCATTATCCTTTAATTAGTCCGCAGTTTTCCCTCTCAGCAGTCTGCAGCTATACGCTCATACGTCTGGAGGAACTACCTCAGCAGTTTGCAGTTGTTTCCACTTTGCAATCTGCAATGATCCCTTCGACAGTCTGCAGTTCCCCTCAGCAGTCTGCAGTCATTTCATTTTCAGTCTACAAGTGTTCAATTAACAATTTTCAGTCATCCTCTCAGCAGCCTGCAGTTCTTCTCTCAGCCGGCTCCTCAGTCTCCTCTGCAAACTGCAATTTGCTCAGAATTGTACGGCTCACTAATCAATTTTCGATACATATCGGCAGTTTTGAAAATCTCAGCATTTAGCAATACCTTCAGCAGTTTTTTTCAGAATCGTCTGCAGTTTAGCAATTTCATACTTTCATGGAGCTAGGCAATATACCCATTGATGGGATCAGTACGCTCGTAATACATGTACTTGAAGCAGTTTCTACAAATCAAATTTGCTTATCGACTTGTGCCAAACAGCAAAAATACGTGTAGTTCATTAAGTGTGCCTTGTTAATTAAGCATAAAAGTTTCAATTAGTCGAAGCACAAGCTAAAATAAATAATTAGTTCAATTTTAATTGTCCGCTGCGAGGTAGACTCGAACCTGGGACCTTACGCCTATCCTAAAACTGGTCCTAGTGCCTACAGTGCGGCTACTCCGCCTATTGATCGGAGGGCGACAAAATCAGCCATATATGCTTTGGCATTGCAGTCAAATACACAGCAGTGATAGGCTGCTTAGTGCACGGGTTGTATGCAGGCAGAGCCAATGCGCAGTTAAGTAAAATCTATAAATTAGATTTAAGTCTGGAGGAACTAATTCACAGTCTGCAGTTCTTCTCTGGCCGGCACCTCAATCCCCTCAGAAAACTGCAATTTGCTCAGAATTGTACGGCTCACTAATCAATTTTCGATACATATCGGCAGTCTTGAAAAGCTCAGCATTTAGCAGCATTGTCTGCAGTTTAGTAATTTCGTACTTTTATGGAGCTAGACAATACCCATTGATGGGATCAGTTATACTCGAAGCAGTTTTTACAAATCAAATTTGATTAGTGGCTAGTGCCGAGTAGCAAAAAATGAATTGCTAATTAATAAAAAAATGTTTCAATTGAAATTAAATAAAAAATGTTTCAATTTGTCCAGGCACAAGCTATAAATTATTGAATTATTTTAATTTTAATTATCCACCGGGGAGGCAGACTCGAACCTTGGACCTTACGTCTAGCCTAAACCTAGTCCTAAGTGCCTACACTGCGGCTACTCCGCCTATTGATGGGAGGACAACAAAATCAGCCATATATCCTTCAGAACTGCAGTTAAAATACATAGCAGTGATAGGCTGCTCAGTGTGTAGGCGTGCAGGCGGAGCCAATGCACAGTTGATTGAGTGAAATCTATAAATAGCAATTTTCTATGGAGTCCGCCAGTCAGAGCCAGGGTCAGAATGTACACACGCAGCCACTGAGCATTTTTTCTCCTTGCACACTGCAACCAGTATTGAAGCTTACACAGTGGAGAGAGAAAAGTTATGGCGCAATCATAATTGGAATTGGAATTCAGCCAGTCCAGTCAAGAATTCAACCTAGTTTGCCCTACCATTAAAAGCATTGGGAAAACTCGTTTTTCGAATATTTAATACCTTTAGCATTAAAGCCGATTAAAGAAATTTTAACTGTCTTCTTTCCAGATAATTACAAATCTTTTTGTAAAAACGCGATTAAAATTGGTCAATTGGTTCTATCTCTAGAACGTTATGCAAATACCAACACAAATTCTCTTCGAGTGAAAGCCACACGAAGCAGCTATGACATAATCAAATACTCAGGCAGTCAGCATCAGTCTCAATTAAAGTTAGCAATATGGTTACGCAATTTATTATTATTATTATTTATTTTTATTATTTATTATTATTATTAATTATTATTCAGTAATTCTCTCTGAGAGTCATTATAGCACTACTACAGCATTATAGCGATTCCCTGCAAGTCTCGACATCGTTGGGATTCCCAAATGAATCTCTTAACTTCGACATGAAGCTTCTTTTATTTTTTACATTACGCTTTTTTATCAGCGATCCCTCCCCTGAGGAGGCATCAAATAATGTAATAAAAAGTTTTCAATAAACTATATGTAGCTTCTGACTTTAGCCTTGAAATCTCATTTATACCCCCGTGAGCCTTGACATCTCAGCTATTCCCCCCGTAAGCCTTAACATGTCAGCGATGGCCCCCATAAACCTTGAAATCTAAAAAATCCCCTGTTATTCTGTTAACCTTGAAACCCGATAAAATATAACCCTCAACCCACACCTGACCTAAACCTAACTTTAACCCAACCTAAAGCCTTGAAATCTCAGCAATTCTTCTCCCCTAAGCCTTGACATTTTAGTGATTCGATCCTTCTTTAAGAATCACAGCACTATAACGATTTCCACCAAGCTTTGACATCGTAGCAATTCCCAAATGAATCTTTTAACTTCGACATGACTTTTCTTTTATGTATACGTAGTGCTACTTAGTGCTACTAGCTGATAGACTCTGCTTCTATCAGCGCCCCCCCCGTGGCGAGCCAACAAAGAATGCAATAAAAAATTGAGTAAAGTACATGAACTTTGAAGTAGCTTCTGACTTTTGCTTTGACATCTCAGAAACCGCCCCCCCGTAATCTCAGTTTTTCTCTAAGAGCCTTGACGTCTCAGTAATTCTCCCCAGCACAGCATTATAGCTTCATTTAATTTTTACATGACACCCTTCATGTCTGACATGACGCTTCTTTTATTCTAGCATGATGCTTCTTATAATATTTTAAATGACACTTTCATTAGTTTTTAAATGAGGCTTCTATGATTTTTTCATGACGCTTCTATGATTTTTTACATGACGCTTCTATGATTTTTTACATGACGCTTCTATGATTGTTTACATTACGCTTCTATGATTGTTTACATGACGCTTCTATGATTTTTATATGACGCTTCTATGATTGTTTACATAGCGCTTCTATGATTGTTTACATGACGCTTCTATGATTTTTAAATGACGCTTCTATGATTTTTTCATGACGCTTCTATGATTGTTTACATGACGCTTCTATGATTGTTTACATGACGCTTCTATGATTTTTATATGACGCTTCTACGATTTTTTACCTGGCGCTTCTATGATTGTTTACATGACGCTTCTATGATTTTTAAATGAGGCTTCTTTATTGTTTACATGACGCTTCTATGATTGTTTACATGACGCTTCTATGATTTTTTACATGACGCTTCTATGATTCATTACATGACGCTTCTATGATTTTTTACATGACGCTTCTATGATTTTTATCTGACGCTTTTACGATTTTTACATGACGCTTCTATGATTGTTTACATGACGCTTCTATGATTGTTTACATGACGCTTCTATGATTTTTACATGACGCTTCTATGATTTTTACATGACGCTTCTATGATTTTTTCATGACGCTTCTATGATTTTTTACATGACGCTTCTATGATTGTTTACATGACGCTTCTATGATTTTTACATGACGCTTCTATGATTTTTACATGACGCTTCTATGATTTTTTCATAGACGCTTCTATGATTTTTACATGACGCTTCTATGATTTTTAATGACGCTTCTATGATTTTTACATGACGCTTCTATGATTGTTTACATGACGCTTCTATGATTGTTTACATGACGCTTCTATGATTTTTTATGACGCTTCTATGATTTTTACATGACGCTTCTATGATTTTTACATGACGCTTCTATGATTTTTACATGACGCTTCTATGATTTTTATATGACGCTTCTATGATTGTTTACATGACGCTTCTATGATTGTTTACATGACGCTTTTGTGATTTTTACATGACGCTTCTATGATTTTTTACATGACGCTTCTATGATTTTTTCATGACGCTTCTATGATTTTTTAAAAATGACGCTTCTATGATTTTTATATAACGCTTCTGCGATTTTTTACATGGCGCTTCTATGATTGTTTACATGACGCTTCTATGATTTTTTAAATGACGCTTCTATGATTTTTTAAATGACGCTTCTATGATTTTTTACATGGCGCTTCTATGATTGTTTACATGACGCTTCTATGATTTTTGACATGACGCTTCTACGATTTTTTACATGGCGCTTCTATGATTGTTTACATGACGCTTCTATGATTTTTTATATGACGCTTCTATGATTGTTTACATGACGCTTCTATGATTTTTTATATGACGCTTCTATGATTGTTTACATGACGCTTGTATGACTGTTTACATGACGCTTCTATGATTGTTTACATGACGCTTCTATGATTGTTTACATGAAGCTTCTATGATTGTTTACATGACGCTTCTATGATTTTTTATATGACGCTTCTATGATTGTTTACATGACGCTTCTATGATTTTTTATATGACGCTTCTATGATTGTTTACATGACGCTTCTATGATTGTTTACATGACGCTTCTATGATTGTTTACATGACGCTTCTATGATTGTTTACATGAAGCTTCTATGATTGTTTACATGACGCTTCTATGATTTTTTAAAAATGACGCTTCTATGATTTTTATATAACGCTTCTGCGATTTTTTACATGGCGCTTCTATGATTGTTTACATGACGCTTCTATGATTTTTCAAATGACGCTTCTATGATTTTTTACATGGCGCTTCTATGATTGTTTACATGACGCTTCTATGATTTTTACACGACGCTTCTTTTTAAAAAGTCTTTTAGTTTTCCTGACGTTGAAAAGCTTTAATTAAAGAAATTATACTCTATGAAAATTCGAACCATCGTTGCTGCATTTAGCAGTTCAGTTTGTTCACCTCTAGGCTAGCTCTCATCGTTTTGATATCATCAAATTTTTCACTTATATAATTTAACACTTTAAAATCCAAGCATAAAGTAAATCACACGAAGCAGTTATGACATAATCAGTTTCTCAGTCAGTCAGTATCAGTTAACAATATGGTTACGCAATTTAAATCAAGTCTGGTGCTACGCTTCCACACTGTATTTTCAATTCAAGTCGGAGTTACAATTCAGTTATGATGCAATCTATTTCAGAATCAGAATTCAACCAGTCAGTTTTTTCTCTAGCATTCTTAGAATGTATTTTTCAAGTCGAAAGAGCTGCTTGACCTTTGCAAAAAAGCATGTTTTTCGAATATTTAATGCCTTAAGCATCGAGCAATTTCTTAGCCACGATGCATGTACAGTCACGGGAAAATTTCTGATCGAACAGTGCAAGTTCGAACAAAATCGGTCCAGCCATTTTTTCTCTAATCGATCACATAGATAGATAGACACAGACAGACAATTTTTAGTATATAGGACTAGCCATTTAGCCCCCCGCTGGGGAGCCTTAAAAATGACACCCCAGCATTTAAAATGAAAGTGGTTTTTATTTTGGCCCAAGAGTATATAACCTTACTAATTATCCAAAATGTTGATTTCCATTCATCAAAAATTACTTTTTTTGATTTTTGGCAAAGATAAATTGCCATGAATCAAAACTTTCACCAGCCAAAAAAGTTTCCGACATCAGCCTAAAACCCTTTCTCAATCAGCGAATAATGCCTATCCTTTCAAGCACAAACTCTTAGTGCATATCGTCATTGGCCTGGGCATATTCTGATCCGCAGCAAATATGCAAATCATTGACGGCCTTAGACCCTCTTTTAATTAGCCTACATCAAAGAATGAAACCTTTAATAGATGCGCTGGTATGTCCTATTAGCAGAAATCAGCATCACTTGTGTGTACAATTTCATTATCTGAATTACATTAGGTACTTCAGCCGTACTACCTGACTATCTGACAATCGCCCAACAACCTAACATCCCCCAACAATTCAGCCATCGTCCATGAGCCTTGGCATCTTAGCAATTCCCCTCCCCCCAGTAAGCCTTGACATATCAGCAATTCTCCCAGTAAGCCTTTACATCTCAGCAATTCCCCCAGTAAGCCTTGAAATCTCACCAATTCCCCCAGTAAGCCTTGACATCTCAGCAATTCCACCAGTAAGCCTTGACAAGAATTGCTAAGAATTGCTAAGAATACTTGGCTAACAATTGCTAATACTTGCAAGAATTGCTGAGAAGCCTTGAGATCTCAGCAGTTCCCCAGTAAGCATTGATATCTCAGCATTCCCCCAGTAAGCCTTGAAATCTCAGCATTCCCCAGAAAGCCTTCACATCTTAGCAATTCCCAGTAAGACTTGACAATTCATCAATTCCCCCAGAAAGCCTTGACATCTCAGCAGTTCCCCCATTAAGCATCGACATCGCAGAAATTAAACTCGAGCCTTGACATCTACGCAGTTCTCTCAGCCGAGTAAGCCTTGACATCCCAACAACTCAACTCCCCTCCCCAAGAATTCAGCAATCCCCTTATGAGCCTTGATATCTCAGCAATTTCTTCATGAGCCTTGTCAACTCAGCGATTCCATCCATGAGCTTTGATATCTTAGCAACTCCCATCTTAGCAAGTCTTTAGTTGATGGCAAGTCCTTGGTTGATGGTTAACAGAGTGGTTATTCTATGATTAAACCAAAACTGACCCTAAGCCCCTAACCCTAACCCATAAGTGAGTCTTGGCATGTTAGCAATCTCCCCCGTGAGCCTTGAGCCTGAGCATTTAAGTAACTTCCTCATAAGCTTTGAAATCTAAATTTCACCGAAAGCCTTAAACTGTCAGCAATTTCCGAAGAGCCAAGGCATATAACTAATTCGACCCTTTAATCTTAGAAATTCCTTAATGAATCATTTATGATTGACACGACGATGGCTCTATAATTGAACTCAAACCCTAACCCTTAACCTGCAGCCGAGTCACAGCATTTCAGCAACTCCTTCTCAGCTCAAGAATGTCAGAAATTCCCCAATGAGCTTTTGAAATCTTAGCAATTTTCCCATGAGCATGAAAATTTAGCGACTAACCTTTTGATATCTTGGCACTTTCACACGAGTCTTATGATTGAACCCTAACCCTGCCAAGTCACAGCATTTCAGCAATTCCCACTATGAACCACAGCATTTCAACAATTACCCAATGAACCTTGACATTTCCTGAATTTCAGCTATTCCCTTTAGGAGCCTTTGAAATCTCAGCCATTCCCCTGTGAACCTTAGTATCTCAGCAATACCTAAGAGTCACAGCCTACAGCATTACAGGGATCCCCCGTGAGCTTTGAAATCTCAACTATTCCCCAATGAGCCTTGATATCTCAGCAACTCCTATTTGAGGCAATATCCCCATGTTTTGCAATCACAGCAATTCCCCCTGAGCCTTGAGCCACAGTATATTTCAGATACCCCCATGAGCCTTGACATTCCCTAATGAGTATTTTATGTAAGACAGGCCTATTCATTTATATGGTTTACGTCTTACTCTTACCCTAAAAATGTCGGCAATTCCCCCAAGAGCCACAGCATTCCAGAAATTATCTCCATGAGCCTTGACAGCAAATAATTTTAATGAGCCTTGATACCTCAGCAATTTCTCAAATGAACTTTGAAATCAAAGCAATTCTGCCCAGAATCACATCAGTATATGAATTTCCCTCTGAGCCTTGACAAGACATCTCCGAATTTCTCCCATGGGCCTTGATCTGGCCCATGGCCCAGTAAGCCTTGAAATCTCAATAATTCCCTAGTAAGCCTTGACATCTCAGAAATTCCCTCATTAAGATCGACATCGCAGCAATTGAACTCAAGCTTTGAAATCAAAGCAATTCTCCCCAGAATCACTGGAATCGAATCCCCAGAATCGCTGAGCCTTGAGATCTTAGAAATTCTCCCATGAGTCTTGATATCACAGAAATTTCCCATACCAGCCTTGAAATCTTAGCAATTCACATTGAGTATTTTATTCTCGACAGACAGCTTTTTTTATGGTTGACATGGTGATTCTTTTGTCGCTTTTTCTTGTGTTGAGTTTTTTTCTGTATAAAGTAGCATTTATTAAAATCTTACTTTTCAATTAATTACTCAGAAAAACAAAGAAAAAACAGGTAAACACTTTAGCAATGGTTTACCATCACTTTAGCAATGGTTTACCATCACTTTAGCAATGGTTCACCAGCAGTTTAGCAATGGTTTAGCATCACTTTAGCAATGGTTCACCAGCAGTTTAGCAATGGTTTAGAATCACTTTAGCAATGGTTCACCAGCAGTTTAGCAATGGTTCACCAGTAGTTTAGCAATGGTTCACCATCACTTTAGCAATGGTTTACCATCACTTTAGCAATGGTTTACCATCACTTTAGCAATGGTTCACCAGCAGTTTAGCAATAGTTCACCAGCAGTTTAGCAATGGTTCACCAGCAGTTTAGCAATGGGTTCACCGGCACTATTCCGCAAAATCTGCATAGGATACAATCATTATTGTCACAGGTCACAAAGATAAATTCGCTGCTTCAATGCAGGCTCGAACTGCTGACATCAAAGCATTCTGCTTAGCTTCTGCCGGATACTGCCTGCCTACTGCGGCTGTTTTGCCTATTGACATGTGGTCGAAATAATCTAGTTTAGCAACTTCAGCCGTTTGAAGTTAACCCCCAGAAATAGGCATTTATCCCTACAACAACCTGAAATTATTTCTGCATTAATCCCGCAAAAAGACTGCAGTTATTTCTTAGCAGCCGGCATTTATCATCCACTTTTTTTAAAACTTTTATTAAAATTAAGAATGCATGCCCTCAGCGGCATAGAATTGTCCCCTTAGCCAAAAATATTTCACTCAGCAGCCGCAGAAATCCCCTAAACAACTTGTACTTAATCTTCCACAGTAAATATCCACTCAAAACTCAATAGTTAGTTATAAGCCTCAGAAGTCTGCCATTATCCTTTAATTAGTCCGCAGTTTTCCCTCTCAGCAGTCTGCAGCTATACGCTCATACGTCTGGAGGAACTACCTCAGCAGTTTGCAGTTGTTTCCACTTTGCAATCTGCAATGATCCCTTCGACAGTCTGCAGTTCCCCTCAGCAGTCTGCAGTCATTTCATTTTCAGTCTACAAGTGTTCAATTAACAATTTTCAGTCATCCTCTCAGCAGCCTGCAGTTCTTCTCTCAGCCGGCTCCTCAGTCTCCTCTGCAAACTGCAATTTGCTCAGAATTGTACGGCTCACTAATCAATTTTCGATACATATCGGCAGTTTTGAAAATCTCAGCATTTAGCAATACCTTCAGCAGTTTTTTTCAGAATCGTCTGCAGTTTAGCAATTTCATACTTTCATGGAGCTAGGCAATATACCCATTGATGGGATCAGTACGCTCGTAATACATGTACTTGAAGCAGTTTCTACAAATCAAATTTGCTTATCGACTTGTGCCAAACAGCAAAAATACGTGTAGTTCATTAAGTGTGCCTTGTTAATTAAGCATAAAAGTTTCAATTAGTCGAAGCACAAGCTAAAATAAATAATTAGTTCAATTTTAATTGTCCGCTGCGAGGTAGACTCGAACCTGGGACCTTACGCCTATCCTAAAACTGGTCCTAGTGCCTACAGTGCGGCTACTCCGCCTATTGATCGGAGGGCGACAAAATCAGCCATATATGCTTTGGCATTGCAGTCAAATACACAGCAGTGATAGGCTGCTTAGTGCACGGGTTGTATGCAGGCAGAGCCAATGCGCAGTTAAGTAAAATCTATAAATTAGATTTAAGTCTGGAGGAACTAATTCACAGTCTGCAGTTCTTCTCTGGCCGGCACCTCAATCCCCTCAGAAAACTGCAATTTGCTCAGAATTGTACGGCTCACTAATCAATTTTCGATACATATCGGCAGTCTTGAAAAGCTCAGCATTTAGCAGCATTGTCTGCAGTTTAGTAATTTCGTACTTTTATGGAGCTAGACAATACCCATTGATGGGATCAGTTATACTCGAAGCAGTTTTTACAAATCAAATTTGATTAGTGGCTAGTGCCGAGTAGCAAAAAATGAATTGCTAATTAATAAAAAAATGTTTCAATTGAAATTAAATAAAAAATGTTTCAATTTGTCCAGGCACAAGCTATAAATTATTGAATTATTTTAATTTTAATTATCCACCGGGGAGGCAGACTCGAACCTTGGACCTTACGTCTAGCCTAAACCTAGTCCTAAGTGCCTACACTGCGGCTACTCCGCCTATTGATGGGAGGACAACAAAATCAGCCATATATCCTTCAGAACTGCAGTTAAAATACATAGCAGTGATAGGCTGCTCAGTGTGTAGGCGTGCAGGCGGAGCCAATGCACAGTTGATTGAGTGAAATCTATAAATAGCAATTTTCTATGGAGTCCGCCAGTCAGAGCTAGGGTCAGAATGTACACATGCAGCCACTGAGCATTTTTTCTCCTTGCACACTGCAACCAGTATTGAAGCTTACACAGTGGAGAGAGAAAAGTTATGGCGCAATCATAATTGGAATTGGAATTCAGCCAGTCCAGTCAAGAATTCAACCTAGTTTGCCCTACCATTAAAAGCATTGGGAAAACTCGTTTTTCGAATATTTAATACCTTTAGCATTAAAGCCGATTAAAGAAATTTTAACTGTCTTCTTTCCAGATAATTACAAATCTTTTTGTAAAAACGCGATTAAAATTGGTCAATTGGTTCTATCTCTAGAACGTTATGCAAATACCAACACAAATTCTCTTCGAGTGAAAGCCACACAAAGCAGCTATGACATAATCAAATACTCAGGCAGTCAGCATCAGTCTCAATTAAAGTTAGCAATATGGTTACGCAATTTCTGTCTTTCAACTTGGCACAGTGTTTTCAACTTGTAGTGATGCAATCTTTATCAAAATCAGAATTCAGTCAGTCGGTTTTTTCTCTAGCATTTTTACAGCGCATTTCAAGTCGAAAGAGCTGCTTGACCTTTGCAAAAAAGCATGTTTTTCGAATATTTAATCCCTTTAGCATTGAAGCAGATTAAAGAAATTTTAACCGTCTTCTTTCCAGACAATTTTGAATCTTTTGGCGAAAACGCGATGAAAATCGGTGAAGAATTGCAATCTGTAGAGCGTTATGGACAAACATACAAACAAACAAACAAACCTTAGAGATTTAGTATATTTATTAGAGATTTAGTATATTTAGATTATTATTATTATTATTATTTATTAGATAGATAGAAGATTAGAAGATAGATTAGATAGATAGATTTAGATTAGATAGAAGATAGAAGATAGATTAGATGGACATTCATTCAAACATACAAACCTTAGAGATTTAGTATATTTAGATTTACAAAACACTTGCTTAAAATATGTAAATATATAGAAGTTGTTTAGGCCTAGGTCCAATGAATACAGAGGATATAGCAGTTTTTGGAACTTTGTAGTATTAGGCCTACTAGCTACTTTTGCAATAGGCTAAAGCATTATTCAGTAGTAGTATATTGTAAATTAATATCCCCATTGATTTTTTATTGTCTAGTATAAATAGATAATTGGATTAACACAATAAGTACCTTTGACTAGTGTTCTACCATAGCCATAGCTATTGCTACGGGATCCTATAGCAAATATGGTAAAATAGATGCTTATGGCAACTATGGATGTGCCTATGGTAGTTAGCTACTCTTATGGCTACAACTACGGAAATATGGTAGTTGCTGTCACTGTCACATTCTATAGTATAGATTCCTGTTACCATAGACATAGTTATTAATTTAAAAAAATGGAAAAATACTAGAAACAGGTAGAATAAAACAAAGATACTTTAGTAAGCTGTATTATCAACTTAGAAACTTATAGAATATAGTATATACCTAATAAAGTACAATAAAACACTAGCAAACTCTAATTTTTATTAATGTAAAAAAGTTCAGCATTAGTATTTTCAGTAGCGATTAAGTATTTATTGCTTTGTAAAAAGACAAAATGTAATCTTCCAAAGGCAATTGAGTGTTTCTTTTATTTTCTAAATTAATTTGCAGTTGTTTAAGCACTAGGTTATCTTCTTGATTCAAAAAATTTTGTTTTATAGACTTTTTAAAACTATGGCTATGACTATGGGAACTATGGTAATATTGGTATCCCTATGGCTATGGATTATGGAGAGTTGGAATAAGCCATAGTTTTGATCATGGTACATAGACCCTCTTTACAGTAGAACACTGCCTTTGACTATCTGCTTATTAGGCAAAAAGTCAAGCAATAATAGGCTTTTGGTATCCCATAAGATTGTCAATAAGATCTTGCTTGGATTGCACATAGTCTAACTTTAATAGTGCAATTTAACTCTCACTTTGATGGGATCATAGTGGTTTGATAAAGATTCTTGAAGATAAAAATGCTAGTATAAGATCTCAATCACCTATAAGCTTAAGATTAGAAAGCTTAGTCTTTGCTATAAATTATTTTTCTTTAAGTTGTCAGTCACTATCAATTATATTGAAAATATCTAGAATATCTAAGCTCTAGTTGATAGTGATTGACAATAGAAAGCAAAAGAATTTATAACAGAGACTGTGCTTTTTTGATCTTTAGCTTATAATGTCATTGAAATCCTATACTAGCATCTCTATCTTCAAGAATCTGCCAAGTAGATCCTAAAATTTGACAAAAATTATTATTTTATAATCAGCTTGATTAAGGATCATCTATAAGTGAGTTTATGCTTAAAGGTCATGCTTGAACTTAGGTACCCAATTTTAATAGGATATTTCAAAAGCCATCAAATTTAGATTCAAGAATTTGGTTTTGAGCCTTCTAGGGTCAAGGATTTGGTAATTGCTTTGTATTCAAATTTTAGATCTGAAGAATTTTCCATGATAATGACAATTCATTTTCCATGAATAGCTAGAAATATTAAGGTATAATAGAAAATATGTAATACTCAGGGAGTTGAAAAAATTGTCATAGCCTTTTATTATATGGGTGTTTTGATCATGATTTTAGCACTATATTACCATTAGATCATAATCAAGTTTTAAACTTTTTAGTGTTCTTTATAAATTGATTTATATTTTTAGAAGTTTTATACCAATATAAGTCTTGTTGCCAGTACCTCCAAGCAAGAAAACCAGTAAAAACAAGACATTTTAACTTGAATCATTTAGATACTATCCATTGCCTGCAAGCATGTGCTAGCATCTTGCCATGCTAGGCTAGGTAGATAGATCTGTTCTAGTCCAGAGCAAATCCACCTAGCCTTAGAGAGAGGGCCTCTTGATAGCTATTGAAGCCCAAAAGTCATGTCCTAAATTAGTCACATAGGTTAGACAGTGACAAAGTGCTCTTATAGGAAATCCTGAAATAGTTGTGCAACATGCAATCAAGCATTGTCTATTTGCGAGCTGATCTCACTTAGTCAGACTAGGTTGAAACGAAAGTATGCCATAGGTTTATGATTCACTACACTAGAAATAGCTCACCATTTGCTAGGCATCTACCATCTCTGCGTGAGGCAATTTAATCAACTGAGAATTGCTTGTTGGCTGTGAACGTGACTATCAATAAGGATTTCTACTTTGTAATGGCATTAAGGTACTGTTTCTGGGGCTCTCCTCTTTTAAACAAAGTCTTGTTCTTAGTCTTAATTCTATTAGCATCCCAATCCTAAGACACCCATGTCTCATCTTGTATATGCAAATTATACCTTGTCTCACATCTGTCTTTCCTTATCATTATCTCTGAGGTTGTGAGTTACCCATACTTAGCATACCTATCTTAGCTATAGATCCTCTCAAAAGATACAAAGTATAGTGCTATGGTCCACTATTTAGCTGCTTAGCTAGATCACAAGATGAGAGGTGAGGATCCTCACAAACTATCTCCTTTACCTTTATGGCCAAGCGCTTCCCATATCTTATCAGTGGCATCTTTTATCCAGAATCTAGCAATATATGGTTTTCAGGGATAGAATATCATTGCCCCAAGCAGCTCAATCACCAAGCTTTAGGCAAGTAAGCCTGTGAAATTGAAAATGCATCTTATCAGGCTCAATGCTTTAACTGTGCTTTTCTTAGGCTCATTGCATGCCTTATAGACAAGGGTTTAGAGCTTGATTCCAAGTAAGTTTTTCATAGCAAGCCAGTTTGTTTATGGCCATTTTTTATTTAAGTGAAAAAATTATGGATTATTAATTTTTGTAATTTATAGTTTAAACTGCAAATTTTGTTTAGCAAGAATGTATTAGATAATGCAAAAAAATATGTTTTAAATATAAATTATAACATATCCTTTGCAATTTTTATCTGTACAATGACTACAAATATTGAGGATCTATCTATAAGGTGGATTAAAAATTTAATGAGAACTAAATAATACATTCTATTAATGTGAAGCCTTTATGAACCTCCTTGGGCTATTGAGATTTGCTTTTAATAGAAGCTTTATTTGGCTATTGTATATTTATACACAAAATTTGAACCTAAACAGCGTTTTATCTATAATTAACTGAAATTGCCATTTCTTTTCAGATTTTATTTATTTTCATTCAATGCAAAGCTATTGCATTGTTGGGATATTGGTCACTATAAAGCAATATGACAAGCTTGTCTGGTAAAGGCTTGGTCACTCTGACTGATCTTCCATATATGATACAGCTGCAGATACTTGCATACCTGGACCTGCCAGAACTATTAAATAAAGTTGCACCTCTCAATAAATATTTTTATCATCTTGCTCATAATAGTAGGTTTTGGCAAAAGCTTGATTTCACTAATTCTCAGTGTCATTTATCATTATCCTACTTGAGACAGCTACTTGGATTTGCACCATTGGCTAGCACTTTGATTTTGAGTCGGCAGGCCTGTGATAAAGCTGAATTATCAGATGATGTTGCAGATATTTTTGGTGAAGTGTTGCACCGATGCCCACAGCTCGTCTATCTGCAACTGGCATATTTAAGACCTAGTAAAGAAGCTCTTGCAGGATTATGCATTGGGTAAAGCTCTTGTTAATTTAAAGTTTGTACATGACGCTTCTACCCATCTTGTTTCATTTATATAATAATTTATTATAATAAATTATCTTTCTTTCTGGCATTGTCTATCCTCCTTTAACTAGAAGGTAAAACAGCTTTCTACTTTCAGTTCAGTAGCAAAGAAGAATACATAAGCTATTTTATAAAAATAAAGGCAGCTGAAATCACTTTGATAAGTTTAGAAACCCAAGCTTGCAGGCGTAAAACAACTTGCTAATTGGTTCAGCAATAATGTACATTAGCCAGTCCACTGAAATGTACATGGCAGCTTTGGGCTGGAATTCCAAGAAAGGCACTAAAATTGGGGTGGGCGTGGGCTCCAACGTATTCGTGTGGAAAGGCGCAGTTAGAGGGTTTAACCTCGGGGGTAAGAGCCAATTAATGAGCCTTGGCTTTAAAAATACATGCAAATGTTTCTTTTCAACTTACTACTAAACTGAAAGTAGCTTACGCGGAAATGTGCTGCGTCACCCATCTAGTTATTCTAGTATCTGTGATCCACTCTGAGCACATTCCCACACGCTCTGTTCTGTCAGACACAGGCACATGCAATCCAGTCAGCCAGTTGGTGGTTACCTGCTTCATCTGGATCTGAGCGGCAGCGACCAGCTCACACCGGAGCTGGTTGAAACGCTAGCCAGATCTTTTCCTCGGCTTCAATCGCTCTGTCTGGCCCACTGCAGGCAAGCCTGCGATTCCACTACTGGTCATCTTGGTCGCCTGCTTACTCAGCTGAGCTATATCAATTTAGATGAGAACACGACGCCACCCGAGGCGCTTAACCTGTTGTTGACGTCCCGCACAGACACCTTCGAGAGGGTGGTGCTTGATGCTAGCGGTTGCGAGTCGAGGCATCTGGCTCCGGCTCTGGCTAGCTGCTCGCGCTTGCGAATGGTGCGCGCGCTATATACCTGTCTTTGTCGCTGTCCATGATAGTGCCAGGGACTACTCTAGTAGAAGGAGGCGGGTTTTTACTGATGGGCCATATTTATCAGAAAAGCCTAGTCTAGTCAGTATTTCTGAATATTTGAATTATTGTCTAGTAAATAAATTCTCAAAATATCAATGTAAATTTTTATATCCCCGATCATCCCCGAATCAGCTTTGCTGCGACTTCGCCGAAGATGTCTCCGACGAACTGCTGGACTCTGGCATCAGCCAGCTTGGCTGTCTGGAGTCCCTGACTTTGCGCAAAGCCTATCGAATCTCCGATGAGGCATTCAATCGCCTTGGCCAGTTTGGACATTTCCCCAGCCTGACTCACCTTGACCTCACCGAGTGTCGCTGCCTCACAGATGAAGGCCTGCATCATCTGGTGTCCAATTTCGGTCATAGGCTAGAGATCCTAGTGCTCAACTGGTGTTGGAAAATCACCGACAATACTGTTGATCTGCTATTTGACACGTGTCGCCTGATGAGCTCGTTGAGTCTAGTTGGTCTTCATCAGCTCACTGGCAGGCAGCTGCCGCTCGTTCCGGAGCGCATGCCAGATCTGCGCTTCCTGGACCTGCGCAACTGTAACGCTATCCAGGACCCGCTGTGTCATCAGCTGGTGGCCCAGCGGCCGTGCCTCTGCATCGTCGACTTCTTCGGCTTCATTGTTGACGGCAGCTGCGATGCTGGCGGAGTCCCCGAGCCTGAGTCTGCCGCTGGGTTCACCTTCACTGAGCGTTGGACCCGGCCTCTGCGGCTGCTGAGAATGTAGCTTAATTGGTTTTTATGCTCATGTTTAACACCTTCCCAGCCTCCCAAATCCTCAGTTGCTGGGCCACCAGCATCTCAGATCCTCAGTTGCTGGGCCAGCCTCCCAGATCCTCAGTTGCTGGGCCAGCCTCTCAGATCCTCAGTTGCTGGGCCAGCCTCCCAGATCCTCAGTTGCTGAGCCAGCTTCCCAGATCCTCAGTTGCTGGGCCAGTCTCTCAGATCCTCAGTTACTGAGCCAGCTTCCCAGATCCTCAGTTGCTGGGCCAGCTTCCCAGATCCTCAGTTGCTGGGCCAGCCTCCCAGATCCTCAGTTGCTGGGCCAGTCTCTCAGATCCTCAGTTGCTGGGCCAGCTTCCCAGATCCTCAGTTGCTGGGCCAGCCTCCCAGATTCTCAGTTGCTGGGCCAGTCTCTCAGATCCTCAGTTACTGAGCCAGCTTCCCAGATCCTCAGTTGCTGGGCTGCCAGCCCCCCAGATCCTCAGTTGCTGGGCCAGCCTCCCAGATCCTCAGTTGCTGGGCCAGCCCCCCAGATCCTCAGTTGCTCAGCCATGCCTTTAGGTTCAGAGTCAAACTACATAGTTACTAGGCTTTCTTTTTCGCAAATATTTGTTGCTACTAGCTGTTTGTGTTTTGTTATGTTTCATAATCAACTATACCATAAAATTAGTTTGCTTGACAAAAACTAAAACTTTTGATTCTTGTTGCATATATTGTGCAGTTGGTTGAGATAGCAAATCATGTGGATTTGCTCTCAGCTACATGTTAAAGTTTCAACCCGGAAACCAGTGGTCAACTTTTCTCAAATCAGAAATTTGTCGACCATTGGTTTTGGGGTAGAAAATTGAACATTTCGCTGATGTAACTTAATTGCATTTTAATTTAGATTGTCAAAGCTGCACTTAGTAACCTGGCATGCGCCCAACTCTTGTGCTGTAATTATTGTGATGGCTGTTTTTTAAATAAAGAAACTATTCCTTAAAAATTAAATAAGGATTTGGCATTTCAAACAAGTTGCTGATTCCGGAATCATTTTTGACATTGTAAGTTTTTAAAGAGTGTTTTTAAATGCTAGGTTTTCGTTCAAACCTATACCGCACTTGTTTATAAAACTGCCTTGCGGTAAAACCGTTTAATTATTTTATTTGTTTGTTTCAGCCAGCCAGACACAGGGCGACTGCGTCTCAATGATCTCTTCAATTGTTTCAAGTGCTCGTTTGGCAGGACCTCTGACCCAGAGACTCGGTTGGGTGTCTCTTCTTCCGACGTTGACGAAAACTTCCTCTTTAATTTTGCGTCACTCGTGTCGCTATGCTCAACCAGTAGCTTTGTCGTCAACCCGATCGGTTCAAGTCAGTCCGAGTGTCAGGTTCTTCTCTTCGAAATCTTCGACTCCAACGCATTCGTCTTCGTCTGATAGCGACAGCGACTCCGATAGCGACTCTTCTTCGTCAGATTCGGATAGCGAATCGGAGGAGGCTGGTTCGAATCCCGGCCCAACGCATAAGTCCGTGTCGGGATCGTCCACTAAGACTGGACTTAAAGGGGGTCTTGATGGTGGTGGCATTTTTGCCGCTGCTGCCGCTGGTGTGGCCGCGAAAGCAACAAAAGGATTGACAGAAAGTTCTTCGATTGGTTCAAAGCAGCTAGATTCCGGAAGTCCTTCCGGTTCCAAGCCGTCTTCCCCAGAAAGTCAGTCTGATTCGAAGCCATTAACCGGAAGTCCACCAGCTTCGAAACTACCAACTACCGGAAGTCCACCAGCTTCGCAACCACCAACTACCGGAAGTCCACCAGCTTCGCAACCACCAACTACCGGAAGTTCCGCAAGTCCACCAGCTTCGCAACCACCAACTACCGGAAGTTCCGCAAGTCCACCAGCTTCGCAACCACCAACTACCGGAAGTTCCGCAAGTCCACCAGCTTCGCAACCACCAACTACCGGAAGTTCCGCAAGTCCACCAGCTTCAAAACCACCAACAACCGGAAGTACCGGAAGTGCATCGGGTTCAAATACGTCAGCAAGCGGCAGTCTATCCGCTACTTCAGGCGCCTTATCGGACTCAAGTCGTATCTATTTGGGCAAATTTTCGGCCAGCATTGATTCAGTGGACAAGTCTCTTGACTACAAGAACACTGAGTACTTTGTGTTTGACGACTTGTCTTTCTACGACTACGAGATGATGATGGAAACTAAGCGTCTGCCTCAGCCTAAGAGCAAGCTCACCGATTACTGACTCATCAAACGTTTTGCCGCACTCTGTCGACTTATCAATCGTTAGAATCTCTTCAGTATACGAGTAGCTCTGAACTATAATTTTATTTGTATTTTCGATTGACAACCGGAGTTCTCAAGGACAGTTCTTCGTCCTTGCCACTGTTTTCGGGTTTTGAGCTGTGCCATCACATTCTATCTTTTTGTAAGAAACGTTTCCAAGTCCTGATATAGCACCAAGATTAGAAAATCGCCTTTGGTTTCAGTTTACTGAGTTACGGATAAGTATAATTTTATAACCTTTATTTCTCTCAAAGATCATTTTCAACTGTCGTTCATTCTTAACAGCCTGTTTTTAAAATACGAGTATAAACTTCTAAATTCTTTGTTACTTAAAAATTTCAACGCACTTTGTTTTGTACCCACTATACTATTTAATAAAAATTAACTATGTAAATTCCTTTTTATTCATAGTAGCTTATTAATATTATCAATATAATTGACAGATTTTTAATTTCTTTACAACTTTTTTCACGATTAGTGTATTTGCGATACTTTGTAAAAATACATGAGGATTAGCGGTGCTCAATCATTAAGGTGCCTGGGATTAGCGGTGCTCAATCATTAAGGTGCCTGGGATTAGCGGTGCGCAATCATTAAGGTGCCTGGGATTGGCGGTGCGCAATCATTAAGGTGCCTGGGATTGGCGGTGCGCAATCTTTAAGGTGCCTGGGATTGGCGGTGCGCAATCATTAAGGTGCCTGGGATTGGCGGTGCTCAATCATTAAGGTGCCTGGGATTAGCGGTGCTCAATCATAAGTTCCCTGGGATTAGCGGTGCTCAATCATAAGTTCCCTGGGATTAGCGGTGCTCCATCATAAATGTGTCTGAGATTAGCGGTGATCCATCATTAAGGTACCTGGGATTAGCGATGCTTGATCATTAAGGTACCTGGGAATAGCGGTGCTCCATCATTTAAAGGTACCTGGGATTAGCGGTGCTCCAGCATTAAGGTATCTGGGATTAGCAGTGCTTTTATCATTAAGGTACCTGGGATTAGCAGTGCTTTTATCATGAAGGTACCTGGGATTAGCAGTGCTTGATCATTAAGGTACCTGGGATTAGCAGTGCTCGATCATTAAGGTACCTGGGATTAGCAGTGCTTTTATCATTAAGGTACCTGGGATTAGCAGTGCTTTTATCATTAAGGTACCTGGGATTAGCAGTGCTTGATCATTAAGGTACCTGGGATTAGCAGTGCTTTTATCATTAAGGTACCTGGGATTAGCAGTGCTTGATCATTAAGGTACCTGGGATTAGCAGTGCTTGATCATTAAGGTACCTGGGATTAGCAGTGCTTTTATCATTAAGGTACCTGGGATTAGCAGTGCTTGATCATTAAGGTACCTGGGATTAGCGGTGCTCAATCATTTTAAGGTACCTGGGATTAGTGGTGCTCCATCATTTAAGGGTACCTGGGATTAGCGGTGCTCCATCATTTAAAGGTACCTGGGAATAGCGGTGCTCCATCATTTAAAGGTACCTGGGATTAGCGGTGCTTGATCATTAATCCTTTTTAATAGGTATTAATAGGTCCTACATCTGTCAAACATGAATAAATTGGTCACCCTCAGCATCATAATCATCAGCTGGACCCCAGCGGCTTGCCTGGCACTCAAGTCACAGTGCCAGGCTACCGTAAGGCGCCACCGAATCACCCGGCCGTGTCGCGTCTGAAATCGGCGCCAACTCTGTATCAACTCCGGGTCGCTCGGCCCGGCCAGCCGGCCTACAATCTGGAGAAACTGTTCGCCGAGTTCGAGTCGCTGCACAGGCAGACTCGCCGGCATTCGCTGTCATTGAATCCTTCTGTTCCGCAGCCAAGACTGCCTAGCAGACTGTCTGGACCCGATACTAAACGTCACGAGTTCGAGTCTTATCTAGCTGGCATGCTTGAATTGGCTTCTCAACCGGGTCAGTCCGCGTGCGCTCACGCTTTAGCCGCTTTCCTGTCGCCGCCAGTTGCCATCCATTCGGAGTCTTCACCGAAGCAAAAGCTTCCAACCCGGGCAGCCGCCGTCCTCATTGACTTGGAGCCGGACAATGCTCCGCAGTCTCAGTTGGACTCTTCAAAATCTGCCTCGAATTCTTTTTCATCTTTTCCGGCACAGAATCGACAGGAGTTGGTCAGTCAGCACGCTCCGGTTGTGATGCTGAGCGAGGTAGAGGCTCTGCCTCGGTCGGAACTGGACCCGCTGACCAGCGTCATTATCGATACAGTCTATATGAGCGCTTCCGGCTCTTTGCTTGATTTTGACTGAGCTTGTCTTTTTATTCGGCATTGAAGAGTAGGTTGGGATTCACCCTGAAGATGAGCAAAAGTGATAACAAAAAGTGCCGATAAATTAAATAGAAAATTGGCTCACTGATATTTTGAGGGGGACCCCAGATCATCAGTTGCTGGGCTGTCAGCCTCCCAGATCCTCAGTTGCTGGGCCAGCCTCCCAGATCCTCAGTTGCTGGGCCAGCCTCCCAGATCCTCAGTTGCTGGGCTGCCAGCCTCCCAGATCCTCAGTTGCTGGGCTGCCAGCCTCCCAGATCCTCAGTTGCTGGGCTGCCAGCCTCCCAGATCCTCAGTTGCTGGGCTGCCAGCCTCCCAGATCCTCAGTTACTGGGCCAGCCTCCCAGATCCTCAGTTGCTGGGCCACAGCCTCCCAGATCCTCAGTTACTGGGCCACAGCCTCCCAGATCCTCAGTTACTGGGCCACAGCCTCCCAGATCCTCAGTTACTGGGCCACAGCCTCCCAGATCCTCAGTTACTGGGCCACAGCCTCCCAGATCCTCAGTTACTGGGCCACAGCCTCCCAGATCCTCAGTTGCTGGGCTAGCCTCCCAGATCCTCAGTTGCTAGGCTGCCAGCCTCCCAGATCCTCAGTTGCTGGGCCAGCCTCCCAGATCCTCAATTGCTGGGCTGCCAGTCTCCCAGATCCTCCGTTGCTGGGCTGCCAGCCTCCCAGATCCTTGCATTCTCATCATAGCAGATTAAATTCGGCCAACTTCGCTGATTTTTTTTATTTGTGTACGTGGCAATAGTTTCAGAAATAGTATTAAAACTTGTATTTTCGATCAGAATAAATTCGAAGTTTTATTCTAATTTTCAAAAACTAAAAAATTGAAGGCCAACGAATGCCACTGTATTCCTCATCATATCTGCTGTTCAATCGTCAGTCTAAAAGCGTTCAAAGTATAAGCGCTTTGGCGGTACACCTTTGGTTAAGGCCCACTGGACCAACCTCTACAATGTTGCTACTTTACTACAAATTTGTTTCTATCAAGTAATCTTTAAACTTATTTTCTTGTTGCACTTACTTTCTTAATGAATCTTTCTGAACTCCAGAGAATGTTTCCACCTTTTTAATTGGACTTTTGCAACGTCGTCTTCCATTTTTTCATCCTTTTTCGCTGAATAGATTACTCATATTTTGCTAATAACTACGATTAATAATGTTGAGCTAGTTTGTACATTCCTTTGAAATAATTCTTGCAGTTCATTTTTGTTTAATTCCGTGCAACAATAATATACACGCTGTGCTACACGAGTAAATATGGGCTGTTGTTTATGTAGAATGGGGAGATAATCCCGTAGTAGTTTAATATTTTAGCGAGTTCTTACTAATTTATTGATCAATTACTGCCCCAATGTACGCACACTCCAGACCCCGCCTGCCCGCTGATCAATTCCTGCCCCAATGTACGCACACTCCAGACCCCGCCTGCCCGCTAACCAATTCCTGCCCCAATGTACGCACACCCCAGACCCAGCTTGCCCGGTAAACAATTCCTGCCCCAATGTACGCACACCCCAGACCCAGCTTGCCCGGTAAACAATTCCTGCCCCAATGTACGCACACCCCAGACCCAGCTTGCCCGGTAAACAATTCCTGCCCCAATGTACGCACACCCAGACCCAGCTTGCCCGGTAAACAGTTCCTGCCCCAATGTACGCACACCCCAGACCCAGCTTGCCCGGTAAACAATTCCTGCCCCAATGTACGCACACCCCAGACCCAGCTTGCCCGGTAAACAATTCCTGCCCCAATGTACGCACACCCCAGACCCAGCTTGCCCGGTAAACAATTCCTGCCCCAATGTACGCACACCCAGACCCAGCTTGCCCGGTAAACAGTTCCTGCCCCAATGTACGCACAATTTTAAGTTCCATTGTTTTGAGTTCTACGACGACGATTTTTTATATTGAATTTCTACTTAATTTTCTAGGTTTCAGTCGTACAAGGCACTAAGTAATATGAAGTATTTCTTATATCAATTTATTTGGAAAGATATATTACAATTTTTCGTCTTTGTATTTGATAAAATTACGTTAATAATGAATTTACTAAGTAATTTATAGCTTCCTTTAATTAGCCTTTTTGCTGATCCCATAAAAATAAGTTTTCATTAGTTTGATGTAGCAGGTTATTATTCCGGAAGTTAAAATTCGACTTTTTAAAGGCAGTTATAGTAGTTCCGAGCGTATGGTTAGCTACAGTTGTGGGCACCCTGGCTTCGGCCAGCGCTGACAGCAATTATGACCCTTCCTACTAGGACTGAATCCCCAGCATAACTGGAGTCTCCCTACCGGCCTGCCAACTTCAGCCCAAATGCTCCGGTCGCAGCAGTTGCATCAACATCGCCAGCAAAGTTCGGCGAGTCCCAAAAACCGAGGCGGCCTATTCTGGCGCTACTGGCGCAGCGTCTGCTCTTCATCAGTGACCATTGCGCCATGCTGTTTGATGCGCGTCAGATTGAGATTAGGCATTGTGCTCAAATTAGTTTTGCTAGTTTTGCTCACATTAATCTGCCTGCTGTGCTACTGGAACCTGTCAATCAACTTGAAACTGTACTGGCAGTCTAACCCGGGTAGCAGCAATAATCCTTTGTTAAATCCCAGCTTAAAAATCTTTCCTAAAACACCGGAAGAGCGAGCGGAATATAACAAAGCATTTCATCAGCATTCGTTTAATGCGTTTCTAAGCGACAGGCTCAGCTTGCAGAGATTAGTGCCGGACACCAGGGACCCCGCCTGCCAGTCCAAGTCTTACTACGCCAATTCTCAGTCCTACGATAACTTAACCGCATCAGTTATTATCTGCTTCTATAATGAGGCCAAGTCGACCCTTCGCCGCACACTGTACAGCATTTTCAATCGGTCGCCGCCTCATCTGCTGCACGAAGTGATCGTTCTGGACGATGAAAGCAATAATGGTTAGTGAATAACTCAGCCTCCTGCGATTTACAAACACTGGATGGATTTTTCCTTTGATCTGAAGGATTTTGAATAACTGGAAGGCTCTTGTCTTTGATCTGAAGGATTTTGAACAACTGGAAGGCTCTTGTCTTTGATCTGAAGGATTTTGGATAACTGGAAGGCTCTTGCCTTTGATCTGAAGGATTTTGGATAACTGGAAGGCTCTTGCCTTTGATCTGAAGGATTTTGAATAACTGGAAGGCTCTTGCCCTTGACCTGAGGATTTTGGATAACTGGAAGGCTCTTGCCTTTGATCTGAAGGATTTTGGATAACTGGAAGGCTCTTGCCTTTGATCTGAAGGATTTTGGATAACTGGAAGGCTCTTGCCTTTGATCTGAAGGATTTTGAATAACTGGAAGGCTCTTGCCCTTGACCTAAGGATTTTGGATAACTGGAAGGCTCTTGTCTTTGATCTGAAGGATTTTGAATAACTGGAAGGCTCTTGCCTTTGATCTGAAGGATTTTGAATAACTGGAAGGCTCTTGCCTTTGATCTGAAGGATTTTGAACAACTGGAAGGCTCTTGTCTTTGATCTGAAGGATTTTGAATAACTGGAAGGCTCTTGCCTTTGATCTGAAGGATTTTGAATAACTGGAAGGCTCTTGCCTTTGATCTGAAGGATTTTGAATAACTGGAAGGCTCTAGTCTTTGATCTGAAGGATTTTGAATAACTGGAAGGCTCTAGTCTTTGATCTGAAGGATTTTGAATAACTGGAAGGCTCTAGTCTTTGATCTGAAGGATTTTGAATAACTGGAAGGCTCTAGTCTTTGATCTGAAGGATTTTGAATAACTGGAAGGCTCTAGTCTTTGATCTGAAGGATTTTTAATAACTGGAAGGCTCTTGTCTTTGATCTGAAGGATTTTTAATAACTGGAAGGCTCTTGTCTTTGATCTGAAGGAATTCTCGAATCTTGTCTAATCTGGGGATCATTATCTAGATGATTCTGTTTTAGCAATACTTTTTGCACCTATCGAGTGTTCTATGTAAATTGAAGACAAAAAACCCCGATTCAATGATTTTTCCAGGCATCAGCAGCTTCGATGTGAATTTTATATCGTCGAAAATTCGCTACCAAATTGCGCCAATGAAGCTGGGCCTCATCAGGGCGAGAAATTATGCGGCCAAACTGGCCACAGGGCGGGTGAGTGGCTGGCTGTCAGGGTTTACAATCAGTTTGAATTTGGTGCATTTTGATTTTGAATATCTATTTAGCTTGTGGAATATAGGCTCCCACATCCTCAATCCCCATACCCCTAATTCCCCCACCCTCAGTTCCCATATCATCAATCTCCATACCTTAATTCCCACACCCTCCATCCCCATACCTCTAATCCCCATACCCTAATTCCCACACCCTCAATCCCCATACCCTAATTCCCACAGCCTGAATCCCCATACCCCAAATTCCCACACCCTCAATCCCCATACCCTAATTCCCACACCCTCAATCACCATACCCTAATTCCCACACCCTCAATCCCCATACCCTAATTCCCACACCCTCAAACCCCATACCCCAAATTCCCACAAGATCGATCCCCACACTCGATCAATCCCATACCCCTAATCCCCACAGCTTCAATCTCAAACCCGCAGGTGCTCATCTTCCTAGACAGTCACATCGAAGTGAATGTCGGCTGGCTGCAGCCTCTGCTTCATCACCTCAGCATCCGGTCAAAATCGGTCGCTCTTCCCCTAGTAGACGTTATCGACGAGAAGACGTTCGAATATTCGGCTACGCCCCACGTTGTCGGCGGTTTCACGTGGAACCTGCGGTTCGCCTGGGATCCCCTGCCGGCCAGTGTGCCCTTAGACGAGCCGTTCCACTCGCCCGTGATGTCCGGTGGTCTTCTTGCCGTCCGGGCCAGCACCTTCCACGCGTTCGGCGCCTACGACAACCTCATGGAGACCTGGGGCGGCGAGAATCTGGAGATGTCGTTTCGCTATTGGCAGTGCGGCGGCACCGTGTACGCCTGTCCCTGCTCTCGGGTTGGCCACGTGTTCAGGAGCCGCCGACCGTACGGCGAGTTCTCTGGCCGGGACAGCTGGCTGTTCAATTCTGTTCGGTTGGCCAACGTGTGGCTGGGCCCGTTTCGCGAGGTGTTCTTCTATCAGGAGCCCAGGGCTGTTGGTGTGGACCCTGGCGACCTGACCTCCCGGCTGGAGCTGCAGCGGACTCTGGGCTGCGTGTCTTTTAAATGGTATCTGCTGAATGTGGCCTCCAAGAAGATGATCAGAAGTCTGCCTGGGAGGTTCCGGCATTTGCTGACCTGACCGGGAACTCTTCCAGTGTTTTCTTGGCCTTCCTTAATTGTGCATTGTTTATGTTTTGTGTAAGAATGTATTTTATATATAAATATGTAGCCCATTTTTATTCTCATCTGGTCGAGATTAACAGTAATAACTTCATTGTGCAGGCATTTTTGTTACTCATTTATTAGCCAACAGAAAGGTTGCTTCAAGCAAATAAACAACATTTAGCAATTCCCCGTGAGCATTGGCATCTGTTTAGCAATTCCCCATGAGCATTGGCATCTGATTAGCAATTCCCCGTGAGCATTGGCATCTGATTAGCAATTCCCCGTGAGCATTGGCATCTGATTAGCAATTCCCCATGAGCATTGGCATCTGATTAGCAATTCCCCTTTGGCATCTGATTAGCAATTCCCCTTTGGCATCTGATTAGCAATTCCCCTTTGACATCTGATTAGCAATTCCCCTTTGACATCTGAATAGCACTTCTCCTTTGACATCTGATTAGCAATTCCCCTTTGGCATCTGAATAGCACTTCCCCTTTGAAATCTGATTAGCAATTCCCCTTTGACATCTGAATAGCGATTCCCCTTTGGCATCTGATTAGCAATTCCCCTTTGAAATCTGATTAGCAATTCCCCTTTGACATCTGAATAGCAATTCCCCTTTGAAATCTGATTAGCAATTCCCCTTTGGCATCTGAATAGCACTTCCCCTTTGAAATCTGATTAGCAATTCCCCTTTGACATCTGAATAGCGATTCCCCTTTGGCATCTGATTAGCAATTCCCCTTTGAAATCTGATTAGCAATTCCCCTTTGACATCTGAATAGCAATTCCCCTTTGAAATCTGATTAGCAATTCCCCTTTGGCATCTGAATAGCACTTCCCCTTTGAAATCTGATTAGCAATTCCCCTTTGACATCTGATTAGCAATTCCCCTTTGACATCTGATTAGCAATTCCCCTTTGACATCTGATTAGCAATTCCCCTTTGACATCTGATTAGCAATTCCCCTTTGACATCTGATTAGCAATTCCCCTTTGACATCTGATTAGCAATTCCCCTTTGACATCTTATTAGCAATTCCCTAGGCTGTTTTCATGGCAGCTATTACTGTTTAATCCATATTTCGCCTTATCTTTTTAAACCTTATCTTTTATTCACGTATATCCAATTTTATCATGTATAATTGTACAAAAATATGTTTAATTCATTTGATTTGATAAATTCAATCAATTCTTTGTCGCAGAAATAAAACTTTTATGATACTCGTAAAAAACTTTTTAAACCGGTGCTTTGCTAAATATTATATTATGTAAGCGTATTAATTCTCCACTCGCTTTTTGATTTTTATGTAGTGGCAAACCGGCCCGCGCGAAGCCTCTGTAGCCGGCTCTCGGGGTCCTTTGAAACTTCACAATAGCAATCCGGCCTCTGTCTCCTCGGCCTCGGCCTCCGGCTTCTGTCTCTTCTCAGCTCTCCTCTCTTTCTTCTCTCCTCTCCTCTCACATATCCCCTCTTCTCTTCCCTCTTCTCTCCTCTCTTCTCTTCCCTTCTTCGCTCCTCTCCTCTCATATATTCTCTTCTCTCCTCTCATCTCTCCTCTCTTCTCTTCTCTCTTCTCTCCTCTCGTCTCATCTCTCCCCTCTCCTCTCCTCTCCTCTCTTCTCATCTCTCCCTCTCCTCTCTCCTCTCCTCTCATCTCTTCGCCGTCTTCTCTCCTCTCGTCTCATCTCTTCCCTCTTCTCTCCTCTCCTCACTTCTCTCCTCTCATATTTTCTCTCCTTTCATCTCCTCTCTCTCCGCTCTCATCCAAGTCTACCGACTTCGGCCCATTGTTATCTTCTATACGTTTAAATTAGAGTAAAAACTTTCAAAAATCAGCATGAAAATCATGAAAACGTGTTGATCTGGTCCAGAAAAATTGTGCTGCAATTTTATGTTTTTACTTGTTGCAGAAAAACATAACAATATCGCATTATGATTACTACTGTTAACAATGAGACAGGCAGTAGTGAATAGCGGGTTTTTCTGTTAATAAAGGAATATTATATATTGATGGCGGCAACTGAGTGCGCGTTTAGCACAACGAGACAAGACTGGATTAGTGTGTAATAAAATATTTTCGAAACTACATTCTACAAAATTCAGTGCTTGCATTGAAAACAATCAAAAGTGTTAGAAAAAAGTTTGTTCAAGTTACAATTTGTATCGGCATGTACATTACAGGTTAGAAGTTGTTGTTTCGCATCTGATATTGCTTTTGTATGCCTGCCTGCCTGTCAGTCAGTTTGATGCAGCAGGGTTTGACTCTGGAAATTCAAATTTGGGTTATTAAAACCTCTACACGACGAACCAAAAAATGCGTCACACCCTTTGCCGACGGCTGGCTGGCACGATTTCGTGCCAAGTGCATGAGTGTCAGAATTTCTACCCCCCCCCCGTTCCAGACGGCAGCTAGCTCCACAAGTACACCCATATGTAACAAAGCCGCTTAACCAAAAGATAATTTGTCTATGGCTGGGGACCAAATGCTATGGCTGCATGTCTTACATTCATGAGAAAACCTTACAGGGAAATATGAAAAGGGCACTACTTTCGGCCATAGATATTTATTGAAATCACTGTCGTGCTTATATTAGTTCTGTCAAGGACCTGCTTCAGAAATACAGAAACAGTCTTTTATACAATTGGATATTTTAATCCTCTGTCTACCCAAAGCACCAAGCAACATGGTGTTAGACTTTGACGGAGACTCGGACGTGAGCTGGTTCACTGCTGATGATGAGTCAATTGACGGATCCAAAGTTGAACATCCCCACAGTGACCAGGAAGAAGAGCATGATGAGTGGTGAAAAGAACAGTGACTGTTTGTGCCGCTTGACAAGGAGTTCCTGCATTGTGTTTGGGTGCTTGCTTTGCTAGCTGGCACATGGTTCATCCTAATTGACCATGGTAGGATGAGCGGCTTTTGTGTTGAAACAACAATGAAGTTTTGGTGACCCAATTTCCCCTTTTCTGTCACCAGGGGCGGATTTAGGGGGGCATCCCCCCCCCCAAATAGCTTGACAGAGCATATTCCGCGCCCCCAAAAACCTGAGTTTTCGCCCCCTAAACTTGATTTTTCGCCCCAAAATGCCTTTTTTGCGCCTCTAAGCGCCCCAAACTTGGACCGCCCCCCCCCCAATGAAACTCTAGATCCGCCACTGTCTGTCACCTATTCTACCGTGTTTTTCTGTTTGAATACTGTTCAATTTTACAGTTTATTCTATTTATTAATAGTCTAGACTACTTCCTTAAAACCAATGCTTTAATAGTATCAATACAGAAAGCATGATCTACGTTCGTGTTATACTCGTACTATATTAATTTACGGATAAGATACAAATGTCCTAGGCACTTCCATCCAAATATACTAAATCTCTAGCAAATACTATTATTCGTTTCTAATACACCATTTTACCCTCGATTTTGAACAAGGAGAACTTCGAAACCGACAAACTCCTCTTCAATATTGACACTCTATGGTCGAGCACTCAAAATCTACAATCAATATTGACAGATCAAGCTTCAATTTTGACAAACTCTGGTTCAATTTTGACAATGCACGTTTAGTCAACTTCTCCTGGGAGAATTCGGTAACAAAGTAATCCAATGAAAGCCTGAACGGGGCTGAAGTGAGCTGTGCAAAATCAGCTTATTCTGACTTTGCTTTTTGGATCTACAAGTAATGCCAAAGTTTATTTTTCTCCATCCTTTTACACACACAGACTAAAATAGCCTGACTGGTTGGGCTGCAAAGTCAGATTCTATTTTGACAGAGTTGCTTCAAAACTGACACTCTATGGTTTGTGTACCCAAAAAGTCCGCTTCATTTTTGACAACTCCGAATCAATATTGAACAGTTTACAATCGATTTTGACTAAGACTTTTTTGAAATAGATTTTGACCATTGTTACTAAGATTTCTCTCTCTCGAGGGGAGGGCGTACTTGCTATTTGGGAGAGGGGGTACTGGCTGCATGTATCTACGAGTATGGGAATCTTTCTATCCAGGGATGCTTGCTAGAGTCCCTGCTCTCTCAAGGGACTCTAGCAAAAAGCCGGTCATTTAACATCCCAAGACAGCAAGCATACACCCAGATAGCCAGCATATACCCAGATAGCCAGCATACACCCAGATAGCCAGCATATACCCAGATAGCCAGCATACACCCAGATAGCCAGCATATACCCAGATAGCCAGCATACACCCAGATAGCCAGCATACACCCAGATAGCCAGCATATACCCAGATAGCCAGCATACACCCAGATAGCCAGCATACACCCAGATAGCCAGCATACACCCAGATAGCCAGCATACACCCAGATAGCAAGCATACACCCAGATAGCCAGCATATACCCAAATAGCCAGCATACACCCAGATAGCCAGCATATACCCAGATAGCCAGCATACACCCAGATAGCAAGCATCTTGCAGATAGCAAGCATCATCCAGGTAGCAAAAATCCAACCAGATAGCAAGCATCCCTGGATAGAAAGATTCCCATACTCGTAGATACATGCAGCCAGTACCCCCTCTCCCAAATAGCAAGTACCCCCTCCCCTCGAGAGAGAGAAATCTTAGTAACAATGGTCAAAATCTATTTTTAAAAATGTCTTAGTCAAAATCGATTGTAAACTGTTCAATATTGATTCGGAGTTGTCAAAATTGAAGCGGACTTTTTGGGTACACAAACCATAGAGTGTCAGTTTTGAAGCAACTCTGTCAAAATAGAATCTGACTTTGCAGCCCAACCAGTCAGGCTATTTTAGTCTGTGTGTGTAAAAGGATGGAGAAAAATAAACTTTGGCATTACTTGTAGATCCAAAAAGCAAAGTCAGAATAAGCTGATTTTGCACAGCTCACTTCAGCCCCGTTAAGGCTTTTATTAGATTACTTTGTTACCGAATTCTCCCATGAGAAGTTGACTAAACGTGCATTGTCAAAATTGAACCAGAGTTTGTCAAAATTGAAGCTTGATCTGTCAATATTGATTGTAGATTTTGAGTGCTCGACCATAGAGTGTCAATATTGAAGAGGAGTTTGTCGGTTTCGAAGTTCTCCTTGTTCAAAATCGAGGGTAAAATGGTGTATACACAGGTATACACTTGGTCTTGGTCCCATAATTCTTGATCTGTGATGATTGCCATAGACTGTCACCTAAACTATAGGAAAATAAGCAGCTTTCCAACGAAAGCGGACGTGGCACGTTTTTGAGCCATGTCAGTCGGCAACGGGGGTATTGAATTCTGCAATCTACGATTGCCCTAGACACTAAGATTCGGTTCCGTCAGTAACTATATGATTACTTTATGGCACGAAATCGTGCCATCCGTCTTCTGCCGGTTAAATGTAATTAATAATATAGTTAAAGGTTAGCTGCTTTTATCGTAGATTCCGTTGGTTGTGGGCACCCTGCCGTAACATCATCAGCGACATTCCGTTGACCCCTGAGCATGTCACAGAATGTCCCGCGAAGGACAAAGAGTGCTGATAACTAGGAATTGTACCCCAAGATTTCCCAAATCAGATATAAGGCATTCAGAACTGGATTTGATCCAATTGAATTCCCAATGGGTCTTCATTCGATGGACGAGTGAAGAAAGATGCAGAAATGCAAGATTTGATGCTGTGAATCGCAGACAACCCCCTTCCGGACAATTTTGAATGTGGCCGCTCAGGAATCGAACCGGGGGCCGTTAGTGTGTCACCCAGCATCCATGCGCATTTTAATACCTGCAAAATGACACGATCCATCGTGTATCCGTGTACTGCATACTGCTCCTTCATCAGTCAGCTGGTCCAGCAGCCCCAGCATCCGTAGCCTCATCGCTGGCCTCGTCTCCTGCCGCATCGGCCCGCAGGCCGCCAGCCGAGGAGGCCTCCAGCGCGACCAGGCGCCGCCTCAGTTTGCTCTGCGTCGAGCCGAACTCGGCCAGCATCCTGGCGAACCGAGTCTGCAGCACGCCGAGCTCGGCGTTCAGCCGCTCGACTCGACGCTCGGTCGACTCACGATCTTGCAGCGCCTTGGCCAGCGCCTCCTCGTCGATGAGGTTGTCTTTGCGCAGAACCTGCTGTCCTTTCTCCAGCAGTTTGACCTTGGCGTCGGGGTACTCGGTCAGCGCCTCCCACAGGTCGTTCTTGCTCAGGCAGAACAGGTCCGAGTAGCCGTCGCTGCGCACGTTTGCGGTGCGCCGATTGCCCGTCTTGTTGCCCGGGATGTTCAGGATGGACACCTCGCCGAACACGCTGCCCTCGCCCAGGGTGACGAAAACGGTTTTGCCGTCTGGTGAGACCACGCTGAGCTTGCCGCGTTTCACTATGTACATCTCCTTGCCGATGTCGCCCTTGCGGCAGATGTAGTCTCCGGGTGAGTACACCTGCCGTAATTGAGTCGTCGAGCTGGTTGAATGAGTGCATTACATGTAAATCACACTGCGCAGGCAACAAAAAGATTTTTATTTATTTGAGGCCAACAATTTCCTGTAAATAATACTCTTGAAGAGATATACATATAGGAAAAATTCTTTTCTTTCTTCAAATGATCAACATGATTGTATTTGATCTGGGGCAGTGAACATTTCCATTGTTTTACTTTTAATGCTCTGTTGTATTTTATATATCAAAATTTAGCTAGCGTCGGACTCACAACTTGAAAGGTCGGGGGTTCGATTCCCGATCCCACTGGAACAATTTATTTCCTTGAGCAAGACACTTAACTCTGCATTGCTTCAGTTGGGGTAATTGAGGGTGTGTGGCGACCTCCCAGTCTTTGGACTGAACAGCCGTGCGCAGCCTTCAGATACTTGAGCGTACATACAATATGTAGTATAGAAGGTATGTACTTGTATGTATAGGTATTAATAGGCATTGAAATGGAGTGCATACCTAATGGCTCGAGGGAACCTGCATGCAATTTAATTACAAATGAACTGTATTTGCATTCAAGACGAACCAAAGCAAAAAGTTCAGCTAATGCCCCAATAGTGAGTATTGCAGGTAGTTTTAGGCTTTGAAAAATGAAAATAATTAAATATCAAATTTTCACTACATAGCTATGCAAAATACAACAGTAGCCTGTGCTTTGCATTCTGAATTAAAGGAATGGTAAATCTTCACCGCCCGAGATCAAATGCAATTATTGATTTTGTGATGACACAAATGATTTTTCCCAGGAAATCGGCCTAAAATTTTGAGTCCTGGTTATACTACGTAGCAGTGGTCCTTGGCAAAAATACGATGTTCGACCTTTAAATACTTTAACTGCATAGTACATCCTGACCTTTAATACGGACTTCTGTGCTAGAGTCTTACAATCCATTACCAACGTTGAGTAAATATTTGGATTTTCGACGCAGCCTTCATTTTTTGTTAAACAGTCCCGTACAGAATGCCAAAAAATGCCTCACCTGCAGCTTGAGTTTGAGCACCAGCTCAACCAGCAGGCCTGGCTCACAATCCTGGAAGATCGCCACCCTCTTCAGCGTGTCAAAGTGCACGTGGATGGCGATCTCAGCCTTGAGTTTGTCTGGCAGGGTGCCCAGAATTCTTTCTTCGTCCAGCGATTGCTTGTTGGTCCACAGGTAGTCGAACCAGCGGATTACGCGGCGTTCGAGCTCGCGACCTACCTTACGAAACTCCATGTAGCGTTTTACCTGGGAGAGCACGCGGATTTGCGTGTATAGTTACTGTATCTTGCCAACAACTGTAATCTACCAGTGTTCTACACTTTAATCTACTGTTATTCTACAATGTAAACTACCATTTTTCTACAATGTAATCTACCATTATTCTAAAATGCAATCGGCTATTGTGATTTAACCTTTTTTTACATTGTAGTCTACCATTCTTATCCAATGTAATCTACCATTGTTCTACATTGTAATGAACCAATATTCTACATTTAATCCACTACTAATCTACATTGTAATCTACCATTTGGCAGCTTATAATCCACCCTCAGCCTCCGATCTCACCCCATCCATCCGCATCTGGAACTCGGTCCTCGCCGCATTCATATTGGTGATCATTGAACCAACATTTCCAACCACCACTGCGAAGATGAGCACACCAACTAGAAAGTCCACGGTCATGAAGGCGTACTCGAAATCTGTCACCGGCCTTGGCACATCGCCAATAGTTGTTAAAATCATAGTGGACCAGAAAAATGAGTAGATGTACTTTCTAGACAGGTTGTCCCATATGCTTGTGTAGTTGTACGGCTCGGTGTTCGCCAGGGCGATGAGGTTGTCGGGTCTTGGCGGGTACGTCCACGAGTCCCGGCCCAGGCCCAGCACCAGGCAGATGGAGAAGTAGATGCAACCGTTCCAGTGCACCACCACCAGCAGGATCAGGATGAGGTTGCTGATCCGGAACAGGTTGGGATAATTGGTTCGAGTCTCCGTTCTATCGATGAACTCCTGCAGTCTGAGGCATTTGATCAGCCGGTTGATTCTGACGTAGGTGCCAACGATGCCGATCTGGGGCACGAAGTAAAGTACATCGGTGGGGAACAGACAGGCCAAGTCCAGCTTGAACCCAGCTGACTGCATGTACACCTGGCGGAGGCGGGGCAGGTCTCTGACCAGCAGGCCCTGCTCGAGGAAGCCTGGGATGATAAATGTTTGGGAAATTTTTATTCATTTCAAATTGCATTTGGGATTTCAGATTGCATTTGGGATTTCAGATTGCATTTGGGATTTCAAATTGAATTTGGGATTTCAGATTGCATTTGGGATTTCAGATTGAATTTGGGATTTCAGATTGAATTTGGGATTTCAGACTGATTTGGGATTTCAGATTGAATTTGGGATTTCAGATTGAATTTGGGATTTCTGATTGAATGTGGGATTTCAGACTGATTTGGGATTTCTGATTGAATGTGGGATTTCAGATTGAATTTGGGATTTCAGATTGAATTTGGGATTTCAGATTGCATTTGGGATTTCAGATTGAATTTGGGATTTCAGATTGAATTTGGGATTTCAGATTGAATTTGGGATTTCTGATTGAATGTGGGATTTCAGATTGCATTTGGGATTTCAGATTGAATTTGGGATTTCAGATTGAATTTGGGATTTCAGATTGAATTTGGGATTTTTTTATTGAATTTGGGATTTCAGATTGAATTTGGGATTTCAGATTTCAAAAGGTGAGTCTTGACAACTCAGCAATTCCCCCCATGAGCGGAGTACATCATGTACCTTTCCTAGAACCGATAAACACGTCCACAGCGTACACAGCATCCGCCGCATAGTCTAGCAGGAACCAGGGCCATATCGGGTACTCCTCCTGAATCTGTGTGAACGCCGACCTCATCACAATGAATATCAGGTTGTAGCAGGCGGCCACGGACAGCACGGCCAGCCAGCGGTAGTAAAACGGCTGCGACACGTCCACCACAAACTCCTTGGCGATGCTGACGGCATGGGGTGGGGGTTGGGCGATGGTACAAGAGATTCGATGAACAACTTTGGGCATTGGGACAATTTTCAGGCCTCTCTCTGAAGCTTTTTGTGACTGCAGTTTCCAAATTTACTACAACTGAGTAGCTGAAGCTGAAGCCTCATTCCCTGAAGCCTCATTCCCTGAAGCCCAATACCCTGAAGCCTCATTCCCTGAAGCCTCATTCCCTGAAGCCCAATACCCTGAAGCCTCATTCCCTGAAGCCTAATTCCCTGAAGCCTAATTCCCTGAAGCCTCATTCCCTGAAGCCTCATTCCCTGAAGCCTAATTCCCTGAAGCCTCATTCCCTGAAGCCTCATTCCCTGAAGCCTAATTCCCTGAAGCCTCATTCCTTGAAGCCTCATTCCCTGAGGCCTCATTCCCTGAAGCCTCATTCCCTGAGGCCTCATTCCCTAAAGCTTCATTCCCTGAAGCCCTATTCCCTTAGTTCTCTCAGCCGCAGACCCTGAAGGTTCAGAGTCTCAGCTCCAGTTCTCTCAGCCGCAGACTCTGAAGGTTCAGAGTCTCAGCTCCAGTTCTCTCAGCCGCAGACCCTGAAGGTTCAGAGTCTCAGCTCCAGTTCTTTCAGCCGCAGACCCTGAAGGTTCAGAGTCTCAGCTCCAGTTCTTTCAGCCGCAGACCCTGAAGGTTCAGAGTCTCAGCTCCAGTTCTCTCAGCCGCAGACCCTGAAGGTTCAGAGTCTCAGCTCCAGTTCTCTCAGCCGCAGACCCTGAAGGTTCAGAGTCTCAGCTCCAGTTCACTCACTACCGCATCCTCAGCCGGATTCGCTCGGCCAGTCGCGGTTTTTCCCCGGTTTCCCCGGCAGCTTCGCCTCCCGGATCCGGCATCGCCCCGGCGCCGATGCCCAGCTTCACCAGGAACGAGTCCCTGCGCTTGTCGTGCTGTCTCTGCCTCTGGCGCTCCTCCTCCTCCTCCGCCTGCTGCTGCTGGCGCTGCTGTTGAAGGTCCTGAGTTCGATTGCTCAAACGACGCGAGCCGAGCTCCTCGGCGCTGACCCCGGCCCGGTGGATCCAGCGGTGCAGCGACTGGAATTGATGAGGCGAGCAAAGACAAGCAGATTCAGCTGGCTGGTTAAATATACAACTGGAGAGACAGTGGCGGAGTGGGGTGCAGGGTTGAGGTGTTTTTGTTCGTCTCGGTTGATTGTTGAGATCTTTCTTGCACGGGCAGCTTTTGCTGAGGTAATTAGTCAGGTGATTTGGATTCGTGCTCTTTCCGATGCAGTCGCGTTTTTATGGTAGCAATTAAATAGTTGTGCGGCTCTAGTTGGGCGCCCATTTTTCTGTTGCTAGGAGCCGATTTTATCTGTTGCTAGGGGGCGATTTTATCTGTTGCTAGGGGGGCGATTTTATCTGTTGCTAGGGCAGCGATTTTATCTGTTGCTAGGGCAGCGATTTTATCTGTTGCTAGGGAGGCGATTTTATCTGTTGCTAAGGGAGCGATTTTATCTGTTGCTAGGGGAGCGATTTTATCTGTTGCTAGGGGAGCGATTTTATCTGTTGCTAGGTGAGCGATTTTATCTGTTGCTAGGGGGGCGATTTTATCTGTTGCTAAGGGAGCGATTTTATCTGTTGCTAGGGGAGCGATTTTATCTGTTGCTAGGGGAGCGATTTTATCTGTTGCTAGGGAGGCGATTTTATCTGTTGCTAGGGGGGCGATTTTATCTGTTGCTAAGGGAGCCGATTTTATCTGTTGCTAGGGGGGCGATTTTATCTGTTGCTAGGGACGCCGAGTTTATTTGTTTCTAGGGCTTTGGATTTTCCTGTTGCCAGGACACCATTATGGTGCTACGAAAGCTAATTTGGTTGCTAAGGTCGTTCTGCAGGGTTGCTAAGGGTTCAGGGACACCTCAGGATGAGAATACTTCAGGGTGTGGATACTTCAGGGTGTGGATACTTCAGGGTGTGGATACTTCAGGGTGTGGATACTTCAGAGTGTGGATACTTCAGGGTGTGGATACTTCAGAGTGTGGATACTTCAGGGTGTGGATACTTCAGAGTGTGGATACTTCAGGGTGTGGATACTTCAAAGTGTGGATACTTCAGGGTGTGGATACTTCAGGGTGTGGATACTTCAGGGTGTGGATACTTCAGGGTGTGGATACTTCAGGGTGTGGATACTTCAGGGTGTGGATACTTCAGGGTGTGGATACTTCAGGATGTGGATACTTCAGGGTGTGGATACTTCAGGGTGTGGATACTTCAGGGTGTGGATACTTCAGGGTGTGGATACTTCAGGGTGTGGATACTTCAGGGTGTGGATACTTCAGGGTGTGGATACTTCAGGGTACGGATACTTCAGGGTGTGGATACTTCAGAGTGTGGATACTTCAGGGTGTGGATACTTCAGGGTGTGGATACTTCAGGGTGTGGATACTTCAGGGTGTGGATACTTCAGGGTGTGGATACTTCAGGGTGTGGATACTTCAGGGTGTGGATACTTCAGGGTGTGGATACTTCAGGGTGTGGATACTTCAGGGTGTGGATACTTCAGGGTGTGGATACTTCAGGGTGTGGATACTTCAGGGTGTGGATACTTCAGGGTGTGGATACTTCAGGATGTGGATACTTCAGGGTGTGGATACTTCAGGGTGTGGATACTTCAGGGTGTGGATACTTCAGGGTGTGGATACTTCAGGGTGTGGATACTTCAGGGTGTGGATACTTCAGGGTGTGGATACTTCAGGGTGTGGATACTTCAGGGTGTGGATACTTCAGGGTGTGGATACTTCAGGATGTGGATACTTCAGGGTGTGGATACTTCAGGGTGTGGATACTTCAGGGTGTGGATACTTCAGGGTGTGGATACTTCAGAGTGTGGATACTTCAGGGTGTGGATACTTCAGGGTGTGGATACTTCAGAGTGTGGATACTTCTGCTTATTTTTTTAGTAATTGATAGCACGATCAGTTGCTCTTCCAGAGCATGAAAAGCAGATTGTTCCGGTCAAGCAGAAACCAACAGCTGTAGGAATTCTGAATCCAACGGTAGGCCCTGGCAGCAGGGTGGGAACTCCGGCAGCTGTTGCCAAAATTACTTCCACAACTTTGCTTCTACATCAAAGCAGCAATTCGGTTGAAAGAAAACACGCAGTTTCCAAACTGCATGTGTTTCAGAGACAAAAATCTAATACGAAAACGAGTCCCTCAGCCCCTGACCTGCTCCCGCGACTGCAATTCCTGCAACAATTTTTAATCTTCAAAGCCGAAACAACACCTGAGTCGCTCTCCCTTGCCCCCGCAAACTCGGTGCTCTGCTGCATCTCACGCGAAGCTGAGGCAGCCTTCTGCCCTTGCCCGGGCGACAGGCAGACAGGCACACACTCCCCGTCTGTCTTTCCTCCCTTCTATTTTTCCGACTTCTCTGGCCCGGTTGCCATGGCAACCAGTGCTCGAATAGATCTCCTCGGGGAAGAGCGGAAGGAGGCACGGCGGAGGAGACGGGAGGCAGGTTTTTCAGTTGTCTTCTTAATGAAGCGAGGCGGCACTGCGATCGGCGGTGCTCCGGGAGGGAGGCTGCTCGTTAAGAATTAGGATGGAGCAGGACAGGCAGAGCAGCGGGGGGATGAGGCTGCAGCAAAGCGAAGCATTCTCGAGATCTCGAGGCGCAACCGAAACTGAGAGGGCCGCCGAGAGGGACTTTCTAATTTTAACGGCCCAGGAGAGGGGATGAGACGGAAGGTGAATAAAACCGAAGGCCTTCACACTGAACTCGAGTTGGGGGGGGGAGACAAAGGCTATTCGAGTAGGCAGGGAAGGAGCAGGGTGTAGAGGCCCTGCAGAGGTTCACCTGCCGAGTTCATTTTCTCGAATTTCGCTGAGCAGTGTGTTGAGCCATGACAGGCGTGACGGAGGTTGTTGCACGGACAGATACTTTGATGTAGAAGCTGCTGGCCAAATTGCAGGCCGCTTCAGGACAGGAAGATCTACTTCAGGACAGTGAGATCTACCTCAGGACAGTGAGATCTACTTCAGGACAGTGAGATCTACTTCAGGACAGTGAGATCTACTTCAGGACAGTGAGATCTACTTCAGGACAGTGAGATCTACTTCAGGACAGTGAGATCTACTTCAGGACAGTGAGATCTACTTCAGGACAGTGAGATCTACTTCAGGACAGTGAGATCTACTTCAGGACAGTGAGATCTACTTCAGGACAGTGAGATCTACATGTACTTCAGGACTTTAAGACAGGGGTATCTACTTTAGGACAGGGGTATCTACTTTAGGACAGGGGTATCTACTTTAGGACAGGGGTATCTACTTTAGGACAGGGGTATCTACTTTAGGACAGGGGTATCTACTTTAGGACAGGGGTATCTACTTTAGGACAGGGGTATCTACTTTAGGACAGGGGTATCTACTTGGAAACCGGGAGATCTACTTCAGGACAGGTAAATCTACTACAGAAAAGTTTAAAATCTACTTCAGGAAAGATAAATCTACTTCAGGACAGGTAAATCTACTTCAGGACAGGTAAATCTACTTCAGGACAGGTAAATCTACTTCAGGACAGCTAAATCTACTTCAGGACAGGTAAATCTACTTCAGGATAGGTAAATCTACTTCAGAACAGGTAAATCTACTTCAGGACAGGTAAATCTACTTCAGAACAGGTAAATCTACTTCAGGACAGGTAAATCTACTTCAGGATAGGTAAATCTACTTCAGAACAGGTAAATCTACTTCAGGACAGGTAAATCTACTTCAGGACAGGTAAATCTACTTCAGAACAGGTAAATCTACTTCAGAACAGGTAAATCTACTTCAGGACAGGTAAATCTACTTCAGAACAGCTAAATCTACTTCAGGATAGGTAAATCTACTTCAGGATAGGTAAATCTACTTCAGAACAGGTAAATCTACTTCAAAACAGGTAAATCTACTTCAGAACAGGTAAATCTACTTCAGGACAGGTAAATCTACTTCAGGACAGGTAAATCTACTTCAGGACAGGTAAATCTACTTCAGGACAGGTAAATCTACTTCAGGACAGGTAAATCTACTTCAGGACAGGTAAATCTACTTCAGAACAGCTAAATCTACTTCAGGACAGGTAAATCTACTTCAGGATAGGTAAATCTACTTCAGAACAGGTAAATCTACTTCAGAACAGGTAAATCTACTTCAGGACAGGTAAATCTACTTCAGGATAGGTAAATCTACTTCAGAACAGGTAAATCTACTTCAGAACAGCTAAATCTACTTCAGGACAGGTAAATCTACTTCAGAACAGCTAAATCTACTTCAGGACAGGTAAATCTACTTCAGGACAGGTAAATCTACTTCAGGATAGGTAAATCTACTTCAGAACAGGTAAATCTACTTCAGAACAGGTAAATCTACTTCAGGACAGGTAAATCTACTTCAGGATAGGTAAATCTACTTCAGAACAGGTAAATCTACTTCAGAACAGCTAAATCTACTTCAGGACAGGTAAATCTACTTCAGAACAGCTAAATCTACTTCAGGACAGGTAAATCTACTTAAGGACTGGGAGATCTGCTTCAGGGCAGGTAAATCTAGCGATTACAAATAATGATTTCCCAAATCTCTCAATTTTTCTCCGCGGCTAACAGCGAGAAAATAACTCGCCAAGAAGCCCGAACAAGAACAAACGACTACGCCTTCTCTCGGATGATTGGTTCACCTAATTACCTTCAAAATGGCGCAGCTTGTTATGGGATTAATCGTATGCGATGCGCTCATTCTGAGTTCGTACTATAGAATACTATTAACATAATTCTATACTGAGTGCGACCTAAAAGAGCCTGCTAAGTCCTGCTAAGTAAGCTATAGCTCGAAGCTCTGCTGCTCGAATCCTGAGTTCTTTAAAATCATGTGCTGAAGGTAGTGACTTCAGATTCTATAGAGATTCACTTATGTCCTACACATTTATTGTACAAGACACAGTAGAGAGTCACGCTCATGTGAAATAGATTCATTCCTGAGCTATGGAGAGTCACTCCTCTGCTATAGAGAGTCACTCCTGTGCTACTCACTCCTGTGCTATAGAGTCACTCCTGTGCTAGTCACTCCTGTGCTATAGTCACTCCTGTGCTATAGAGTCAATCCTGTGCTAGTCACTCCTGTGCTATAGAGTCACTCCTGTGCTACTCACTCCTGTGCTATAGAGTCACTCCTGTGCTATAGAGTCACTCCTGTGCTACTCACTCCTGGGCTATAGAGTCACTCCTGTGCTAGTCACTCCTGTGCTATAGTCACTCCTGTGCTATAGAGTCACTCCTGTGCTACTCACTCCTGTGCTATAGAGTCACTCCTGTGCTATAGAGTCACTCCTGTGCTACTCACTCATGGGCTATAGAGTCACTCCTGTGCTACTCACTCATGGGCTATAGAGTCACTCCTGTGCTAGTCACTCCTGTGCTATAGTCACTCCTGTGCTATAGAGTCACTCCTGTGCTAGTCACTCCTGTTCTATAGAGTCACTCCTGTGCTATAGAGTCACTCCTGTGCTACTCACTCCTGTGCTATAGAGTCACTCCTGTGCTATAGAGTCACTCCTATGCTAATCACTCCTGTGCTATAGAGTCACTCCTGTGCTATAGAGGCACTCCTGTGCTAGTCACTCCTGTGCTATAGTCACTCCTGTGCTATAGAGTCACTCCTGTGCTATAGAGTCACTCCTGTGCTATAGAGTCACTCCTGTGCTAGTCACTCCTGTGCTATAGAGTCACTCCTGTGCTAGTCACTCCTGTGCTATAGAGTCACTCCTGTGCTATAGAGTCACTCCTGTGCTATAGAGTCACTCCTGTGCTATAGAGTCACTCCTGTGCTAGTCACTCCTGTGCTATAGAGTCACTCCTGTGCTAGTCACTCCTGTGCTATAGAGTCACTCCTGTGCTATAGAGTCACTCCTGTGCTATAGAGTCACTCCTGTGCTATAGAGTCACTCCTGTGCTATAGAGTCACTCATATACTATATTGATTCGTTTTCTATAAATTCGCCCTACAAACTCCAGAGCCAGACCCGCCCCAGCTGCATCTCTCACCTGTATAGTCCGAACCAGCCTGCCGATGGTGCCCACCGACACTGTGGATTGCGGAGGCGGCTGCTGAGCTGCAGGCTCCGCCGCTGCCACCGCCGCCTGCTCCTCAACCGTAGCTTCATCGTCTCCAGCATCCGAATCTTCATCGTCAAGAGCTTCGCTATCCCCGCTACTGGTGTCGCCTGGATTTTCTGAATCCTGCTCAGCAAATTCATCAACTTCCTCTTGATCCTCTTCAATCAAAATCCGATCGTCTTTCGAAGGTGCCGGAGTATCGCGTCTTCTAAAACTGCTGTCTGCAGCTTCCTCTTCCGCCGGTTCGCTCTCACCGCCTGGCTGTCCTCATCAATGACTAAGGTAACTACGCGTGGAGCTGATGCTCGATTGACGCTGTTTTGCGCTGTTGCGGGCAGCTGCTGGTCCAGTCTGGCACTGGAGACACCGCTCATCCTGGCTAACAGCGACTGCCGTGTGTCATAGCGTCTTGCGCCTCTTCCCTAAATATCCCCCTTTTGCAGCTCAGAAATATCCAAAAACAGTCCCATCTCTTATCCAATCGGTGCACGGCTCGATCTCCAAACCCTGCTCTACTACCTAATCCGCTGTCCACCCGTCCCTAGCTCAGCATAGCGTACCGCGTTCCCAAGCGTGAGACAAACCTGGGCGGTCACTTTACTTAATTAGTAGCAGCAGCAGTACGTCCACTGCTGTCTCTCTCCGTCTGTCCCTCTATAATACCCCTGCTTTCTTCTGAGTGATAAAAGATTTAGTATGAATCATGTTCGGGCACGCGTTCTTAGCGTGACATGCCCCGTATGCTGTACACATTTACATGTAAGTACATCAAGGCTGGTCGCCTCTGCTGCTGCGAATTCCGGTGGCTTTGAATTGATTGATTATCCAGTGGCTTTCAACTAGATTATCCAGTGGCTTTGAACTAGATTATCCAATGGCTTTGAACTAGATTATCCAATGGCTTTGAACTAGATTATCCAGTGGCTTTGAACTAGATTATCCAGTGGCTTTGAACTAGATTATCCAGTGGCTTTGAACTAGATTATCCAGTGGCTTTGAACTAGATTATCGAATGGCTTTGAACTAGATTATCCAGTGGCTTTGAACTAGATTATCCAGTGGCTTTGAACTAGATTATCGAATGGCTTTGAACTAGATTATCCAGTGGCTTTGAACTAGATTATCCAGTGGCTTTGAACTAGATTATCGAATGACTTTGAACTAGATTATCCAGTGGCTTTGAACTAGATTATCCAGTGGCTTTGAACTAGATTATCCAGTGGCTTTGAACTAGATTATCCAGTGGCCATAAACTAAATGTCCAATGACCCCAAACAAACAGAAAAGCTGTTTTCAAAAAATAAAAAGGCTTTAAACAACAAAAAAGTTTATTATAATGGTAAACACACACAACGTGCACTATTGTAATAACTTTATATTTGACTTATTGCAATATTTCTGAGATTAAAACAATACAAGTACGAAAAAAGCTGACAAACAAAACACCGGATTCATATTATATACGCGTAATTATTTATTGTGAATAATTTTCTAGTCTATATAACAAAACTATCAGTCAATAATGCCGCAAAAACTAAAAAAACCCTAGTTCTTGTGAAGTAGTATTGCATTAACATTAGCAGTCTTGCAAACACAAAGCCTGATTATAGAATTATAAACAAACTGGAATCAATAAATCAGTATATAAATCAGAATGCTGACTTTAGTGAGCAAAATATTAATTATATATCAGTTGCATCAACAATGGGAGATGCCTTTCACCTTAATGCCTTGAAAGACGCTATCATTATTTATGCAGATATGAATCATGACCAACAAAAAAACTTATAAAAACCCACTGCAGCAAAAAACGTGATTAGTAAATTTTTCTAAACAAGCGCGTCGCATACTACTTAC
>NIVC01000731.1:0-190000 GCA_002269645.1 Macrostomum lignano
CTCCCTGTTGGCCTCCGCTGACCGGGACAAACGGCTCTACGGCGGCCGCTTCCGCTCCCTGCAGGTGGCCGTCTGCAATGCCGAACAGCAGCCGCACCGGTTCGCCGAGGCAAGCGCTGGGAGCAGGTCTGTCTGTAGCTGGATTGTCTGTAGCTGGAGTGTGTCTGTCTGTAGCTGGAGTGTGGTCTGTCTGTAGCTGGAGTGTCTGTCTGTAGCTGGATTGTCTGTAGCTGGAGTGTCTGTCTGTAGCTGGAGTGTCTATCTGTAGCTGGATTGTCTGTAGCTGGAGTGTCTATCTGTAGCTGGATTGTCTGTAGCTGGAGTGTCTGTCTGTAGCTGGAGTGTCTGTCTGTAGCTGGATTGCTGTAGCTGGAGTGTCTGTCTGTAGCTGGAGTGTCTATCTGTAGCTGGATTGTCTGTAGCTGGATTGTCTGTCTGTAGCTGGATTGTCTGTAGCTGGATTGTCTGTAGCTGGAGTGTGTCTGTCTGTAGCTGGAGTGTGTCTGTCTGTAGCTGGAGTGTGTCTGTATGTAGCTGGAGTGTCTGTCTGTAGCTGGATTGTCTGTAGCTGGAGTGTCTATCTGTAGCTGGAGTGTCTGTCTGTAGCTGGAGTGTCTGTCTGTAGCTGGAGTGTCTGTCTGTAGCTGGAGTGTCTGTCTGTAGCTGGAGTGTCTGTAGCTGGATTGGCTCTCTGTAGCTAGAGTGTCTGTCTGTAGCTGGATTGGCTCTCTGTAGCTAGAGTGTCTGTCTGTAGCTGGAGTGTTCGTTTGTAGCTGGAGTGTGTCTGTAGCTGGAGTGTCTGTCTGTAGCTGGAGTGTGTCTGTAGCTGGAGTGTCTGTCTGTAGCCGGAGTGTCTGTCTGTTTCTGGAGTGTTCGTTTGTAGCTGGAGTGTGTCTGTAGCTGGAGTGTCTGTCTGTAGCTGGAGTGTTCGTTTGTAGCTGGAGTGTGTCTGTAGCTGGAGTGTCTGTCTGTAGCTGGAGTGTTCGTTTGTAGCTGGAGTGTGTCTGTAGCTGGAGTGTGTCTGTTTCTGGAGTGTCTGTCTGTTGCTAGAGTAGCTTCAGGGTCTGTAGATTGGGTGCCTGTAGCTGTGATCTTTGTAGCACAGATATCTGTAATGTAGCTGGAGTGCCTGTAGGTAAGTATTTACCTGTCTGTTGGTTAGTCTATAATTGTCTGTTGGTTAGTCTATAATTGTCTGTTGGTTAGTCTATAATTGTCTGTTGGTTAGTCTATAATTGTCTGTTGGTTAGTCTATAATTGTCTGTTGGTCAGTCTGTAGCTGTCTGTTGGTCAGTCTGTAGCTGTCTGTTGGTCAGTCTGTAGCTGTCTGTTGGTCAGTCTGTAGCTGTCTGTTGGCAGTCTGTAGCTGAGCACCCCCTCGCATCTCCAGGCGCTGCCGGTGCTGTCCCGCCAGCACCCGCCCGAGCTGCCGCTGCCCGTCAGCGCCAGCGCCAGCCGCTGCCGGCCGAAGGCGGACTGGGCCTGGTGCCTGGGCGCCCTGGCCGCCGCCAGCCCCGACGCGGACTGGCTGGCTGTGGTGGAGGACGACCAGCTGGCGAGGCTGGACGCGGTCTCGCCCTGCACGACATCATGGACTCGAAGCTGGCCCGCAGGTACGGCGACCAGCGCCTGGCCCGGGTGGGCCTGGTGCACCTGCACTCGCCGGCCAGCGAGCTCCGCTACCGCTGGCTGGACGCCGGCACCTGGCTGGAGCTCATGCTCATCGGCGGCTGCATCGGCGGCGCCTGCTTCATGCTGTACTACCGGATGTTCTGCAACCCCATGCTGTTCTTGCCGAACCTCTGCCTGGCCAGCTTCCTCTTCATCTACTCGCTGGCGGTGGCCGTGGCGGTGGGCCGCCCCAACTGGCTGGCCGCCCGCCACGCCCTCACCCGCATCTACAGCCTGGACGAGCCGCTGTCCGCCAACTTCTCCGCCGTGCTGCTGCCGCGCCAGTCACAGCTGCTGTTGAACGGCTCCGGCGGCCGCGCCTCGCCGCTGACTGGCTGCTGGGGCGCCGAGCAGGTGGACGCGGCGATGCGGTCGGCCGGCAGGCGGGTGCTGGCGGTGTACCCCAGCCTGCTGCGCCACGTAGGTCTGTACAGCGCCCACTCTGGCGGCCTGCTGGCGCCGCACCTGCTGGACTGACCGGCCGGGCCGTTCACGACATTCGCTTGCACATTCCCCAAGCTGGCAGGCTTCATTCATTTCTGCCAGACATTCAAATTCCCTGTAGCTTCATGCACCAGCCGTATTTCACTTCCCCAATGCTGTGCAAGCAATTTCATGAACTCCAAAATCCACAGTTGTTGAAGCCAATCTCCAAAACCTGCACAGAGCCCACAGATCGCACAATATTTAACATGCTAATCTTGTGCGTTCTTTTTCTATCCGCACTACTTACATAGAGCGGTTCAGTAGCCACTTTTGCTTTTTTTATTGCTTTGTACCGGGGCGATTGAATACTGTAGCAATTTTAGTTAGTAGAAATATTGCAGCCTTTTTATTGTGACTGTGAAACAGTTTGGTTCATTCCTGATTTTTATTTATTTATTGCCATGGCTTTGAGCTGAGTCTGTCAGCAGCTGATTTGATCACCCAAATTCAGTTAATACTGCCTTCACTATTGTCACGTGACAATGCAAAATTTGACCGGGCCGAATATTTTATTTGTGTTTTTTGCAGAATAAACTGGTGTGTAACTCTCTCCGGACTGCTTATTCTCCGTCCTGGTTGCGCGGAGCTCTTCAACTTTAAAGCCATAACTGAAACCTGTTTGTGTATTTAAGCAATTCATTTTTTACCATGTACTTGACTAATAGGCTGGGAGGGGATATGCAGACAGACGGGATTAGTGAGAGGCTGGGAAGGGGAGATGCAGATTGATGGAATTAGTGAGAGGCTGGGAAGGGGAGATGCAGATTGATGGGATTAATGAGAGGCTGGGAGGGGAGATGCAGATTGATGAGATTAGTGAGAGGCTGGGAGGGGAGATGCAGATTGATGGGATTAATGAGAGGCTGGGGGGGAGATGCAGATTGATGGGATTAATGAGAGGCTGGGAGGGGAGATGCAGATTGATGAGATTAATGAGAGGCTGGGAGGGGAGATGCAGATTGATGGGATTGGGAATAATAAGAGGCTGGGAGGGGAGATGCAGATTGATGAGATTAATGAGAGGCTGGGAATGAGATGCAGATTGATGGGATTAATGAGAGGCTGGGAGGGGAGATGCAGATTGATGGAATTATTGAGAGGCTGGGGGGGGGAGATGCAGATTGATGGGAATAATGAGAGGCTGGGAGCCGGCAGGGGACATGCAGATTGATGGAACTTATGGGAGGCTTGGAGGGGAGATGCAGATTAGTGGGATTAAGACGCATACGGAGGGGATCAGATGGGAAAACTTATTCTACTCTTGCGTGTAAATCTTGATCCCATGCAATCAGGGCTGCGTGGCAACTGCACAATGCAATGACCTTGGTTATTTATTGCTGAGTTGGTTTATTCATTCAGAGACCGCAAGCGCGCACGGGATTTACTTAGCCATTGGGCTGTCTGTTACCATGGAAATACACCGACAGTTCAGGCCAGCAGCGGCAGCTGAATGTCCTGCAGCAGCATCCTGACCTGAATGCGCACCAGGACTTCGATCACCTTGACCAGTGCGCCGCGGATCGCATTGACCAGCGCGTTGGTCACCGGGTTGATGATCCAGTCTAGCGGGCCCAGGCCGCTGAACCGCACCGTGATGCTGGACATACTCGAGATGGAGAACCTCTCCAGGTCGGGACTGTCGCCGGAGCCTAGAGTGGCGCTGATCCGGGCGTCCACGGTGACCCGATCCACCGTCAGGCTCAGCTTCGAGTCCACGCCGATGCCCATGAACTTTGCATGCCCGTTGAAGGCGCCCCAGAGGTTGTTGACCCCGATCTGGGCGTTCGGTTTGGGTTTTCTATTTTGGAGGTTAATCGTTATAATGTACATGTATAATGTCATGATGGGAAGGCTGAGGGAACCCTACTAGCTGTTACACATGTGCATGGAGTGGATTCACAAGGACCACTGGAGGTGGTGCTTTCACAAGGTCGAAATTTCACAACGTCGGAAAAATACACTTCAGAGATGGGAAAATTGAACTGTTTTCATCACAAAATCACTGTTTGCATATTTAGATCTGGAACAGTGAAGATTGTCATTTCTTTAATTAAGCATGTACAGCATGTTACTCTGGTGCTGTTGTATTTTATATTATTATATAGTTGTGGAGTTGTGGTGTAAGTATCATTTTCATGCTTTTTGATAAGCCCAAGCCAAAGTTGTAAGTACATGTACTCGAGTGAAATTTTTGTTTTGTTGCTTCTTGAAAAGATAAAGAAGTATTGCATGCAGGTACTCTCAATCTATTAATTGTAGATATAATTAAACTCGTAGTTTAATTATAGCTCGTAATTGCTGTTGCGACCTACATGCAACATTTTTATTACAAATATACTTCATCCAAGCTTATGAAATAAAAAACAATATAAAAATGAAACTCATCACAGAATTTACCATATAAAACACAGCAGAGTGACATGCTGTACATGTTAAATTAAAGAACTGGCAATCTTCCCTGGCCCCAGAAAAAATGCTATCAAATTGATTCTGTGATGAAGAAAGGAGAATTTTTCCTACATGCATCTTCCCATCTTCACATCTGTACACTACATGTACATGCAAGTTTAGCAACTGTGTTCGAGACTTGCTTCCAAAGAGAGGGCTCTAAATTAGCAGGTGCATGTCTATAATGACAGTTAAAGGACGCGATGCACCTACATTGGCATCAATGGTGAGAGTGTTTCCCTGTGTCTCAATGCGGCAGTCGCCGGAGCGGTGCAGAGTGGACAGGCCGTGCATCCGGCCATCCGTGAGGCCGATGCTGCCGTGCACGGTGACCAGCAGGATCTTCTTGGAGAAGTCAATCACCAGGTTGTCCAGGGGCAGCGGGTCCATGTTGTTCTCGCGCAGGTGCGGCCCGAGCTTGGCCATCAGCAGGTCAATGTAGCGGTTTGCCGACTCCTCGGCTGGCGTCGGCGATCTGCTGGGTGCGCCGGCGGCCTGCAGGCAGCTGCCCGCCACCATAATGACGACTGCCAGCAGCATCGGATTTGGAAGGCGATGCTTCATTCGCGGGATCTACGTGAAACATTGGCGTAGGAACGTTTCAAAAAGTGGGGAGCCAGGTTCAGTGGCGGATTTACATGTAAGGGGGGCCGGAGCGTACAGTGCCCCGTCGAGTATGAAAATGTGTTTTTCCTAATTTTTTTATGGAAAATGCACATCATGTACCGATTCTTTTCAGAACCCGTCTTGTCATCACTCATTTTAAAGCGCCGCAGGCACTCAATTTAAATTTAGCGTCACAGGCACTCATTTTAGCGCTGCAGGCACTCATTTTAGCGACGCAGGCACTCAATTTGGCGCTGCAGCGCTATATTTTGTCGCCCTGCAGCAAAATGCATTCATGCAAAAGCAGCAAAAACCAAAAATAAGCAAAAAAGTCTACATTTTACATTTAAATATACCATTACTGCCCACCTCCCCTATTTTAAAAGTATAGGGGGCCATGGCGCCCACTGTCCCCCGTTCCTACGCGCCTATGCGATGCACATGCATATAACGTACCTGATTTTGTACATTCCGCTTCATACTCGATCGCGGCCTTTGTTAGACTTAGAACAATACTCGAAGCTGTTTAATTGCTTTTCTCAGTTTTCTGGAGCAAATATACATGTACGAGCTAATACTACAAGCTACTATATTACATGCCTTTGGAAACTGAGAAAGCGTCAGCAGTTGAAAATCTACGCCTGTACGTCTTGTTGTGCTTTGCTGAATACATGTATAGATAAGAAAGTATATATTTTATCCTCAATTATCACTATCTTCAACTATAAACATGCTGAACTGCAAGGTGTGGAAATGAGAGATAACGCGTTTTAATTGACTGGGGGCAATGCAGGCGTCTTCACAGTCCAGGTTTTATTTGCAGCCCTAATTTCACGACTTAATTAATTTGATATCACTTAACTGCACCTCTCAAGTAAAGGGTGGTAGCTGGCGTTAATTAGTTTAACACTTGTTAGTTAAACGGACGTTTCGAGAGCTTACATGTATCTATATTAATATTATATAGTAATTATAGTTGGTCTACACAAATTAAGCTAGAAACGACCCTAGCCAACACGAGAAGTCACCTTATTCGCTAAACTAAACATTTAAAGCCTTTATTACAATATATAGGTCTGCTCACTGAACATCTCTTAACAAATGTACTTTTATTACCTGTATTTAGTAAACAAGTTTACGTGTACTTTACAAGTTATTGCATTGGAATACCAATTCATTGTTTGCCTAACCCGCCTTGTGTGTACGATTTGTGATTTTGATTTCCTAAACAGGCTTTTCGTCTAGCGCTCTCAGTTTTAAAGCTCGCTTTAACAAAGCCTAAGTGAAGACAGTAAAACAACGCAACAACGTTATAGTTTAAAAAGTTTATTTTGGATCGAAAAAGACAATTTTTCAGTCGATGACAAGCATGCGACCCCGCACAGCGATAGGTTCGCATTAATATTCGATGAGGCTTTAAAAAGACATTTTTGGGTTTGAAAAAGAGAATTTTGAGTTTGTAAAAACGACTTGACTGCATTTGTCCAAGTTGCCACTCCAATGTCTGGATAGATATTGTTCAGAAATATCATTAAAAGGTATATTTTATACTTAAAGCCCTAAATAAAACTTCCTACTTAGCTTATTGTTATTTTTCACTGTACTTAGTCTTAGTGGCAACATGGGTATGCAGGTTATGGCATGAACACTGAGTTCAGTTCAGTTATGAATTGCCCCTTAATTTCCTCCACGCAGACGCAGAACCAGGTGAAGGGTGCTCTCCTTCTGGATGTTGTAGTCGCTCAGAGTGCGTCCATCTTCCAGCTGCTTGCCAGCGAAGATGAGACGCTGCTGATCCGGCGGGATGCCCTCCTTGTCTTGGATCTTAGCCTTCACGTTGTCGATGGTGTCGCTGGGCTCAACCTCCAGGGTGATCGTCTTGCCGGTGAGCGTCTTGACGAAGATCTGCATTCCTCCACGCAGACGCAGAACCAGGTGAAGGGTGCTCTCCTTCTGGATGTTGTAATCACTCAGAGTGCGTCCATCCTCAAGCTGCTTGCCAGCGAAGATGAGACGCTGCTGGTCTGGCGGGATGCCCTCCTTGTCTTGGATCTTAGCCTTCACGTTGTCGATGGTGTCGCTGGGCTCAACCTCCAGGGTGATCGTCTTGCCGGTGAGCGTCTTGACGAAGATCTGCATTCCTCCACGCAGACGCAGAACCAGGTGAAGGGTGCTCTCCTTCTGGATGTTGTAATCACTCAGAGTGCGTCCATCCTCAAGCTGCTTGCCAGCGAAGATGAGACGCTGCTGGTCTGGCGGGATGCCCTCCTTGTCTTGGATCTTAGCCTTCACGTTGTCGATGGTGTCGCTGGGCTCAACCTCCAGGGTGATCGTCTTGCCAGTGAGCGTCTTGACGAAGATCTGCATTCCTCCACGCAGACGCAGAACCAGGTGAAGGGTGCTCTCCTTCTGGATGTTGTAGTCGCTCAGAGTGCGTCCATCTTCCAGCTGCTTGCCAGCGAAGATGAGACGCTGCTGATCCGGCGGGATGCCCTCCTTGTCTTGGATCTTAGCCTTCACGTTGTCGATGGTGTCGCTGGGCTCAACCTCCAGGGTGATCGTCTTGCCGGTGAGCGTCTTGACGAAGATCTGCATCCTGAGTGAGAACGAAAGGACGAAATTTTTTCATTTTATTTTTTGTTTAAGGCATATGATATATTGTGATATAGGCCTGGGTAAATTGAGCTAAATTTAAAAAGGTAAAGGTAAATTTAACAAGTAGTGAAAAGAATAGCTCAATTAGTGGCTTTACTTACTTGAGAGTTCTAGAAATGTAACCGACAGAAGCGCAGATAAATGTACAAACTGGTTACGAACTGGCGTCGAAGAAATTAAGGGGCTGAAAAATCAATATGGCTGCCGCCTCTGTATATATATAAAATAGTTTTAATAATTTAAACAAATTACTGTCAAACTTTTTGAGCTAGACTTCTAATACTTAGCGTACAATAAAGCTGAATAATTTTTTTAATAAAGTTATTATCTAACTATTGTAATACTTCTAAAAAAGGTATAGTTACGTTTCCTTGGTTAGAGCTTGCCGCATATTTCGTGCTGCTTATGCCGGAAAATTGTGTGCAAGTAAAGTGCAAATAAATTAGTGCTCTATAGATTAGACTTTAAACGTTAAAAATTTTAAGCCTAACAAAAATGGCATAGCAGCATTGTAATTTTATATTTTGGGTTGTATCTTGCACATACTACTTCTCTTGTATCATGTTTTGTAAGACTGTACGAGTGTACATAGTTTTATTGGTAAATAAAATAAATATGCTTTGCCCTTAAATATGGCCTATAAATTATAATAACACATGCTAGACGCTACGAGTAATTATTGTTGGTTACTGTAATATAATATGCAAATTTTAATTCAAATGAAATGGAACAAATGCAAATTTTACATCTCATATTTTACACATAGGTTGAGAGTTGGAACTCCAGTGAGAATTTAAATTTGATTTTTATATTATTATGTTAATATTATTCTTTGTCCTTTTTGTTCTATTTGATAAGTCTCTCTTGCCTAAGTAAAAAGAAACCTTAGTAGGGCTAGTCCTTACTTTTGTCTTTTGAATTTTTTTTCAAATTATACTGAAGGTATAAAAGACTTTTTATATCTAAAATTTTCAATGCAACACAAATTGTAGTTGGCATAGGGCCTAAGCTGCCTAATGCATTTTTTGCTTATTAGGCATTCTTTTATAACCTTTGCTTTAGGTGATATCCATGCAAATGTCCATCATTTTTTGGCAAAATGTTTTTTATAAATAAAAATAACAATAAGTAAAAATAAAAGCTACAACTTGTACAAGTACAAATCACAAGTAAGTTAATTTCTTTAACTTCTTAAGCCTCGAATTAGGCCTACTCAATCAATTTTTATGCCTAGTGCTAGGCCTAGTTCTAGGCTGATTACAGATGGAAGTGATTATCCCCATGGTCCTATGCCAATAATTCCAATTTTATCTACATTAACATAGATAGATCTATGTTGATAATTTCTAGCTTATCCCAATGGCAGCTTATTGAAATAGCTAGGCCTACCACTGCACTATTCAAGTTTGTAGGCCATATCAATAATTCCAATTTTATCCACATGGATTCATGTCAATAATTTTCAGCTTATCCCCATGCCTAAGATCATGCAGTTGTTTGTATGTAGTTTATATATTGACATTAAATGTTGCAAGGCCTACTATATTAAGCCCTAGTCTTTTTTGTAATGTATATAGCATAGTGTAGCTTAAAGTAATTGTTATTATAATGTTGTCTGACTTTCCATAAAGGTCAGTGTGATAAATAGGCAATTAGATAATAGCATGCACGGTGAGCAATTTTTTTTAGGCCCTAGACAAACCTACTTGGAGCGTTCGAAGATTTTAAAGCTATTAATCCTAATCGCCTATCGCCGGTCGGCGAGTCCTACCAGTCTTTCTCCAATAGCCGCAGGTACGGTACAAGAAAATAAAGAACACGAGGGAACACAAACCGAAAGATTTAGAGAGTGATAATCCTATGTGATACAACTGATAATTGGCTAGACGGTTTAATTCGGTTATACGAGTTACAGGATTCAAGCAATTTCGCGACGCAGATAATTAGACTGATGATAACGAATAGTAACGATTAATAATAATGATTATATTACGCATACGCACTGACAAGCGGATCTCAGCTTGAAGAAGAAGGAGAAGAACCGAACACGACCACGGAGAAGACTCCTAACCCCTGGCCTAAGCCAGAACCTACTCTCAAACGAGAGCCCTGCCGAACCGACCGTTCAACGGAGTACCGACTAAATTCTATCGGCACTGCCCTTCAGTGTAACACTGAGGCCCTCGGGGTCGAGGCCGCGTACTTGATCAGATCCGACAGTCTCTATCTAACCGCGCTTGATAGCGACGACTTCAGACAGGAATTTGCCGTAGACGTTACGCCACAAGACTACTGCGGTTGGGCGGGAACAAAGATATGGACCGGGGGTGATGAAATCAAAACGCCTCAAAGCGCGAACCAACAAGGGGAGGAAAAGTCGGGCCACCGGCCGGGAACTGGACAAGACAAAACCGGGGAAAGGAGAGAGAAGCGAGATCCGATTGCCAAAACGCACTTTCATATATAGTCAGAGTCGCAACCCCTCAAAACCCCCTCAAGCCGGGTGGTGGTCGTCTGGCCGGCCGCTTGCTTAAGCCGAATTGCACTGTGCCCGCGGCGCCGGGTAGAATTGAAACTTGCCGCGTGCCAGGGTCCAGGCCGGTTCTGATTGGCTGGCCGCGCAAAGCTGGGGTTCGCAGACAAACTCAACCCTCCGCTGAGTCACAAACGGCGTCTAACTCTAACCTGTTTACCATTTTAGATTTCAACCAACTAGAAAAAGTACACAAAAAACGCATGACTAAACTAAAGCAAAATAACAATTCAATAACAATATAGAAACTAATGCAGTCAATTTACAACAAAATAAACGCAAAGATGCTCACACTACACTCCCCCCTCCTAAAAGAAATAGAGTACAAAAGAAGAAAAAACTTTTACAACAAATGAAAATTTGCGTCATATTCACGACATACTACTCCTAGTAAGCAAGTTGGTACAGTACAGCACGGAACGCATTCGCGGAAAGCAAAATTCAAAATTCAAGAACAAGAGCACTATAACAAGGGTATAACTATAGCAACTGGGAAAAAAACGCAAATGGGAACACAACGTAATTCACTATGCGAAACATGACACGACAATGAAACGCAAACAAGAACACAAATACAATTCTATGACACGGCAAAACGCAATCAAATACATAAGCAAAGCTACTATTCAATACGCGACACGACAAAACACAAGCAAATCAATAAATAAATCGAAACAAATCGCGACGGAACGCAACGTTTGCACAAACTATGGCACGACTTCTACAATCGAAAACTTAAAGCAAAACGCATGCTACCCATCACCAAGAACAAATAACGCGTTGACGCATTTTACACAATTTTACAGAAGTCAATTAAATTACACATTTTCGACATGCCAAGATCAACCTTATCGGCTGGCAAAATTTTATTACTCGCTGATTTAATTGTCCGCACCTCCCCCCTCCTAAAAAAAGGTAGGGTGGGCGCTACGACCCTCACTGTCTCCACAGCGGAATTCTTATCGCAATATACCACGACGCTTATCTCTAATTGGATGCCTCGACGATAATTTAATTCACGCCCACGCTCCCGTGGCGTTCCATCCACTCAGCGAAGTCTATTGCCCATTGGCTGCAGTTTACGGTCTTGCCCAGGACCAATCCCCGTGGCGAAATTCACCGCCCAATGGCTGCAGTTTTCTGTCGTGCCCAGGACAAAACTATAAATTCACCCGACCGGGCTCCTTTCTCGCACTTCATTCTTCTTTTGGTAATTTCTCTTCCTACGGCTGCAGTTTAACGTCGTGCCCAGACGCATCATTAGTTAGTTTCTCTCCTAGCGGTTGCAGTTTAACGTCGTGCCCAGGACGCCGGCTCTAGTGAACTTCCTTTCCAGCGGCTGCAGTTTAACGTCGTGCCCAGGACGCTTCAGACATTTCTAGCTGCAACATGTAACATGTCGGTCTACTGTGAGTTTTTAATATTTTTGTGTCAAGCAGTTTTCTGACTCAAGCAATTGAATAATATTTTTGTGTTGTTTTTATGAAGCTTTTACAATTTTTATGTTTTTATCGAATATTCACGCATGTCAGTTCTACTGCAAGACTGTTTTTAATAATTTAATAATAATATTTATTCCTTAATAATTTTCCCATAATAATAATTCCGGATATACTGGCCGATGGAACCGCAGACGACTTCAATCTGGGCTCAATTCAATTCAATTTCTATTTGCAACTTCCAATCGTTTCATATCTTCTATGGTCGTCTATGGTATTTCTCTTTCATTAGCGTCCTGGAATCTACCAGGTGTGGCAGCTCGAGCAGTTCGTCTTCAACTCCTCAACTTGCAGTGTCAACATCAGCACTTCCAAGTCTTTATTTAATTTCTATTGACTATTTTTCTCCGGTTCCATTTTCGTTCAACAAATTTCTCGCGTATGTCTCGACAAGTTACTATTAGTAATACAATTGAAATTTTCGTCTCGACAGTACTTTCGTTTCTATAGACTCCATTCAATGATAACCGTATCGTTCCGGGGGTCTAATCGCCGCGCGGTTCCGCAGCCGCGGTATCCAGCTAACGTTATTCGTGCCTGCCCGCTGCGGGGGCGTACTGTGCACGGGCTCAGATGCATTAAATTCGGTGGAGTGCGCACAGGAATCTGCCTGGCCTGAGACCCCGCAGGACTCGCCTGCGCCTGCTGGTTTGCATTGGCCGCTGTCTGAGTATTTTCCACTGTTCTATCTATATTACTTCCAGTAGCTTCGTGAGCTCTCTCACGTTGCAAAAATCTAATTCTCTCTGGTCTCTGAATCTCCACTTGGACTCTTTCTGACTCCTCCGAGCCGTCATCACTAGCACTTCCAGCTTCCTCTTCTCGATATTGACGCAACTTTTCTTCTGACAAGTAGCAGGGCTTTGTTCTGTCTACTGTCACTACGTCATGAATTCTGACGGGTTGCTCTATTCGGTCAACCTTTGGACCGGGCTCAATTTTTAAATTTTTTCCATTATTTCTTACTTCAAGCACTCGTACGGACCTACCCATTTCCTATTCGTATCATAACAATTCTGCGTATTCGCTATCCAGACCAGGTCACCTGGCTGATAATACTGCTGGAATACTTTCGTGTCATAATTAGATTTCTGCCGCCTGACTGATATTTGCTGCTTTTCTCTGGCGATTCTATACGATTCCATGCACTTCTTATACAGATCATGTAAATGTTTATCACGGGTCTTGCGCTCCGGTGCAGGCAATCCGAGCTCAGCATCAACCGGTAGCCGCATCTTTCGACCATAGACTAATTCGAACGGGCTAAACTTATTACTTTCACTGATTGTGCTTCGCTGAACCATCAAAGCGTGCGGAAGCACCTCATCCCATGCCAAACTGAGTTCACTCTGGGCTAATCTGATTCCATCTTTCACTACTCTGACCATGCGCTCGCAGCGACCGTTAGCTTGCGGATGGTAGCTAGTAGTATGGCGCAAATCTATTCGGAAATTTTCGGTTAACGATTTCACTAATTCTGCAGTAAATGATGTACCTCTGTCTGATATGAACGCTTCAGGAGCACCATGCCGAGTGATCCACTCTGTGTACAGGGCCCAAGCTGTACTCTCAGCTGTACAATCTCTCAGCGCTTTTACCTCTAGCCAGCCCGTAAAGTGATCAACCATCAGCAGGAGGTACTTGTTCCCCCGTGCTGTGGCGTTGAACGGACCGGCGAAATCTATATGTACTTTCTCGCCCATGTAACTGCTGACTTCTGGTTCTAAGGGCGCTCGTGGCTTCGGCCCGTATTTCTTTCTTGTCTGGCACTCAGTACAAGTCTTAATATATCTATCTAAGTTCGTTGAATAGTTTGGCCACCAAAATCTCTGTCGAATCAAATCTTTAGTCTTCGAAATACCGCCGTGAGCCATTTGATCGTGGTAAGCTCTAAACAACTGCTGCTCCAGGGCTTGGTTTTCCGGCAGTACAGTCTGCTCAAATTTTCGGCCTTCGGAATCTATCCAATTCCTGTAAATTATGTCATTTTTCACTAATAGCTGCTCATAATCGCTAAATAAAGACTTATAACTGCGGCTCATTCCAACCCATTCATTCTTGGGCGGACAGGGCTCTCCCTGTCTGAGCTTTTGCTTGAGCAGCAGCAACTCTGGCTGGCTCTCCTGCAGTTCTACAATTCCCGCTGGCGTATCGATATTAATTGCACCGCAGTGGACTGTTGCTGTCTTCGTCGCACTGCAAGTGGGGCATTCCTCATGGTAGCGTTTCGGGGGACCATCCCGCTGAGGTCTGCGACTCAGGGCGTCTGCGTTACCATGGGCAATCCCTTGGCGGTACTGAATTGCAAAGTCATATTCTTCCATTCTCGAAATAACTTCAAACTGATCAAACTGCTCAAGGATCATGTTCCATCTACCTAACATGCCTTTTGCACCGTGGCACTTGCGTAGCCATTGGAGGGCCGCGTGGTCTGTCCTGACCTTGAAACGACGGCCGACCAGATAAGGCCGGTAATGTTCTAAGAAATATATCAGCGCAAACATTTCCTTCATCGTAGTGCAGTAATTCAACTGATGCTCATTTAACGGATGCGAAGCATAGGCTATTACTTTTCTTCCCCATCTTGCTCTTGTAATAAATTTCCACCTATAGCTACGTCACAGGCGTCGACATCGAGGATGAACGGTCCCGCGTCGCTATCGAACCTGGGGTAGCTCAGCACAGGTGCGCTTACTAACTTCTGCTTTAATAGATCGAATGCCTTCTGGCAACTGTCATCCCACTTATACTTGACATCTTTTCTAGTTAAATTATTCAAGGGCTCACTTATTCGCGCAAAGTCTTTAATAAATCTGCGATAGTAGCCGGCTAAGCCTAAGAATCCGCGCAGCTCAGAGATATTCTCTGGCCGGGGCCATGTCTGGACTTTTTCTATCTTATCTTTGCTGGTATAGATACCGTGCTGGCAGACGGTGTGCCCTAGGAAGGTGACTTCTTTCCGAAACAGAAAGGTCTTCTCTGGCTTGATTTTCATTCCAGCATCTGCTAATCGAGAGAAAATTAATTCTAAATTTCCTAGCATTTCTTCGAAATTCTTGCCTGTGCAAATTACATCATCTAGGTAGAGTAAGGCAAACTTATAAGCGTAATCGCCTAAGATCTTCTGCATTATGCGCTGAAAGCAAGCGGGTCCATTCGTGACTCCGAAAGGCAAAACTTTCCACTGGAACAGGCCATCATGGGTTCGAAACGCTAATTTCTCGCGGTCAGTCTCTCTGACCTTCACTGACCAATAAGCGCCGACCATGTCTAGGGTGCTAAAGTACATGTTGCCTGCCAGGGATTCCAGCGATTCTTGAATTAGCGGTAACGGAAAACTGTCCTTCTTAGTCTTATTATTTAACTGTCTGAAGTCACAGCAAAATCTGAATTCTCCGGACTTCTTCCGGGCGAGAACAATAGGGCAACTCCACTCAGATTCTGAGGGCTCAATCAAATCGTGCTCTAATAGCTGCTGCACATGCCCGCTAACAAATTCTCGTTGCTCAGGGCTTTGCTTGCGCAGGGGAATTCTGACTGGAATTTCATCGGTAGTCTCAATCTTGAATTCGCCCATCTGGTCTTTCCGATATCCCACTGATCCTTTGAAACTATATTTTGATAACGATGTAATAATTCAATTACTTTTCTCTTCTGAGCCTCACTTAAATCGGTCTCGTTTAAGCGGAATTGATCCCTAAGTCTATCAGCTTCTTGCACCGTAATTGCTGCCTTCGATTGCTTCTGCGCACCTACTTCTAAATCAGTTTCTGACATTGCGAAAAGTTCTACATCTTCCTTCAGCGGTTGATACTGCGCAACTACCTCATCCTTATGAATTGTCTGTGCCTCTTCTGTCAGGTTCATTAATCTAACGTAAGTTTCGCCGAATTCGTCCAATCTAGTAATAGCTTTAGCTACTAATGGCTCATCTTTCTCGCTAATTTGACTGCGGCCTGAAATGAAGCCGAGTTCTGCAGTCTCTGGAATATCTTTACATTTAGCCTTGACATAAATTTCGCTCATCGGTGCTATAGATACTTTCTTGACTACTTGCAGTAGGACGCAACGCGTTTCATCACTCGTTGTTACAAGCGGAATTCTGCGATCACTAAATTCTAAGGATTTTCCTGCTATATCTAATTTAATTTTATGCCTAGTTAACAAGTCGATGCCTATTATTGATGATGTTAGTAAGCCTTCAGCAACATAGAATGGGTGCGTAATCTCGCAGTCCCCAAATCTGACGCGCAATGCTACTTGGCCTAATAAATTTGAAGTCTGGCCATTGGCGGATCGCATATTCACTGAGCATGGCTTCAAACTATGATTTGCCGGATAGAGGCGCTGATATAATTTACTATCAATTAGGCAATTCGAGGCGCCGGTGTCAACTAATATTTTTTCGCTTAATCCGTTAATCTGGCTATCGAGGAATAATCCTGAATTCACTAATTGGCTAGATATGTCTGCTTCTACGGTCTTCTCCTGCTTCTCTGTCGCTTTCTTCTCAGCTGCCACATCTCGCTGGATGGCTGTCTCTAACTTCCTTAATTCTTGCTTCATTTCCCTAAGTTCAGCTCTAAGTTCTGCTGTCGTCGCACTCTTGTCAGGTTCTTCTTTCGTTGATTCTTCTTGGACTTTCTCTACCAAGCATTGGCGCAAGTCCTTCAATTCGGTTCTTAGATCTGATAATTCTTTTACTACCTTAGATTCGTCTGCTGAAGCTTTCTTTCCTTCTACTTCACTAAGTCGCAAGTCTATGCTGTTTAATGCACTTCTCTGAGCTGCTGCAGCTTCGCTTCGTTTCTCTAATTCTTCTGTCAACGCCTCTGACTGTCTAGCTAAGCTCGCTGACTTCTGTTTGTCAATTTCTGCTAATCTGCGTTCCTCGTTTGAGCAAATTTTAACATTGACCGCTCTCTGTTTCCTACTATGAGTAGTATCGTTAGTGCGAATAAATTTTACTGTCGCCCTCTGGCGCAGAAAATGCATAATTTCGTAATCAGTTGCTATATTAGTATTAGTCACATGAAAGAATATATCTCTATTATCGCTATCTCGCAGAAATCCGTAGCCTCTGTAATAATTGTACCAAACTAAGTTGCCATATTCTACATTGACTGAGCTGTCTTGCTGGTCCTCTACTGCTGCAGCTCTTCTATTGGGAGTGAATCGGTTTAATGGCTGGGGGCGGTTGGCCCTCCCTTGGTGCCGCCCCGTCGGTAGTTTAAAGAATTTCGTCTAACTGGGCAGTCTCTGGCCAGGTGAGTTTCTTCGCCGCACTCATAACAGGCCTTTCTCGCATTTGGCGCGTTCGCCCCCGAAGGTTTGAACCTGTCATTGGCCCCTCCGGCCTCGTGACCAAAGCGTGGCGGGCGTGTCATGGCGGGCCTGACAAAAGGCGAAGACTGCCTATTATAGGGTCTTGAGTAGCTGCTCATATGATGCTGTGGCCGAAGCTATTCTGAGGCTGCACTGGTGCCTGTGGCCTATAGCTTGGGTTCATTTGTCTATGGGCAAACCTGGGTTGCCATTGCCTGTAGTCGAACTGAGGCTGATAATTCTGGTACGATTGGTACTGCGAAGGATAGTTGCTCGGGGAAGCAAACTGAGGTCCAAATGACTGGTGGCCTTGCCCGTGCTGGGTGCTGCTACAGGCGTCTGTTCCTTCCCTACTTGAGCCGTTAACGTATTCGAGCCCTCTTGCTTCCTTCTACTCTTTTGGCTACCTGGGTTTGCGAGTTCTTCGAGGATCTCCTCGTTCTTAGCTGCAGTCAATAAATCTTGAGTCTGATACTTCGATTCATGGGTTCTACGATAGGCAATAACTGCGCGCCTGACTTTATAATTTGCTATGCCGGCTTCAAATCGTTCAGAAACTCGCTCTCGAGCCTGATTCTCTAGTCCTGCCTTCCTAACTAATTCAACTAATGCGTCGTAAAATTCTTCTAATGATTCGTCTTCCTTCTGCTTGCGGTTCATCAGCTCTAGCTTCGCTTCTTCCTTCTGTCCTACGGGCTTAAATTTGTCCTTTAAAGTCTTTTCGATGCTTTCAAATGATTCGGTGCTCGCTAGGCCTAAGTTAATGTAAACCTTATAGGCGTCTTCGTCTAGGAGCGACAATAGCTGATACACTTTGGCCGATTCATCTATACCGTTGCCTTGACAGTAGTTGTTGAAGATTCTTAGAAACAATTCGAAATCTGAGCCAAGTCGGTATGGCTTTGGCTTTGCTACGCTGTTATGCGACTTCAAAATCACTCTAGGTTCAGGATTTTCGGTTTCCATTCTTCTTATGCGATCCTGCAGTTCTCTCACTACCGTTCTCAAATGTTCGGCCTCATCTACTTCGCCTTCGTTCCTAATCTCAACTGACTTCGATTCCTGACTATTTTCTCCGTCTTGCGCCATGCTAAGTGTCAACCAATTGGAATTTCTATTACTGCAACTTCAGAAAGTACAACTTGTAAAGCTATAACAATTTCAATGATCTAGCTTTCTATTTTATCTAATGAGCGGAATCGGTCGCCTCGCTCGCACTGGCAATAACTGATAAGAAAAACTGAATGTACACTGAGACAAATTCAACCAATGTACTCTCTAGTGCGCGCACTCGCAGACTATGCTAATAAACACTAATAAAATTTTCAACTGTAAACAAAATCTACTTTCACACGCAAGTTTCTATTAAAGTGCTAATTTGAGTTTAGAAAGTCAATTTTATTTTTCCCACTCCTAAATCCTATTCAGTATTTTGGGGTAACTGGCCAACCGCAAAACCACACCTAATGCGGAATTGCTGCACACTGCGTGGTTGACGAAATAGCCGCTACGAGCCTGGAACAGACTCGTTGAATTTTAGTCTCAGCTTGCTCACTTAGAGCGCCTACCAATAAACTGCCGCCTGCTAACTATTGGATTCCCAGGGGCTCCACTTGTGATAAATAGGCAATTAGATAATAGCATGCACGGTGAGCAATTTTTTTTAGGCCCTAGACAAACCTACTTGGAGCGTTCGAAGATTTTAAAGCTATTAATCCTAATCGCCTATCGCCGGTCGGCGAGTCCTACCAGTCTTTCTCCAATAGCCGCAGGTACGGTACAAGAAAATAAAGAACACGAGGGAACACAAACCGAAAGATTTAGAGAGTGATAATCCTATGTGATACAACTGATAATTGGCTAGACGGTTTAATTCGGTTATACGAGTTACAGGATTCAAGCAATTTCGCGACGCAGATAATTAGACTGATGATAACGAATAGTAACGATTAATAATAATGATTATATTACGCATACGCACTGACAAGCGGATCTCAGCTTGAAGAAGAAGGAGAAGAACCGAACACGACCACGGAGAAGACTCCTAACCCCTGGCCTAAGCCAGAACCTACTCTCAAACGAGAGCCCTGCCGAACCGACCGTTCAACGGAGTACCGACTAAATTCTATCGGCACTGCCCTTCAGTGTAACACTGAGGCCCTCGGGGTCGAGGCCGCGTACTTGATCAGATCCGACAGTCTCTATCTAACCGCGCTTGATAGCGACGACTTCAGACAGGAATTTGCCGTAGACGTTACGCCACAAGACTACTGCGGTTGGGCGGGAACAAAGATATGGACCGGGGGTGATGAAATCAAAACGCCTCAAAGCGCGAACCAACAAGGGGAGGAAAAGTCGGGCCACCGGCCGGGAACTGGACAAGACAAAACCGGGGAAAGGAGAGAGAAGCGAGATCCGATTGCCAAAACGCACTTTCATATATAGTCAGAGTCGCAACCCCTCAAAACCCCCTCAAGCCGGGTGGTGGTCGTCTGGCCGGCCGCTTGCTTAAGCCGAATTGCACTGTGCCCGCGGCGCCGGGTAGAATTGAAACTTGCCGCGTGCCAGGGTCCAGGCCGGTTCTGATTGGCTGGCCGCGCAAAGCTGGGGTTCGCAGACAAACTCAACCCTCCGCTGAGTCACAAACGGCGTCTAACTCTAACCTGTTTACCATTTTAGATTTCAACCAACTAGAAAAAGTACACAAAAAACGCATGACTAAACTAAAGCAAAATAACAATTCAATAACAATATAGAAACTAATGCAGTCAATTTACAACAAAATAAACGCAAAGATGCTCACACTACATCAGTATAATAGTGTCATTTTTACATCTTGCTAACTCTCTATCCAAAATCAATATTGTCATTATTATTAGTATTATTATCATTATTATTAGGCCTACATATTAAATTTTGGATTTTGCAAGTCTTGTTTGCCTTAATCTTCGGGTAGGTCAGTCATTTCAAGCAAAGTTGGCAGCTAAACAAATATTTAAAATTAACTCTTCTAACAAATTTTTTAATGAAGTACCTAATAATATTTAGTATTCAGTAGGCCCCTAGTTTATTTGGAAGATTTGTAAAATACAAAAAGATAGTCTTTGCAAGCAACTTTTTTAGAATAAAAAATTAACACATAATTAGATATATATTATATAGTCATATGGATATGACAACATATGACAAACACTTCAAACAAAAATACAACAAAACTATATACAGCATGCTAATAAACTATATGTAAATATCAGATCTAGAAAGACCTTTGGGTTGGGGTCCTTGAACAGATTTATTTTAAGGTTCTCTATTCCAATAAGCTGCTGTAGGGATAAGCTGAAACTAATTGACATGGATCCCTATGAATAAAATTAGAATTATTGATATGGCTTATAGCAAGGGTCAACAAACTTTTTTCAGTGCAAGCCAGATTGGACAACTGGCTGAGTTGGCAGGCCAGAAAAAATGTACAACCAATTAAGCTACTATAAATAACAATTTGGTAGCCTATAAAATCATTTATTAAATTATTTTTTCACTTGAATTTGATTCCTTTCTTTTTTAGAGTAAAAAAGATGAAGCAAGTGAATGAATTATAATAGGCCTCTAGTTTTTATAACAATTTCTTAGAAAAAGCTGCATTTCAAAATGTACTACTGTTGTTATACTATGGGAATATTAAAAATATTTCTTATATGCAAAATATTCTGAATATTCTATGTATTAATACTTTGTTTTAAATACTAAGGAAATTTTACTATAAATAGGAGTCAGCTGGGAGCCAAAATAAATAACCTTGTGAACCTTTTCTTGTTTGTTGGTCTTGTACCATTGTTTCAAATATTGATCAAGCTTTAAATCAGCCTTGGGCTTGTGATCACTCTTGTTACTTATTTTGAGAAGTGGATAGTGACATAGGAGTTGCCCCAAGATTGGGAGTTCAGTCTGTTCTCAGAGAACGGGAAATCCTAGACTTAGGAGTCTAGTAACCCACCTTTAGAAGGCAGAATTCCTACCACAGGGTAGAGAAATCCAGGCTTAGAGTCTGAGAAACCCGCCTCAGGGCAGAATACCCAGCAAGTAAGCTGTGACCCTCTGATCCTGGGAATGCCCAGGACTGAGAATAATATCTTTAGAGGAGTATAGGGATAGGATAGACAGTGCCTAAAAGACCGCTCAGGCCAGAAAGTACAATAGAAGTACAGATGCTACCAATAAAAGTACACATGTTACCAATAGAAGTACATGCGCTACTAGTAAAAGGCAAGTAATAACCAGTAAGATTAATAAGCAGAAATAACCCCTGTTACAACTGGTGGCAATTAGTGGGAAAATTGGAGGACAGAAGTAAACCCTAGGACAACTTTGGTGTCAACGGTGGGATTTTTTATGACAGGAGCAAGCACTGTAACAGAATTAACAGTTTAACATGTACCTGGCAGCTAAATTGTTTGTTATAGTCAATTGCCACATCACGATACAAGGGTACTACTTGAAAGTTAAACACTAACAGTGGCTCAATCCAACCTGAGGTTGCTAGTTGTCCATCCAGCTATCTAGAGAGTATGATTAATAGCCCAAAATTAGAAAAGTAACCAGAGGCTTGACTTAAATCCTAGTATTGGCAGCTTGGCAGCTAATTTTTCATTCTCAAACCAAAGAATACTAAGCTAATATAGAATGCCAGTGTGGTTCAAAAAGTGAAGCTGAAATCTTGATTCCTCAGGCATTTACATTTTTTCGTTTTGACCATAAACAAAATTTATTATAAAGAAGTCATTTAATAATAAGAAATTTGCAACTTTGGCTGCAACACGCAAACTGCAATTTTTGTTGAGTAATAGTGAGTAAAGTTTATTACAAACAAACTTTTGTTTGTAATAGCTCAGTATTCTTTGTAATAGCTCAGTATTCTTTGTCTCAAATGTATATCCCCCTTTAAAAGTCCCTCTGGCTCCCGTATTGTCACAGCCTTTTGACCATAGACATGCATATTTTCATGCTTTGTGCGCATAAAACTGATACTATTTTTAAAATTCTTGACATCAGTGCACAAATTCAAATGTGGTGGAGAGATGTGCTTCAATAAAATTACCCAGTCACACTATTACCCAATGTTAAAGTAGTATCCTTGTGTCATGATATGGCAATTGACTATAACAAACAATTTAGCTACCAGGTACATGTTAAACTATTACTTTATTCACCTATTTTGGATTTTAAAAATAGAAGGGAGTCAAATTCAAATGAAAAAAATAATTTAATGAACAATTTTATAGGATAAGCCAATAATTTTAGATGATAGACCAAACATAACCAATAATACCACAGTTAAAATTGACACAAGAATGACAGGATGAAAGCTAATTCGCTTGTAAAGTTGAATGTTTCAATACAAATTTGATTTGCAGGCCACTTTTACATTGTTAGATAGTAAGAGTGCTGCGGGCTGGACTCGAAGATGTTGTAGGTCGGATCTAGGCTGCAGTTTGCTGACCCTTGGCCTACAGACTTAAATGGTGGCAGCTATTTCAATAAGCTGCCATGGGGATAAGCTAGAAATTATTGACACGGATCTGTATGGATAAAATTGGAATTATCAGTATGGGACTGTGGGGATAAGCACTTCCATTACAGATACTAAAATAAACACTATTAACTAGATAGGCTACTCCAAGCATTTATATGCAAGCTACTTTTAGTTTAGTAATAAGTTAAACTAAAGCATTTTAATATATTTTTTAAGACAAGTAGAGATCAGATGAGATCTCAATCTTGCAATCAATATTCTTCCAGATTTTGACTTTTTTCTCAATCAAATCTCAATTTAAAAAAAAGTGCCAAGAATCTGAGATATAAAATAAAGTAAAATAAAGAGCCTTTGATTGAATACCAATTTTCTGAGTATAGAATAGATTACCTAGACTATTTTAGGCTATTTTATAGTCATTTATATATTTTTTATTTCTTTTTTTATAGTCAATAGGAAGAAATTGCATTTACATTAATAATTGACATTTCATGCAATTAACCTCAGCTAAAGTTGATGACAAGAACCATTAGAAGTTATCATTGTATCAACATATTAACAAAGCATGTTTCTTTATTTTTTATTTTACAGCCTCTTTTTTGCAGTTCAAGATTTTTACTTAATTAGATGGTATTTGTTTTGTGTTGTTTGTAAAAAGAACCATTTTGCTATTTTTATGGTCAGCATAACAATTTAAAATAGCTTATTGAAGATTAGTAAAGCAATAAGATTGCAAGCTAAGATTTAATTGTGGCCAAAAGTTTCAAAATCTCAAAACAATCTCTAAATCGGGATGGATCAATATCTCACCCTTAGCTATAGCCAAAAAATTAGACTACTTTTTAGAGATTTTAACCGTAGCCATAGCCTCACCATGATAATAAGTATTGAATTTCTCCCAGCTTTAGTGCTTATGCCTTCTAGCCTCAAATTTGATGGGAAGAATGTAATCCAAAAGCTCTATGAGTGGACTTTTTCTATAGTAGTGCCTCTCTAAACTTGCAGCTGGGACAGCCATGAAGATTGAAGAGGTGAAAAGCACAACCAGGACGCAGCGGATCGCCACCCACAGTCATGTGAAAGGGCTTGGACTGGATGATACTGGCAGAGCTAAGCAGAGTGCAGCCGGGCTGGTGGGTCAGGAGCTGGCCAGAGAGGTGAGTGTGATTGAGGTCACGAGCTGGTCATGAGGTGTGGCTGGGGTCACGAGCTGGTCATGAGGTGTGGCTGGGGTCACGAACTGGTCATGAGGTGTGGCTGGGGTCACGAGCTGGTCATGAGGTGTGGCTGGGGTCACGAACTGGTCATAAAGTGTGGCTGGGGTCACGAACTGGTCATGAGGTGTGGCTGGGGTCACGAACTGGTCATAAAGTGTGGCTGGGGTCACGAACTGGTCATAAAGTGTGGCTGGGGTCAGGAGCTGGTCATGAGGTGTGGCTGGGGTCACGAACTGGTCATGAGGTGTGGCTGGGGTCAGGAGCTGGTCATGAGGTGTGGCTGGGGTCACGAACTGGTCATAAAATGTGGCTGGGGTCACGAGCTGGTCATGAGGTGTGGCTGGGGTCACGAACTGGTCATAAAGTGTGGCTGGGGTCAGGAGCTGGTCATGAGGTGTGGCTGGGGTCACGAGCTGGTCATAAAGTGTGGCTGGGGTCACGAACTGGTCATAAAATGTGGCTGGGGTCACGAGCTGGTCAGAGGTGCCACTCCGGTTCAGCTACCGCCATTAAACTCCCGCAGGCGGCAGGCGTGGTGGTGGACATGATTCGCTCCAAGAAGATGTCCGGACGCGCCGTGCTGCTGGCCGGGCCGCCGGCCACCGGCAAGACGGCCATCGCGCTGGCCATCGCCCAGGAGCTGGGCAGCAAGGTGCCCTTCTGCCCCATGGTCGGCAGCGAGGTGTACTCATCTGAGATCAAGAAGACCGAGGTGCTCATGGAGAATTTTCGCCGAGCCATCGGGCTGCGGATCAAGGAGGTCAAGGAGGTAAGTCCGGCGAGCTGGAGAAGATGAGAGGAGATTAGAGGGCGGAACAGGAGATTAGAGGGCGGAACAGGAGATTAGAGGGGCGGAACAGGAGATTAGAGGGGCAGAATAGGAGATTAGAGGGCGGAACAGGATATTAGAGGGGCGGAACAGGAGATTAGAGGGGCAGAATAGGAGATTAGAGGGCGGAACAGGAGATTAGAGGGCGGAACAGGAGATTAGAGGGCGGAACAGGAGATTAGAGGGGCAGAATAGGAGATTAGAGGGCGGAACAGGAGATTAGAGGGGCGGAACAGATTAGTGGGGCGGAACAGAAAATTAGAGGGGCGGAACAGGAGATTAGAGGGGCGGAACAGGAGATTAGAGGGCGGAACAGGAGATTAGTGAATAGCCAGACGCCATGACGCAGCAGTCGCAGCTCACTCTCCCGCAATCCAACCGCACAGGTGTACGAAGGCGAGGTGACGGAGCTGACCCCCGTGGAGACGGAGAATCCCCTGGGCGGCTACGGCAAGACAGTCAGCCACGTGGTGATCGGGCTGAAGACGGCCAAGGGCTCCAAGCAGCTGAAGCTGGACCCCAGCATCTACGAGAGCCTGCAGAAGGAGAAGGTGGAGCCGGGCGATGTGATTTACATCGAGGCCAACAGCGGGGCGGTGAAGCGGCAGGGCCGCAGCGACGCCTACGCCACCGAGTACGACCTGGAGGCCGAGGAGTACGTGCCGCTGCCCAAGGGCGAGGTGCACAAGAAGAAGGAGGTGGTGCAGGACGTCACCCTGCACGATCTGGACGTGGCGAACGCCAGGCCACAGGGTGGGCAGGACATCATGTCCATGATGGGCCAGCTGATGAAGCCCAAGAAGACCGAGATTACCGACAAGCTGCGCAAGGAGATTAACAAGGTGAAGGGGGGAGGAAGAGACAGGGGAGATGGGGATAAGACACAAGTGAGATGGAATGAGACACAGGGGAGATGGGGATAAGACACAAGGGAGATGGAATGAGACACAGGGGAGAAGGAATGAGACACAGGGGAGATGGGGAGGGACACAGGGGAGATGGGGATGAGACACAGGGGAGATGGGGAGGGACACAGGGGAGATGGGGATGAGACACAGGGGAGATGGAATGAGACACAGGGGAGATGAGGAGGGACACAGGGGAGATGGGGATGAGACACAGGGGAGATGGAATGAGACACAGGGGAGATGGAATGAGACACAGGGGAGATGGAATGAGACACGGGGGAGATGGAATGAGACACAGGGGAGATGGGGATGAGACACAGGGGAGATGAGGAGGGACACAGGGGAGATGGGGATGAGACACAGGGGAAGATGGAATGAGACACAGGGGAGATGGAATGAGACACAGGGGAGATGGAATGAGACACAGGGGAGATGGAATGAGACACAGGGGAGATGGAATGAGACACAGGGGAGATGGAATGAGACACAAGGGAGATGGAATTAGACACAGGGGAGATGGAATGAGACACAGGGGAGATGGAATGAGACACAGCGGAGATGGAATTAGACACAGGGGAGATGGAATGAGACACAGGGGAGATGGGGATGAGACACAAGGGAGATGGAATTAGACACAGGGGAGATGGAATGAGACACAGGGGAGATGGGGATGAGACACAGGGGAGATGGAATGAGACACAGGGGAGATGGAATGAGACACAGGGGAGATGGAATGAGACACAGGGGAGATGGAATGAGACACAGGGGAGATATGGATGAGACACAGGGGAGATGGAATGAGACACAGGGGAGATATGGATGAGACACAGGGGAGATGGAATGAGATACAGGAGAGATAGGGATGAGACACAGGGGAGATGGAATGAGACACAGGGGAGATGGGGATGAGACACAGGGGAGATGGAATGAGACACAGGGGAGATGGAATGAGACACAGGGGAGATGGGGAGGGACACAGGGGGGATGGAATGAGACACGGGGGAGATGGGGATGAGACACAGGGGAGATGGAATGAGACACAGGGAAGATGGAATGAGACACAGGGGAGATGGAATGAGACACAGGGGAGGTGGAATGAGACACAGGGGAGATGGGGAGGGACACAGGGGAGATGGGGATGAGACACAGGGGAGATGGAATGAGACACAGGGAAGATGGAATGAGACACAGGGGAGATGGAATGAGACACAGGGGAGGTGGAATGAGACACAGGGGAGATGGGGAGGGACACAGGGGAGATGGGGATGAGACACAGGGGAGATGGAATGAGACACAGGGGAGATGGGGAGGGACACAGGGGAGATGGAATGAGACACAGGGGAGATGGAATGAGACACGGGGGAGATGGGGATGAGACACAGGGGAGATGGAATGAGACACAGGGAAGATGGAATGAGACACAGGGGAGATGGAATGAGACACAGGGGAGGTGGAATGAGACACAGGGGAGATGGAATGAGACACAGGGGAGATATGGATGAGACACAGGGGAGATGGAATGAGACACAGGGGAGATGGGGATGAGACACAGGGGAGATGGAATGAGACACAGGGGAGATGGAATGAGACACAGGGGAGATGGGGAGGGACACAGGGGGGATGGAATGAGACACGGGGGAGATGGGGATGAGACACAGGGGAGATGGAATGAGACACAGGGAAGATGGAATGAGACACAGGGGAGATGGAATGAGACACAGGGGAGGTGGAATGAGACACAGGGGAGATGGGGAGGGACACAGGGGAGATGGGGATGAGACACAGGGGAGATGGAATGAGACACAGGGAAGATGGAATGAGACACAGGGGAGATGGAATGAGACACAGGGGAGGTGGAATGAGACACAGGGGAGATGGGGAGGGACACAGGGGAGATGGGGATGAGACACAGGGGAGATGGAATGAGACACAGGGGAGATGGGGAGGGACACAGGGGAGATGGAATGAGACACAGGGGAGATGGAATGAGACACGGGGGAGATGGGGATGAGACACAGGGGAGATGGAATGAGACACAGGGAAGATGGAATGAGACACAGGGGAGATGGAATGAGACACAGGGGAGGTGGAATGAGACACAGGGGAGATGGAATGAGACACAGGGGAGATATGGATGAGACACAGGGGAGATGGAATGAGATACAGGAGAGATGGGGATGAGACACAGGGGAGATGGAATGAGACACAGGGGAGATGGAATGAGATACAGGAGAGATGGGGATGAGACACAGGGGAGATGGAATGAGACACAGGGGAGATGGAATGAGACACAGGGGAGATGGAATGAGACACAGGGGAGATGGAATGAGACACAGGGGAGATGGGGAGGGACACAGGGGATATGGAATGAGACACAGGGGAGATGGAATGAGACACAGGGGAGATGGAATGAGACACAGGGGAGATGGGGATGAGACACAGGGGAGATGGAATGAGACACAGGGGAGATATGGATGAGACACAGGGGAGATGGAATGAGACACAGGGGAGATATGGATGAGACACAGGGGAGATGGAATGAGACACAGGGGAGATATGGATGAGACACAGGGGAGATGGAATGAGATACAGGAGAGATGGGGATGAGACACAGGGGAGATGGAATGAGACACAGGGGAGATGGGGATGAGACACAGGGGAGATGGAATGAGACACAGGGGAGATGGAATGAGACACAGGGGAGATGGGGAGGGACACAGGGGGATGGAATGAGACACGGGGAGATGGGGATGAGACACAGGGGAGATGGAATGAGACACAGGGAAGATGGAATGAGACACAGGGGAGATGGAATGAGACACAGGGGAGGTGGAATGAGACACAGGGGAGATGGGGAGGGACACAGGGGAGATGGGGATGAGACACAGGGGAGATGGAATGAGACACAGGGAAGATGGAATGAGACACAGGGGAGATGGAATGAGACACAGGGGAGGTGGAATGAGACACAGGGGAGATGGGGAGGGACACAGGGGAGATGGGGATGAGACACAGGGGAGATGGAATGAGACACAGGGGAGATGGGGAGGGACACAGGGGAGATGGAATGAGACACGGGGGAGATGGGGATGAGACACAGGGGAGATGGAATGAGACACAGGGAAGATGGAATGAGACACAGGGGAGATGGAATGAGACACAGGGGAGGTGGAATGAGACACAGGGGAGATGGAATGAGACACAGGGGAGATATGGATGAGACACAGGGGAGATGGAATGAGACACAGGGGAGATGGGGATGAGACACAGGGGAGATGGAATGAGACACAGGGGAGATGGAATGAGACACAGGGGAGATGGGGAGGGACACAGGGGGGATGGAATGAGACACGGGGGAGATGGGGATGAGACACAGGGGAGATGGAATGAGACACAGGGAAGATGGAATGAGACACAGGGGAGATGGAATGAGACACAGGGGAGGTGGAATGAGACACAGGGGAGATGGGGAGGGACACAGGGGAGATGGGGATGAGACACAGGGGAGATGGAATGAGACACAGGGAAGATGGAATGAGACACAGGGGAGATGGAATGAGACACAGGGGAGGTGGAATGAGACACAGGGGAGATGGGGAGGGACACAGGGGAGATGGGGATGAGACACAGGGGAGATGGAATGAGACACAGGGGAGATGGGGAGGGACACAGGGGAGATGGAATGAGACACAGGGGAGATGGAATGAGACACGGGGAGATGGGGATGAGACACAGGGGAGATGGAATGAGACACAGGGAAGATGGAATGAGACACAGGGGAGATGGAATGAGACACAGGGGAGGTGGAATGAGACACAGGGGAGATGGAATGAGACACAGGGGAGATATGGATGAGACACAGGGGAGATGGAATGAGATACAGGAGAGATGGGGATGAGACACAGGGGAGATGGAATGAGACACAGGGGAGATGGAATGAGATACAGGAGAGATGGGGATGAGACACAGGGGAGATGGAATGAGACACAGGGGAGATGGAATGAGACACAGGGGAGATGGAATGAGACACAGGGGAGATGGAATGAGACACAGGGGAGATGGGGAGGGACACAGGGGAGATGGAATGAGACACAGGGGAGATGGAATGAGACACAGGGGAGATGGAATGAGACACAGGGGAGATGGGGAGGGACACAGGGGAGATGGAATTAGACACAGGGGAGATGGAATGAGACACAGGGGAGATGGGGATGAGACACAGGGGAGATGGAATGAGACACAGGGGAGATATGGATGAGACACAGGGGAGATGGAATGAGACACAGGGGAGATATGGATGAGACACAGGGGAGATGGAATGAGATACAGGAGAGATGGGGATGAGACACAGGGGAGATGGAATGAGACACAGGGGAGATGGAATGAGACACAGGGGAGATGGGGATGAGACACAGGGGAGATGGAATGAGACACAGGGGAGATATGGATGAGACACAGGGGAGATGGAATGAGACACAGGGGAGATATGGATGAGACACAGGGGAGATGGAATGAGATACAGGAGAGATGGGGATGAGACACAGGGGAGATGGAATGAGACACAGGGGAGATGGGGATGAGACACAGGGGAGATGGAATGAGACACAGGGGAGATGGAATGAGACACAGGGGAGATGGGGAGGGACACAGGGGGATGGAATGAGACACGGGGGAGATGGGGATGAGACACAGGGGAGATGGAATGAGACACAGGGAAGATGGAATGAGACACAGGGGAGATGGAATGAGACACAGGGGAGGTGGAATGAGACACAGGGGAGATGGGGAGGGACACAGGGGAGATGGGGATGAGACACAGGGGAGATGGAATGAGACACAGGGAAGATGGAATGAGACACAGGGGAGATGGAATGAGACACAGGGGAGGTGGAATGAGACACAGGGGAGATGGGGAGGGACACAGGGGAGATGGGGATGAGACACAGGGGAGATGGAATGAGACACAGGGGAGATGGGGAGGGACACAGGGGAGATGGAATGAGACACAGGGGAGATGGAATGAGACACGGGGGAGATGGGGATGAGACACAGGGGAGATGGAATGAGACACAGGGAAGATGGAATGAGACACAGGGGAGATGGAATGAGACACAGGGGAGGTGGAATGAGACACAGGGGAGATGGAATGAGACACAGGGGAGATATGGATGAGACACAGGGGAGATGGAATGAGACACAGGGGAGATGGGGATGAGACACAGGGGAGATGGAATGAGACACAGGGGAGATGGAATGAGACACAGGGGAGATGGGGAGGGACACAGGGGGGATGGAATGAGACACGGGGGAGATGGGGATGAGACACAGGGGAGATGGAATGAGACACAGGGAAGATGGAATGAGACACAGGGGAGATGGAATGAGACACAGGGGAGGTGGAATGAGACACAGGGGAGATGGGGAGGGACACAGGGGAGATGGGGATGAGACACAGGGGAGATGGAATGAGACACAGGGAAGATGGAATGAGACACAGGGGAGATGGAATGAGACACAGGGGAGGTGGAATGAGACACAGGGGAGATGGGGAGGGACACAGGGGAGATGGGGATGAGACACAGGGGAGATGGAATGAGACACAGGGGAGATGGGGAGGGACACAGGGGAGATGGAATGAGACACAGGGGAGATGGAATGAGACACGGGGGAGATGGGGATGAGACACAGGGGAGATGGAATGAGACACAGGGAAGATGGAATGAGACACAGGGGAGATGGAATGAGACACAGGGGAGGTGGAATGAGACACAGGGGAGATGGAATGAGACACAGGGGAGATATGGATGAGACACAGGGGAGATGGAATGAGATACAGGAGAGATGGGGATGAGACACAGGGGAGATGGAATGAGACACAGGGGAGATGGAATGAGATACAGGAGAGATGGGGATGAGACACAGGGGAGATGGAATGAGACACAGGGGAGATGGAATGAGACACAGGGGAGATGGAATGAGACACAGGGGAGATGGAATGAGACACAGGGGAGATGGGGAGGGACACAGGGGAGATGGAATGAGACACAGGGGAGATGGAATGAGACACAGGGGAGATGGAATGAGACACAGGGGAGATGGGGAGGGACACAGGGGAGATGGAATTAGACACAGGGGAGATGGAATGAGACACAGGGGAGATGGGGATGAGACACAGGGGAGATGGAATGAGACACAGGGGAGATGGAATGAGACACAGGGGAGATATGGATGAGACACAGGGGAGATGGAATGAGATACAGGAGAGATGGGTGAGACACAGGTGAAATGGCAACACCGCTTACAGCCGCAACCGCCCCGCCGCCCAGGTGGTGAACAGGTACATTGACCAGGGCATTGCCGAGCTGGTGCCGGGCGTGCTGTTCATAGATGAGATCCACATGCTGGACCTGGAGTGCTTCACCTACCTGCACAAGGCGCTGGAGTCCACCATCGCGCCAATCGTGATCTTCGCCACCAATCGCGGCCGCTGCACAATCCGCGGCACGGAGGACGTCGTCGCGCCGCACGGCATCCCGCTGGACCTGCTGGACCGCACGCTGATCATACGGACGCTGCCGTACAACCGGGACGAGATGGCGGCCATCGTGCGCATCCGGGCCGTCACGGAGGGCATCTCCGTCAGCGACGCCTGTCTGTCCCGCCTGGCCGACATCGGCAACCGGACAACCCTGCGCTACGCGGTCCAGCTGCTGACGCCCTGCGCCATCATGGCCAGGACCAACGGCGTCGAGCAGATGACCGCCGACGAGATCGACGAGGTCGCTGAGCTGTTCTTCGACGCCAAGACCTCCGCCAAGGTGCTGGCCGAGCACAGCGAGAAGTTTATGCAGAACTGAGCTGCTGGGGTGGCTTGAGACTGACTGATTGGGTGAGATTTTGTGCCAGCTGGGGTGAGATTTTGTGCCAGCTGGGGTGAGATTTTGTGTCACCTGGGGTGAGATTTTGTGCCAGCTGGGGTGAGATTTTGTGTCACCTGGGGTGAGATTTTGTGCCAGCTGGGGTGAGATTTTGTGTCACCTGGGGTGAGATTTTGTGCCAGCTGGGGTGAGATTTTGTGTCACCTGGGGTGAGATTTTGTGCCAGCTGGGGTGAGATTTTGTGTCAGCGAGGGTGAGATTTTGATTTTGTGCCAGCTGGGGCAGTGGTGGCGCAGTATCTCTGGTTGGGGGGGGGGGGCAGTAGTTAGGTGGTCACCCCCCTTCCCCTACCTTCCCCTACCAATCGTAATTAAACAAATAAAAACATTTGAATTCGAACACAAATTTTCTAAGAAAGTAAAAAATTACGAACAAATCATGACACTTCTTACAAAACGAAAATTCTTATAAAAATGCATTTTTAATCATTGATGCAAGTTGCATAGCAGGGAGTGACCATCTGCCCTCCCTTCCTAGGGTCTTTTCGAGGGCCGTGGGGATGGTGGGGTGGTCACCCCCTTGAGGCAGTGACCTGTGGTCACCTGGGGACAGCTGCCCCCCTGCGCCGCCACTGAGCTGGGGTGGGATTTTGTGTCAGCTGGGGTGAGATTTTATGCCAGCTGGGGTGGGATTTTATGCCAGCTGGGGTGAGATTTTGTGTCACCTGGGTGAGATTTTATGCCAGCTGGGGTGAGATTTTATGCCAGCTGGGGTGGGATTTTATGCCAGCTGGGGTGAGATTTTGTGTCACCTGGGTGAGATTTTGTGTCACCTGGGTGAGATTTTATGCCAGCTGGGGTAAGATTTTGTGTCACCTGGGTGAGATTTTATGCCAGCTGGGGTAAGATTTTGTGTCACCTGGGTGAGATTTTGTGCCAGCTGGGGTGAGATTTTGTGTCACCTGGGTGAGATTTTGTGTCACCTGGGTGAGATTTTGTGCCAGCTGGGGTAAGATTTTGTGTCACCTGGGTGAGATTTTGTGTCACCTGGGTGAGATTTTATGCCAGCTGGGGTAAGATTTTGTGTCACCTGGGTGAGATTTTATGCCAGCTGGGGTAAGATTTTGTGTCACCTGGGTGAGATTTTGTGTCACCTGGGTGAGATTTTTTGCCAGCTGGGGTGAGATTTTGTAACCAAATTTGAGCTTGATATATTCGTGTCGGTCCAACCAACCAAGTGTTGACTTTAATGTTAATTATAAATTTTGCGCAAATTCGTGTCTGCATTATGCTACTCATTTGGCGTTCATTAAGTAGACTGTTGCGCGCGTGTTTACTTTTCTAATGATTCTCGGCTAGCTGCCAAGCTGTGCTCGAGCGCGCTGCTGCTTTTTTATACCGACTGTAGACAGGACGAAAAACAAATGAAAAATATAAAACCGGCCTTCTCTTTTCCATTTCGCCTCTCACGAATGTTTTGCACATTGATTGAGCAGACTGAGCTGCTTCGCTTTTCAAAAACATTTATTTATTTTTGAGGAGAATTTTACAAATAACTTTACTACATATTTTTTGGCTTGTTAGTAGCATACTTTGCTACTTATTAAAATGAAAATCTTACAAAGTCAATTGTAAACGGTGTCATCGGGTGGGCAGGACAAAGAAAGTTCCAATACTAAATCTGTCAGCTCGTACTGTACATACTACTTATCGATACTTTACTTTTCTAAATTTTTAAGTAGCATAATTAGCGCTTTTTGCTATTTTGAAGATGATGACAATACATTAGCGAATTTTACAAGCGGCTCGGACGCAGCCTACATGTCCGCAGCCGTTTCGTAGCTGGGCGGCGGCGTGCCGCTGTCCTGTCCGCGGGCGTGGGTCACCTTTGGCTGCTCCTGTTGCTGACCGCTGCCGAACTCTGAGCCGTAGTAGCTCATGTTGAGGCCCGGCTCGGGATAGGGGGGCGGCTGCGAGCTGCTGACTGGCTTGGCCGCCACTGAGCTGGAGCTGAATTGCATGGTTGGGTTCGGAGAAATGCTCCTTATTGATCCGGCCTGTCCTGGCCTGAGTGACGATCCCAAATGTGACAGAGTGACGATTCCAAATGTGACAGAGTGACAATCCCGAATGTGACAGAGTGACGATCCCGAATGTGACAGAGTGACAATCCGGAATGTGACAGAGTGACAATCCCGAATGTTTCAGAGTGACAATCCTGATGTGTCGCAGTGAAAATATCCGGATGTGACAGTGACAATTCCGGTGTGCCAGATGACACTGTGGAGTGCAATCTGTCAGAGTGAAAATTCCAATGTCGCAGAGTGAACAATCCTTATATTAAGTAAGGGGTGTGACAATCCTTATGTGAGCGAGTGACAATCGTTATTGAGGGAGTGACAATCCTTATTGTGAGAAAGTGACAATCCTTATCGTGAGGGAGTGACAATTCTTAAGTGAAGAAGTGACAATCCTTAAGTGAGAGAGTGACAGTCCCAGTGTGACTATCCATCTAGACGTATGGATCAGGGCATCAGAAATTGTCACTGCAGCAGGTCTCACCCGGCGGAGGCCCCCTTGGCGCAGTTGTAGCAGATGTAGACGATCAGCACCAGGCCGGCGGCGAGGAAGGCGATGCCCACCGCCACGCCAGCGGCACGGCTGCTGCTGCAAGGTGAATCGAGGGCGCAATTATTTGAGTCAATTTCAGCAGGTAACCATCTTTTTGCCTAGACCATAAAGTTCATCAATACGTACGAATGAACTACATGCATTCGAATAGCTGAATATGAAAAAGCTCATATCCTTAAAGGTATAAGGGAACTCATGGGAAAGTTCATCTTAAAGTACAGGCGCACTCGTGGCAAAGCTTATACATATATCTTAAAGTACAGGCGCACTCGTGGCAAAGCTTATACATTTATCTTAAAGTACAGCCGCACTCATGACAAAGCTCATCCTAAAGTACAGGCGCACTCATAGCAAAGTTCATCCTTACAGGCACTTACAGGCACACTCATGGAAAAGTTCATCTTAAAGTAGAGGCGCACTCATGGCAAAGTTTATCCTAAAGTACAGGCGCACTCATGGTAAGGTTAATCTTAAAGTACATACGCACTCATGGGAAATACTCGCATTTTTTCTGCGCAAACAAATCTACTCACTCGTCCCAGAATCCGCAGCAGTACTCAGCTTCATCATCGCCGCAGCAGTAGGTCTTGTCCTCGCTGCCGTCAATCGGGCAGATGAACACTCCGTATGTAGTTTTATTCTTGTAGATCCAGGGCACCTGCACGGAGCTGTTGTACTCGACGGGCACCGCGTCCTCGATATTGAAGCACAATGGCGTGTCGCTCTCCAGGTCGGAGTGTGACCTGCGCCAGCGCAGCGAGCTGAAGTAGTAGCCCGACCGGAACGCGCGGTACTTCACCGACCAGCTGCAGTTCGAGTTGGGGCTTTGACCAGCGTCTGAACTTTACGGCCTTGAGGGGGAGCTTAACCATGGCCTGGGGGTGGGAGAAGACTAACCTTCATGGCCTGAAGGTGAGAGCTGACTAACCTTCATGGCCTGAAGGTGGGAGATGACTAGCCTTCATGGCCTGAAGGTGGGAGATGACTAGGCTTCATGGCCTGGAGGAAAATACATGCAGCAGGAGGACTAACGCAAACAGCGTGAAATATACGCATTTGCGAGCTAGAATTTGTGTTGGATGATTTATTGTACAAAACTTTGGCATTTTTAAACTCTCTCATATCCTGAAGTGTCAGCGAATGAAACTGCACTCCCTCAGTGCCAAACAGTTCAGTCACACTGCACTCCCTCAGTGCCAAACAGTTCAGTCACACTGCACTCCCTCAGTGCCAAACAGTTCAGTCACACTGCACTCCTCAGTGCCAAACAGTTCAGTCACACTGCACGCCCCCAGTGCCAAACATACACGAAGGACGCGGCCACAAAGGTGGACATTCGAGAGTAGCTTGTTCCCCCACTCGATCTTGAGTAGGACCTGCTCCGGCTGCTCCGGCTGCTCCGGCTGCCGCTGCTCCGGCTTCCGCTGCTGCCGCGGCTGCCGCTGGAGCCTCTGGCAGCAAAGGCTGCAATCAGTGAGACATGAGAGGGCTGTCTGTTTCGAACCCGTGGCTTGCGTATGCATGTCACGTACAATTGTTTATACATGTACATTGAGTAGAATCCCACTAAGAACGTAAGTAACACTGCGGTTACTCACTCAGCTAGCATTAAACACTGCGGTTACTCACTCAGCTGGCATTAAACACTGTGGTTACTCACTCAGCTAGCATTAAACACTGCGGTTACTCACTCAGCTAGCATTAAACACTGTGGTTACTCACTCAGCTAGCATTAAACACTGCAGGTACTCAGTCAGCTGGCATTAAACACTGCAGTTACTCAGTCAGCTAGCATTAAACACTGCGGTTACTCAGTCAGCTAGCATTAAACACTGCGGTTACTCAGTCAGCTAGCATTAAACACTGCAGGTACTCAGTCAGCTGGCATTAAACACTGCGGTTGCTCAGTCAGCTGGCATTAAACACTGCAGTTACTCACTCAGCTGGCATTAAACACTGCAGTTACTCACTCAGCTGGCATTAAACACTGCGGTTAGTCAGTCATGGCTGGCATTAAACACTGCGGTTACTCAGTCAGCTGGCATTAAACACTGCGGTTACTCACTCAGCTCGATGAGCAGCAAAGCGCAGAAGACGAATAGCAATAATAGAATTGAAGGCTTCATCTGAGCAGTGTGCTGAAATTCGGTTTAAGTTCAAAGTCTGCAGTGCAATACGCGGGCATTGGTGTGTCTCAGGCTAAAAGTCTGCATTTACCAAAGCCTGAGTTTTGGTCCGAGCTTTTCTACTCAGCAAACGCTTGGATGAAGTCTACGCGTGAGCACAGCTAGTGCGGTGTTGCCATGCAATGCCTACCCAAGTACTCTCATTCTTCTCACTAATTGTGTTCTCTTCTCTTGCCCGACGCACTGCACAAGCTTTGAACAAGTCTGCTTTTGTATAAGCAGACAAGTTAAAGATGCAAAGATGCTGCGACTGCGATGGTTCGTTATTAAGTTTATTGCGTCCCCTAAAATCTTTGTTGCCTAGTTGTTCATTTTAAAAGCCTTCGCGCGCTTCAACTTGAAGCAGTCAGATTTCTTTTGGGAGGAGCAGCAAGGATTCAAAGCAGAGAATGGGTGCCTTAAAAGGGCCGTTTTAGTGAAAAGAACTATCTAAATTTCGCTCGCTACTGTCAAGAGCAGCCGACCATTGTACCTGTTTTTTTGCACTAAATAAATTTAATGCAACAATGTGACTTTTAAATAAATCCGCGGTTAAATATTTATTGGATTTTCTGGTTTAAAATAAAAATTTCCTTTTTGCAGTGTACCTTGCATGAATCTGCTAAATAACGAGCCCAAGCTGAATTGTCTTCTTGAAACCAGCTTAAATTAGTAGATTGTGGTCGATTCCGGTGGATAACATGACTTTCGAATAATTCTAATTGCGAATTCGTGTATAATTAGTAATAAAAAATATCTTTAAGGTTCATGATACATTCATGCAACCATACACGATACACCTTCAGCCTGACTTTCTCTGTTAGGTCAGTAAAAAATGACAAAAAATCTATGGGATTTTGTAAAACACGACTATTAATTACTGGCTGTGTTTATAATTAATATAAAAACTTACTTTTTTTCCTTTCGCATCACTTCTTGTCTAAGATACCTTTTATTTCTACTGCCAGTAGTATATTGCATACAGAACATTCTTCATTAGGCTTGCAAATTTTGGTTCCGTAGCTTCGAAGAGGTCCAGTTTTATTTCGAATAGGTCCAGTTTTTACAATATAGGCTATACTGCATAGGCAAACTTTTTACTTTCATATCCAAAATTCATCTGCCTCTTTCTTCATCCGTCCAACTCCGTGAACATGACTGACCCCGCGCCCGCTGCTGCCAAGGCGACGCCCAAGGCGAAAGCCAAGAGGCCGGCCAAGCCGAAGGCTCCATCTGCACACCCGCCGACTCTGCAGATGGTGAAGGCCGCGATCCGTGCCAGCAAGGACCGCAAGGGAACCTCGCTGGCCACCATCAAGAAGTACATCGCCGCCAACTACAAGGTTGACATCAACAAGATGGCTCCGTACATCCGCAAGGCGGTGAAGAGCGCTTCCGACAAGGGTGTGCTGGTCCGAGTGGGCAACAAGGGCCACGGCGCTTCCGGTAGCTTCAAGCTGGCCAGTATGAAAGACGACGCTGAGAAGCCCAAGCCGAAGGCCAAGGCCGCTAAGAAGCCCAAGGCTCCTAAGTCGCCTGCTGCTAAGAAGCCCAAGGCCAAGAAGCCCGCCTCTGCAAAGAAGGCCAAGTCACCCAAGAAAGCCAAGTCGCCCAAGAAGCCAAAGGCTGCCAAGGAGGCCCCGAAGCCTGTGGCGGCAGTGCCGGCGCCGGCGGCACCCAAGGCGGCAAAGCCCGCCAAGCCGAAGACTCCGAAAAAGCCGAAAGCTTCCAAGCCCAAGTCGCCAAAGAAGCCGAAGGTCGCAGCCAAGAAGCCCGCCGCTAAGAAAGCCCCGGCCAAAAGGGCAGCCAAGTAAAGGCTTAGCCCCAGCTCGACTGCGCGATAGCCACCTAAGCAGATCATTTTGAACGCTAAAACGGCCCTTTTCAGGGCCACCAAATCCAAATGATCTTGGTCGCCTTTAATTAGGCTACTATCACTATCTCACTGTCCTACCAGAAATCTAATTAGTTACATGGTACCAGTACCAGCTAGTTTTGCTGTAGTTGTAGAAATTGTTTTGTTAAAGCAATGCAAGTAGAGAGTAGCAATGGTAGCATACATTCTGCACGCATTTAATAATTATACCTTATTGGCTTATTTTGCCTCAACTAAATTTCAATTCGAATCAGAGCATTTAACGTTTTGTATTGTGTATATATCGCCTCGGACTCTATATTCAGTTAATTCAATTTCTAAAATAGTTGACTGGTGACAGCCAGTACTTTATTTCATCTCGAACTAAACTGAAAGTAATAATAAATAATCCAGGGCCACCCTCAACCCATTCCAAGTGGATTCCAGGAGATGGATGGTCGCTGGCCCCGTGGCCCGGTAGTAGCCCTTAGGTTATAGGTAGCGGACGAGTCGGCAGAGATTCTCGGGCCTGAAAACGTCGGATCGGAGAGGTCCGGGTTTGGGCCGAGATGGAGCCTGTCCTGAATAAAGGCCTGAATAACACCGGACCGGAGAGGCAGAATGGCATTCCTCACTGCGGATTTTCCCTGGAGGTGGCGATGCCTGGCAAAACAGCCATGACCCAAGAGGGCCATGGTCACCGCAATAGTTGATTCCAAGCAGGGCCCTGCATCTGACGGAAAAGTACTTCGAAAACTTTCTGTACTTGGGAGGAGGGTTGGTAAGGGCTCGCTATGCTTATGGCCTTCTAGCTGTCTTGAATGTATTAAAAAGGTTGACGTTGACACTGTATTAAAGAAATACGATGAAATTTTGCAGGGAGCTGCATGTATATGTACATGTAGATGTATGAGAGGCTGGTACTGTGTGAGAGGCTGCTGGCAGCTGTGTGAGAGGCTGCTGGCAGCTGTGTGAGAGGCTGCTGGCAGCTGTGTGAGAGCCTGCTGGCAGCTGTGTGAGAGCCTGCTGGCAGCTGTGTGAGAGGCTGCTGGCAGCTGTGTGAGAGCCTGCTGGCAGCTGTGTGAGAAGCTATGGCAGCTGTGTGAGAGGCTGCTGGCAGCTGTGTGAGAGGCTGCTGGCAGCTGCATGTTAGAGGCTGCTGGCAGCTGTGTGAGAGCCTGCTGGCAGCTGTGTGAGAAGCTATGGCAGCTGTGTGAGAGGCTGCTGGCAGCTGTGTGAGAGGCTGCTGGCAGCTGCATGTTAGAGGCTGCTGGCAGCTGTGTGAGAGCCTGCTGGCAGCTGTGTGAGAGCCTGCTGGCAGCTGTGTGAGAGCCTGCTGGCAGCTGTGTGAGAGCCTGCTGGCAGCTGTGTGAGAAGCTATGGCAGCTGTGTGAGAAGCTGCTGCATGGCAGCTGTGTGAGAGGCTGCTGGCAGCTGTGTGAGAGGCTACTGGCAGCTGTGTGAGAGGCTGCTGGCAGCTGTGTGAGAGGCTACTGGCAGCTGTGTGAGAGGCTGCTGCATGGCAGCTGTGTGAAAGGCTGCTGCATGGCAGCTGTGTGAGAGGCTGCTGGCAGCTGTGTGAGAGGCTGCTGCATGGCAGCTGTGTGAGAGGCTACTGGCAGCTGTGTGAGAGGCTGCTGCATGGCTGCTGTGTGAAAGGCTGCTGCATGGCAGCTGTGTGAGAGGCTGCTGCATGGCAGCTGTGTGAGAGGCTGCTGCATGGCAGCTGTGTGAGAGGCTGCTGGCAGCTGTGTGAGAGGCTGCTGCATGGCAGCTGTGTGAGAGGCTGCTGCATGGCAGCTGTGTGAGAGGCTGCTGCATGGCAGCTGTGTGAGAGGCTGCTGGCAGCTGTGTGAGAGGCTGCTGGCAGCTGTGTGAGGCTGCTGCATGGCTGCTGTGTGAGAGGCTGCTGCATGGCAGCTGTGTGAGAGGCTGCTGGCAGCTGTGTGAGAGGCTACTGGCAGCTGTGTGAGAGGCTGCTGCATGGCTGCTGTGTGAAAGGCTGCTGCATGGCAGCTGTGTGAGAGGCTGCTGCATGGCAGCTGTGTGAGAGGCTGCTGCATGGCAGCTGTGTGAGAGGCTGCTGGCAGCTGTGTGAGAGGCTGCTGCATGGCAGCTGTGTGAGAGGCTGCTGCATGGCAGCTGTGTGAGAGGCTGCTGCATGGCAGCTGTGTGAGAGGCTGCTGGCAGCTGTGTGAGAGGCTGCTGGCAGCTGTGTGAGGCTGCTGCATGGCTGCTGTGTGAGAGGCTGCTGCATGGCAGCTGTGTGAGAGGCTGCTGGCAGCTGTGTGAGAGGCTACTGGCAGCTGTGTGAGAGGCTGCTGCATGGCTGCTGTGTGAAAGGCTGCTGCATGGCAGCTGTGTGAGAGGCTGCTGCATGGCAGCTGCAGCTGTGTGAGAGGCTGCTGCATGGCAGCTGTGTGAGAGGCTGCTGGCAGCTGTGTGAGAGGCTGCTGCATGGCAGCTGTGTGAGAGGCTACTGGCAGCTGTGTGAGAGGCTGCTGCATGGCAGCTGTGTGAGAGGCTGCTGCATGGCAGCTGTGTGAGAGGCTGCTGCATGGCAGCTGTGTGAGAGGCTGCTGGCAGCTGTGTGAGAGGCTGCTGCATGGCAGCTGTGTGAGAGGCTGCTGCATGGCAGCTGTGTGAGAGGCTGCTGCATGGCAGCTGTGTGAAAGGCTGCTGCATGGCAGCTGTGTGAGAGGCTGCTGCATGGCAGCTGTGTGAGAGGCTGCTGCATGGCAGCTGTGTGAGAGGCTGCTGGCAGCTGTGTGAGAGGCTGCTGCATGGCAGCTGTGTGAGAGGCTGCTGCATGGCAGCTGTGTGAGAGGCTGCTGCATGGCAGCTGTGTGAGAGGCTGCTGGCAGCTGTGTGAGAGGCTGCTGGCAGCTGTGTGAGGCTGCTGGCAGCTTTATGACGGACTGACAGGCATTTACATGTACATGTACGCGGAATACACATGTAACTTGTAGTGAAAACTTTTGTGCTAAAAGCTAGCATCTTGTAAGGATGTGAATTCGAGCTGTAAGGTCATTGGCAAAATAGTTTAATTATTCTGATTGAGCAAAAAATTAATAGTTTAGCCAAGCAGGCACAATTAAGATTCGCACAATGTGTTCCAATGTGTACCCAATTGCAGCTGCTTCACCTGACTCAGTTGCTGCTCCAAATTAAGGATTGCAACGTGGCTTCTCTCGTCGCGTGGCTTGTCAAATTTTAATCTAAAATAAAAAAGTCAAAATTCTTATCATGCGAGAGTTAAACGAAACATTTTTTTGCTTGTTAGAAGCTTTGGTTTGTTTGCCTTCGCCAATGGCAACGCAATGCAAATGAAGCATTCGGGGCCGGGCGGCTTAGCAACCGATGCAAACACTGATATCCCCCCGCATCAAGCACTGTCGATAAGAGGCGGGGAGCGAATGCATAAAACTCGATTCGCTCGGCAGGCCCCTGTGCAAACCAACAACTCCTACAACTCGAACAGCGATATGAAGACTGCTTGTTGCGCTGTCGCCGCCTTCCTGCTGGTGCTGGCCCTCGCCACTCCCGGCCGGACCTCCACCACGCCAGATGCCACCGCGCCCGATGCAACCACTGATGTGACACCTGATTCAACCGACATCGCCCCGACTGGGGGCCCTGATCCGACAGGTAGCGCACCAACCGGAGGCACCGATTCTGCAACCGATGGCTTGGAGTCTTCAACCGCAGGCCCTGATCCGACAGGTACCGCACCAACCGAAAGTCCTGATCCGACAGATACTGCACCAACAGGAGGCCCTGATTCGACAATAGCAGAAACCGCACCTACCGGGGGACCCACTGATTCGATACCAGACGGCGCCACCACTGAATCACCACCAAGCACAGCTGATTCGACGGAAAGCCGAGCTACGGCGGGACCAACGGGAGAGACGTCTGGTGCACCAACCTCCACCCTGCCAACTGATTCTTCCAGTGCATCATCCACCCCACTGACAACTGGATCAGATGTCTCAACTCCCGAGCAGACCTCAGCATCGCCTGCGCCTCCAGAAACAACCCAGAGCTCGTCCAGTTCGAACCCGACGCCGCAGCCAACGCTTCAGCCGGACGTGAGCTACTCGGTACCGACACCGTACGGTCAGATTAACGGCATGACGTACAGCGTTAGAGTATCCACCTTTTCTGACAAAGCTTTCAACACAAAAAGAGTGAGCCGATTTCTTGGAATTCCGTACGCTCTGCCGCCAACTCAGACCAGAAGGTTCAAGTCTCCGGTGAAGTACCCAGCTAGCAGCTCAAACGTGGTCAACGCCACTGAGCACAAGCCGAGCTGTCCGCAGCAGGGACAGACCTACGACGAGGACTGCTTGTACTACAACGTCTGGACGGTTCAGACCGCGGAGAACGCCAACTCGTCACAGAGGTATCCCGTCCTCGTTTACATCCACGAAGGTCGCTTTGAAACCGGTTACAGCAGCAACCCGCTGAGGCAAGGCGAAGAGCTCGTCACCCACAACAACGTTGTTGTCGTCACTTTTAACTACCGCCTCGGAGCTCTGGGATTTCTCACTCTCAACAGGACCAGCTATACTGGGAACTATGGAATCCAGGACCAGAAAGTGGCTATCCAAGTTATCTATGAAACGATCTCTGCGTTCGGTGGAAATCAAAGCCAAATTACTTTGATGGGCCTGGACGCGGGGTCTGCCAGCATCGGCTTCCACATGATGAGCTCGAACACCAGCGCCTACTTCAGCCGCGCCATCATGATGGGCGGATCTCCCATGATGCCTTGGTCCTTGACAAATGATCTTGAATACGTGCAGCTGCTGAGCCTGCTGTTCATCTCTGGGAGCCTGAACTGCACCTCAGTGACCGAGCCGGCTTTGACGCAGTGCCTGCAGAACATTCCAGTTGGCCAGCTGATATCGCTGCAGAACAACTTTACTCGCTTCTTCCAGGGCTTGGAGTTCTCACCGGTTATCGACGGCACAACGATAGCGCAGGATCCTTGGCACGCGTTTTCAACTGGGAACTTCAACAGCAAGGATCTGCTCATCGGCTCGACCAACGACGAGGGTGCCAACATCGCCGAGGATGGCCTGGAGGCGCTGAACATCCCGATTTTTGGCGTAAACGATTCTATGCTTGTCAGCCTGATCGAGCGGTCAATCGCTTATTACCCCAGGGCCAGCCGCACCCTCAGCGCGGCCGGCAGGCAGTTCCTGCGGCTCCACTTCACCGGGTACACAGGGGCAAACAACGGCACGAAGAACTTCGCCACCCTGGGCAAAGCCGTCGGAGACTGGTACCTCACCTGCCCGGTGATTCAGATGGCCCAGTTCGCTGAGAAGCTCAACCCTAATGTGTACCTGTACTATTTCACCGAGAAGGAGCTGAACCAGGACAAGTGGCAGGCTTCGCACGGCGTGGACGCTGACTACGCGTTCGGCGTTCCGACCCTGTCGACTGGCATCATCTACCCGGACGTCAACAAGGTGCTGAGCGAACGCGTGATGCGTAACTTCGTTGAGTTTGCCGCTGAAGGCAGGCCGACTGGCGCAGACCTGTGGAAGCCGCTGAACTACACGAGCGGCAACGAGATGAACTACATCAACTACAATGCGGACGCCAGGATACTCGGCACCTATCAGCACGGCTACCGGATGTCCGAGTGCCACTTCTGGAACAAAACGCTAGCCTACGTCAACGGCCTAGAGCAGCCACCACCACCACCCACCGCCACCACCACCACTGCAACCACCGCCACCACCGCCACCACCACCAGCGCCGCAACAGAACCGCCCATCGGGCCAATTCCGTCCAACGCGACCAGCTGCGGGGAGTGGGACTTCAACAGCGCTACCGCGACAACGATGGGCGTCCTGCTCGGCACCCAGGCGGTCACGGCCGGCGCCTTGGGCTTCGTGCTGTACAAGTGGAAGTCTCTGGCCAGGGTCAGCAGCCAGCCAATCTAGGCCAGCACCCTGATGGGGTCCAACGGGACCATGGGGCTCAGCTGAGGGTGACAGCTCTGACTGTGATTTACTGCCAATAGAATGCCGCCCTGTTCGCTGGGAGATGTTCTTACTTATTTACAGTTACTCACTGCAACAATCAGCTAAATGCAACCAAAGCGATCAGTGGGAGCAATTTTAACTCTTAAAATGCAACTCTTTTTTACCAAAACCTTTCGCGATTTCACCAAGTATGCCGCAGAAAATTGAAAATGATTCTAATATCGCAAAACTGATTTTTTAAATGCGATTTTCGCATGTTTTTCGCTAGTAATTCCAAGATGATTGACTCGCTTCTCTGTTTTATTCAATGAAATGCTGCTAAGAAACCAGTTTTTTTCGCTTTTTTCTCTCAAATAAATTGATCAATTCAGGAGTTTCAAGAGAAAGTCAAACAAAAGCATCATTGTTATTTCTCAGAAAGGCCATGCAGCCCAGTAGACACCCAGACTGCTGGCCTTTCCAGCCTCCCGCACCGCTGCATCCAAATCTCAAACTGTACCGCAGTTGTCAGTGCTTGAGCGGTTGAGTAAAACTCTGTCTGAGCCGCCCCAAAAGTAGCGAGTCTGCCCCGTCACCCCACAGAGCACACGCCAGAGGAGGGCCTTGGGGTGGTGGGGGTGGAGCACCGCTATGTGTGTGCAGGCAGGCGGGTGGAAGGATGAGAACTGAGTGTACATGAGCCCATGGCTGCACTCGCGCTCTGGCCCAAGCGCACACAAGTTGGTCTCCAACCCTCCCCCCCCCATGCGCTCTGCCACTGAAGTTGGGCTTCGGGGCTGAGAAACGGGCAGAGAGTTCTGGCCCGACGCGCGCTGTCGCTGCAGGAAAAGAGAGAAATCTTTACACTTGCACCTTCCCGGTTGGAGAGGCCTGAGTTGAATTCCCAAATAACCGCAGTTCTTCCACGTTCCGGCCTCCCAAGTTTGAATTGCCGGCACTTCTGCGACGTTTCCGCGAAACTGCCAGAGAGAGACGTCTGCACAGGTAGATTGGATTCGTGCTCTGAGTCATTTCTCCTACTCAATATTGCAGTGCTATTGATAGAAAAGCGAGCTTGGAGTTCGGAAACTTTTGCTACAAGCGCATTTTTCTGGTATCGTTTGATCAATTTGAGAACTGAACGCTAAGGCTGCTTCGCCGCTCCCTTCCAGGCTGTCCCCCGCCATGGCGCAGTTCTTCAGGCGCCTGTCCTCGTCATCGGTGACTGCGGCTGCCGCCGCCGCGGCCCTCCTAGGCTCTGGAGCCGCCATCAGAAGCGCCTTCGCCAGTCACCGGGAGGCGCCGGTGGAGACCAGGCCGTCCGCTGTGATACCGCGGACGAGCCTGGCAGCGTGGGCCGCGGCCAGCAGTGGCGACGGCAGACCGGGAGCATCAGGCGGCGAACAGCAGGCCGCTGGAGTCAGCAACTACAGGGAGCGCCGGTTCCAGGACTTCGCCTCTGTCGAGTTCGAAGGGGTGCCGTACATGACGCCGCAGGACTTCTTGGAGTCGGTGACGCAGGACCGGCCGCGCTACCGGAAGCGCCGGCTCGTGTTGTCGCAGTCGGAGCTGGCCAGCGCCCTCTACAAGACGCCATCGCGCTGGTGGGCGTCCAGCAAGCTGTTCCGCAGCCTGGGCAGCGACGGCATTATCTCCTACGCCGAGTACCTGTTCCTGCTGTGCATCCTGGCCAAGGCCAAGGCCGGCTTCGAGATCGCCTTCAAGATGCTCGACCTGGCCAAGAACCAGCGGGTGGACAAGCGCGAGTTCACCGTGCTCAACAAGATGATGTCACGCCAGCCCGGGGATCTGCAGCCCATCGACATCGATGACATGACGCCCGTGCAGGACACCACCCTCATGCTGCACTTCTTCGGCCGCAGCGGCAACGACAAGCTGGACTTCAAGGAGTTCAGCAAGTTCATGAACAACCTGCAGACCGAGGTGCTGGAGATCGAGTTCGCCGAGTTCTCACGCGGCCTGCAGACCATCTCCGAGAGCGAGTTCGCGCAGGTGCTGCTGCGCTACACGCACCTGTCGGACGAGAACCAGCAGGTGTACCTGCAGCGAGTCAAGGAGAAGCTGGTCCGAGAGGAGGGCATCAAGTTCGAGGACTTCCGGCTGTTCTTCCAGTTCCTGAACCACCTGGAGGACTTCACCATGGCGATGAAGATGTACTCGCTGGCCGGCCACTCCATCAGCCAGGAGGAGTTCCAGCGGGCTGTCAAGGCCTGCGTCGGGTACACGCTGGCGCCGCACCTGGTGGCCACGGTGTTCCTGCTGTTCGACAAAGACGATGACGGGCACCTGAGCTACCACGAGTTCCTCAGCATCCTGAAGGACCGGCTGAGAGGCCTGAGCTCGCGTCCGGCCAGCACCGACACCGCCACGGAGAAGTTCAAGCGCTGCGTGGGGCAGCAAATGCGCGAAGAGAGCTGATCACGTGACCAGCTGATCACGTGACCTCGGCTGACTGACTGACTTTTGACTCGTCGGGATTGTTTCGATGAGGCACGAGTTTCACTTTGCCTGCAGCTGAACTTGCCCAAGAATGCAGCAGCCCTGGCTCTGCGCCCATTCTTGGGGAACATTTCGATTGTTTTTCAATATTTAGCCAATCTTTTCTGTTATTACATAATTTCCTCAAGTTCTTAGAGCACCAATCCTTATTTATCGAAAATTTTATATCCTTTCCTTTGTCCTTCCCTATTAATCCAGCTACGCTAACCACATTGCTAAGCCAGCGCACTATTAGGATATATTTCCATATCAATTTATATTTACTTGTATAGAATTCTAAATAGAATATCACTCAGCTGCATTGACCAGTTGACTCTGCAAGCTTCCATTGCATGCCGCAGTGCAGTTTTACTGCAATGAAATTCGATCCGGCCGCACAAAATTTGCTTTGGGCCGCAGGCGCCCCGCCCTTATCTGCCCGAGCACCGGGCGCGAAAGTCAGAAACTCAGAAGTTCGAAGTTGCAATTTCGAACTTCGAACTGGCTGCCTAACGACTAACTTCTCGAAGACAGGCCGCCTGTCTGTTAAGATATTGTTTCGAAAGGAAATTGGCATTTGAAGTGCGCGGCACAATGCCGAATTTTTGACTGACGCAGCTGACATGCCGTCACGAGCTTTCCCGAGTCGGCCTGCTCGGCTGCGTTGCCAACGCAACCAGACAAATAAAATTGGATCAAGTGAATTGCGCTCAACAGCTGCTGCCGTTCGGCCTGTCAATCACCAATGAAACGCACAGCAGGGGCTGAAGGCCTGTCAAAAACTGGGCAATAATTATTACCAGGCAAGATCCGTAGTCCAAAGGTCCCTGATTGCAGGTATTCCCGAGTCCCCAGATCCCCCCCCAAGTCCCCAGATACCCTTCGAGTCTCCAGATCCCTCCGAGTCCCCAGATCCGCTCAAAGGTCCCAGATGCCCTCTGAGTCCATAGATCCCCTCCGAGTCCCCAGATCCCCCCCCGAGTCCCCAGATCCCTCCGAGTTCCCAGATCCCCTCTGAGTCCCCAGATCCCTCCGAGTCCCCAGATTCCCTCCGAGTCACTAGATCCCTTTGAGTCCCCAGATCCCCTTCGAGTCCCCAGCTCCATTTGACTCCCCAGATCCCTTTAAGTCCCCAGATCCCTTTGAGTCCCCAGATCCCTCCGAGTCCCCAGATCCCTCCGAGTCCCCAGATCCCTCCGAGTCCCCAGATCCCCTCCGAGTCCCCAGATCCCCTCCGAGTGCCTACTAGATCCCCTCCGAGTGCCCAGATCCCCTTTGAGTCCCCAGATCCCCTTCGAGTGCCTAGATCCCCTCCGAGTGCCCAGATCCCCTCTGAGTACCCAGATATCCCCCCCCGAGTCCCCAGATCCCCTTCGAGTTCCCAGATCCCCTCCGAGTCCCCAGATCCCCTCCGAGTCCCTAGATCCCCTTCGAGTCCCCAGATCCCTCTGACTCCCCAAATCCCCTTCGAGTCCCTAGATTCCCTCCGAGTCCCCAGATCCCTTTGAGTCCCCAGCTCCATTTGACCCCCCAGATCCCCTTCGAGTCCCTAGATTCCCTCCGAGTCCCCAGATCCCCTTCGAGTCCCCAGATCCCCTCCGAGTCCCCAGATCCCCTTCGAGTCCCCAGCTCCATTTGACTCTCCAGATCCCTTTGAGTCCCCAGATCCCTCCGAGTTCCCAGATCCCTCCGAGTCTCCAGATCCCTCCGAGTCCCCAGATCCCCTCCGAGTCCCCAGATCTCATTCGAGTGCCTAGATCCCCTTAGAGTGCCCAGTTCCCTTCCGAGTTCCCAGATCTTTATGAGTCCCCAGATCTCTCTGATTCCCCAGATCTCTCTAAGTCCCAGATCCTCTGATTCCCCAGATCCTTCTGATTCCCCAGATCCTTCTGAGTCCCCAGATACCCTCCGAGTCCCCAGATTCCTCTGAGGTGCCAAAAAAGTCCGTCCAACAAAAATGATGTTTAATCAAAGTTCGTTGGAAAAAGTGTAGGCAAATGTGGGACATATTCAATAACAAATAACGCAATTTTTGTGGCACAATTACTTTTAGTAGCATCAAATGTTTTTATACCTGTAAAACATTCGAGGAACAAGCCCCATACTTTGTTGAAAAAATTCTGTATACTTATATGTACTCGTACCTGTAAATTGGTTATATATTCTGCTCCCTTTTATAAACCTCTTTTATAAATAAGACGAAAGCTTAAATCAAGTATTTCCATTACAAGTTGCATTACACCTGCTATTAATGCAACTCATTGAATTTCCAGTTTTCCAGTTTCCAGTTTCCAGTCGTTGAATGACTTTATATTTTGCTGCCTTAACTAAGAACCCGTTGTCCCGTCAGCTACTACTGACAGCAGTGAGGGTCTTGGATCCGTTTGAGCATCAGAATAACCCGCTGGAAAACCGCATCTGATTTGTTATGTTGTGTTATAAATTTAATCATTAGCAAAGTCCATATTCAGTAAGCCGATTCCTTCACTAGGAGTTCATTCTCAGGAACTTATTGATGACATTCAATGCTAATTAATGCTAAGCTCATTCGTCAGTTGCTCTTTGCTTCTTTGACTGAAACAGCTGCACAAAGAAGACTTGAGAAGCTCATCTGAGTGGCTATATGGATGAAGGTCACCCGCTGTGGTGGAAAATCTAGCTGCGTGGGTCTTACAGGCTATTTGTATTTGTAAATCGAACATCGAAATATCGAATTGATTGTTTTACGCACCCTGCGAGCTTGTCATGCCATTGATAAACTGCAATGAACCTTTTTTCCAGTTTGACAGGCTCTGGCTCGGCTGAGGAAGAATTCGCTGTGTTTGACCAGAAGCGGGATAGCGAACTTGCCTGCGGGACGTTTGCCAGCCGACGTTTGCCTGCGGGACGTTTGCCAGCCGACGTTTGCCTGCGGGACGTTTGCCTGCGGGAAGCTTGCCAGCCGACGTTTGCCAGCGGGAAGCTTGCCAGCCGACGTTTGCCAGCGGGAAGCTTGCCAGCCGACGTTTGCCAGCCGACGTTTGCCAGCCGACGTTTGCCAGCCGACGTTTTGCCAGCCAGCATTAAGTCAGTGAGTGAACAATTTGATACTAAAATATTCGCAGTTCGGCGGTTTGAAAAAAAAACGGTTTTTTAATCGGTTATTCGCAAGTATAAAAGTTTGAAAACAAAATCTATACAAATTATGCAGTTCATCAATCTAACTTCTAGTTTAACAACAATTTTTTTGAATATGAAAATATTATAAAGTTCACTTCTGACAGTTTTGTATCGCTTTTCCCACTTCCCTGCCCTCTGCTGCTACTGCCCTCTGATCGTTCCATATGGGCGCTTATCTCTCACTCTCACTTGCTGCACTAACTACCTCACCTCGTTTGGCGTTCTTTCATTGCGGCTTCTTTTTTGTGTGCAAATTCTATTCTACTTGTGGATATTTTCCACAGCGGGGATCGACTCACACACGACATGGCGTTGTTCGCACGAGTCCTACGCACCACAACGGGTAGGAGCTGGCGGAAGTCCCGGATTGTCATATAGTAATATCTCTCGTCCCAGACAACTAGACGCGCTGTCCGAAATGCAGCGGCTTGTTTGGACTGCCGCTCCAACAGCGCACACACATTTTTTTATGTGCCATCAAAGTGCGAAATTAACTACGAAATTTTCTTGCCTTTGCACTACAAGGCAAATACTGAGGTATCTGACTGCACATTGTCTTGTCCGCTCCAGTGGTCGACTGAACGAGGCAGTTCTGTTTGAGACCAACCGCCCAGTGCTGATGCCCTGCAAAATGCATCTTGAAACCATGGTAGGTTGGCTTCTTGCGCGGGCTTCGAGTCCCCAGATCCCCCCAGATTCACCAGATCCCCCCGAGTCCCCAGATCCCCCCGAGTCCCCAGATCCCCCGAGTCCCCAGATCCCCCGAGTCCCCAGATCCCCCCGAGTCCCCAGATCCCCCCGAGTCCCCAGATCCCCCCGAGTCCCCAGATCCCCCCGAGTCCCAGATCCCCCCGAGTCCCCAGATCCCCCGAGTCCCCAGATCCCCCCGAGTCCCCAGATCCCCCCCGAGTCCCCAGATCCCCTCCGAGTCCCCAGATCCCCCCCGAGTCCCCAGATCCCCCCCCGAGTCCCCAGATCCCCCCGAGTCCCCAGATCCCCCCGAGTCCCCAGATCCCCCCGAGTCCCCAGATCCCCCCCGAGTCCCCAGATCCCCCGAGTCCCCAGATCCCCCGAGTCCCCAGATCCCCCCGAGTCCCCAGATCCCCCGAGTCCCCAGATCCCCCGAGTCCCCAGATCCCCCCGAGTTCCCACATCCCCCCGAGTCCCCAGATCCATCGCAGGCACAATACAAATTAACTCTGCTATTGTGGGTCTGATTTTCATACACAAAAAAAGCACAATAACACAAGAGAGTAAATGTCAACGGGCTTTTTAGCAGGTTGAGATTTAGATTTCATAAATCTGTGGCATTAGGTGCTATTCTATTGCTTAAAGCTACTTACAGTAGCATGTAACAGTCAGGGCGCAGCCCAGTCAGTTCAAGCAAATCAGAGCGACAGTTCAGCACTGCGCCTCCACCGCAGTCAAAGCAGCAGCCGCACCTCAGCCCGGAAGCGGATCGCCCGGCCCTCATCGCCCAGCCGGTCCCGGCACGGCGCCAGCCGGAAGCTCATGCGGAACGGGCCGGCCATGCTGGCCTCGAACTCGAACTGGCCGAGCGGCCGGGCCATCAGCAGGCGCAGCCGGGAGCGGCTCTGCGCCAGGCAGAACAGGTGGCGCTGGCTGAGCCAGGCCAGCAGCTCGGGCTCGCGGCTGCTCAGGAAGTCGTACAGACTCAGCCTGCCGAACAGGCCGGCATCGATGAGGCGGCGCGTGGCCGCCACCAGCAGCGAGTCCTGCGCCTGCAGCAGCGAGTTGTTGAAGGGCAACAGCGAGGCCAGGATGGCCGGCTGCTGGCCGGCCGGGCGGGGAAGCTGCGGCCGGATGTCGAACTCGGCCAGCACGAGTCCCGGCACCTCCGGGCCGAGGCCGCAGCAGCTGCCCGGCGAGCGGCCCAGCGAGCGGACGGCGTCCTCGTAGCGGGCGGCGAAGGCGAAGTAGGCGGCGGCGGACACGTTCAGGAGAATCGGCGAGCCCGCCGCCTGCGCCCGGCCGCTGCGCCGGTCCGACAGCCACGGCGGCGGCAGCCAGGCCGGGTAGTCAGCGCAAGCGGGGCTGCCCGAAGCTTCAGCAGCCGCGGCAGCCACCATCAGCAGCAGCAGCATTGAGAACATCTCGTGGGGTTCAGCCTGGCCAAGGCTGGCCTGCATCCGCCGTTTTATGCAGCCAGCGGGGCGGCGGCGGGGGAGGCCGCGGATGTAGCGGCTGAGCGAACTGCGCACAGCTTGGGTCGGGCCGGCAGCGACATTTCGGTTGAAATTCCTCACTTGCTTCAGCCGTTTAAAATTGCTTCAATGCTAAAGGTCTGCTTTGAAGAAATTTTACTTAAAAAAATATTTCTGAAACCGAAGGCGAAGGCTGTTGGGGCCTGGGTTCAGTTTGGGGGTACGCAAAACACCCGCCATAACTGTTTAATTCTGCAATACAACTTGGCTCACATTAGTGATTCTGCTGTACGGAAGCTTGAAAGCAATGTGACTTTGAGTACTGTTTAACTGAGACGTGCGACTGAATCGGATTAATGTACAGGCAGGTAATTTCTGGGTACATTGGAGTCACACTGCTGGACAGAGAGGCCTCGCTAAGTGCAGTAGGGTCACATACAGTTAGACATATACAGCCTGTTAGACAGCCTGTTAGACAGCCTGTTACACTGTTAGACAGCCTGTTAGACAGCCTGTTACACAGTCTGTTAGACAGCCTGTTAGACAGCCTGTTACACTGTTAGACAGCCTGTTAGACAGCCTGTTACACTGTTAGACAGCCTGTTAGACAGCCTGTTACACAGTCTGTTAGACAGCCTGTTAGACAGCCTGTTACACTGTTAGACAGCCTGTTAGACAGCCTGTTACACTGTTAGACAGCCTGTTAGACAGCCTGTTAGACAGCCTGTTACACTGTTAGACAGCCTGTTAGACAGCCTGTTACACTGTTAGACAGCCTGTTAGACAGCCTGTTACACTGTTAGACAGCCTGTTAGACAGCCTGTTACACAGTCTGTTAGACAGCCTGTTAGACAGCCTGTTAGACAGCCTGTTAGACAGCCTGTTAGACAGCCTGTTAGACAGCCTGTTAGACAGCCTGTTAGACAGCCTGTTAGACAGCCTGTTATAGATCTAACAAATAAAAGTCTCAGTCAGTCCAGGGCAGCAGCGCTGCCGGCCGCAGCATGTACGCCATGTGCAGCACCCAGCGGTCGCCGATCCAGAAGCAGTTCTTCCTGCCGTGCGGCGCCACGCCAGGGCCGTCGCAGTCGCTGATCTTGGTGTCCCAGGCGGTGGACAGGCCGGCGAATGTCCGGTTGCCAGCGTCGCGGAGGCTGACTCGCACGAACTCGTCGCTGCAGTAGAACAGCTCGATGCAGCCCGGGCTGGCGATGTCGAACTCCATCCAGGCCAGCTCCGGCCCGGGCTCCTCGAAGGTCACGTGACCCCTGGCGCGGCAGGTGAGGCCGCGGACAACCGGTAGCAGAAGCAGCCAGTCGGGGCTTTTGCCGCGGTGCCTGCTGAGATCCTTCTCCTGGATTTCCAGGCACTGCAGCTCCACCCAGGTGTCCATCTGGGTGCCCGGAGCCGCTGATGCGGCAAGTGCAGCGGCTGAGAGCAGCAGAAGCACCCGCATTGCTGGATTTACACTTTTCGAATTGCTGCTTTTTAGTATTTTAGCAGAGTGTCTGTTAAATAGCTCCGTAGGAAGCTGTGGGCTTCATCAGGGGAACTCGGCCACAGACAGAAACTTGGCGTGCATGTCCACTGCTGTTGAACTCCTCTACACAAAAATATGAGAAATCCCCCTCTACTAGAATCTGAGAAATCCCCCTCAGAAAATCCCACAATCTCCTATATGTTTCCGGATATTTTACAATATTCCTCGTCGGTTGACACGCAGGACAAAAGTGCCTTTCAGATGCAGCGGAGGCTGGGGCAGACCCAAAGTGCAATGCTCTCCCGCCCTCGCATTTAAGCCCACTATAAAAGACTTGCGGCATGCAAGCAGGAGGTGTTAGCAACCGGACATACAAAAAGACATTCGGGTGCCGTAATCTAATATTAGTAATGCAACAGACGCCTTGCTGTGCTGTCGCTGATATCTCAGTGATAAGTTTGAGTCCACCGATACAGACCCGCTGTATGGGAGCCAAGCGTGACTGCCGACGGCAGTTCAGTTGAGGATTATGCTGTGTCATAGGCTGGTGCTAGCTGTGTCAGACAGGGCTCCGTCTGTGTCAGCTGAGGCTGGTGCTAGCTGTGTCAGGCAGGGCTCCGTCTGTGTCAGCTGAGGCTGGTGCTAGCTGTGTCAGACAGGGCTCCGTCTGTGTCAGCTGAGGCTGGTGCTAGCTGTGTCAGGCAGGGCTCCGTCTGTGTCAGCTGAGGCTGGTGCTAGCTGTGTCAGGCAGGGCTCCGTCTGTGTCAGCTGAGGCTGGTGCTAGCTGTGTCAGACAGGGCTCCGTCTGTGTCAGCTGAGGCTGGTGCTAGCTGTGTCAGACAGGGCTCCGTCTGTGTCAGCTGAGGCTGGTGCTAGCTGTGTCAGGCAGGGCTCCGTCTGTGTCAGCTGAGGCTGGTGCTAGCTGTGTCAGGCAGGGCTCCGTCTGTGTCAGCTGAGGCTGGTGCTAGCTGTGTCAGGCAGGGCTCCGTCTGTGTCAGCTGAGGCTGGTGCTAGCTGTGTCAGACAGGGCTCCGTCTGTGTCAGCTGAGGCTGGTGCTAGCTGTGTCAGGCAGGGCTCCGTCTGTGTCAGCTGAGGCTGGTGCTAGCTGTGTCAGACAGAGCCCTGTCTGTGTCAGCTGAGGCTGGTGCTAGCTGTGTCAGGCAGAGCTCCGTCTGTGTCGTCCTCCTCACCACTTCGCGTCACCCTGTAGAGTAAAAATTCGACCGCAGCCTCGTGAGCCCATTTGAACACCCGCCCTTGAAACAGTACCTCATGACAGGTGTCAGTTCAAACAGTACCTCATGACAGGTGTCAGTTCAAACAGTACCTCATGACAGGTGTCAGTTCAAACAGTACCTCATGACAGGTGTCAGTTCAAACAGTACCTCATGACAGGTGTCAGTTCAAACAGTACCTCATGACAGGTGTCAGTTCAAACAGTACCTCATGACAGGTGTCTGTTCACTGTCCCTGTCTGTTCACTGTCCCTGTCTGTTCACTGTCCCTGTCTGTTCACTGTCCCTGTCTGTTCACTGTCCCTGTCTGTTCACTGTCCCTGTCTGTTCACTGTCCCTGTCTGTTCACTGTCCCTGTCTGTTCACTGTCCTCGTCTGTTCACTGTCCTCGTCTGTTCACTGTCCCTGTCTGTTCACTGTCCCTGTCTGTTCACTGTCCCTGTCTGTTCACTGTCCCTGTCTGTTCACTGTCCCTGTTCCTCCTCTCCCTCCTTGCGTACACGGAGCCTCACGGGTCTGTGAGCAAGGAGGGTGCAACTGCGAGTTAAATATGTAGGAGAGCAGCTGGGCCTTACGATCTTGTTCACTACCACAGATCGAGACTGTCTACAAAGCTCAGGTACTTGCTTTCCCTGCAGAGAGGCCAGGATTACAGTACAACATTTTACAGCGAGGCCCAGGCAAATTGAAGCAATTTGTGACAATCGAGCATTTTCGGCAGTAAAATTGCTTTCACCCCGATTCTACGCTGCTGCTGGGTGTCCCAGTACTGCAGCAGAAGCTGCATGAAGCTGGCAGGCGGGTTTATTCCGCAGAGAATGGCGAAACCCATTAGCGAGAGGGAACCGAGCCCCAGTGTAAATCACAGGCACCGAGGCCGAAGTCGGTCAGCTGGCCTCGGCCTTTCAAGTTCCTCTCCAAATTGCCTTCTGTCAGGCTGCGGCCCGGCCTGTTTTCAAACTTTTACAGCAGCCTCCCGCAGCCGTGCGAGATTAAGATCGAAGGTCCGACCGACCTCTCCAGTCTGGAAAGGTCTGGGGGCTGCGGCCGCCAAGGAGTCCTGCCTCTCACCTGAAGGGGGGCGCGTCGCCGATTGCAAAGTCGAAAAGCGGCAGCTGCGCCGGTCTGTCCACCTACTGAGAGCCCCGTTCCCACGCCCGAAGAACAGCGGAGTGTTGCTTCAAATTCTGCTCGATATTCGCTCCACTCAGAATAGAAATCAAGACATTTTTGGGGGTTTTGGCCTTTAAAAACTCGTTCGCGGATTTGGGAAGACTTTTGCTCACCACAAATCAATAATGTTCAAGCATTGCGAGGAGTGAGGAATAGCTTGCAGTTCCCACTGAAGCTTTTGCATGCGGAGGGATTAGCAGACCTGAGCACAGAGAGCAACTCTCAATTTCGTTTCCACCGAGGACGTTGCTCGTGTACTGGGCTGCTCAGCGAGGTCATGAGATCTGATTCCCCGGCACCTTCTGTTGATCTGGGCAGGGCCGACCGAAGAATCTCCTTGCTCCGCCAGTTTTGAGGCTCCTGTCCCAACTGTCCGCCCCGGGCGCCAGTCCAGCATTGATTTTTGCGAGAGAAGTGCGGCTGAGCCCGACTGCCTACTGGGCCTGGTCGCTAGGCATTGAAGTCCTTTTGAGTTATTCTTGTCCGGCCAGGCCAGGGCCAGCAGAGACCTGAATGAGTGCGCGACGGCTGCCCGACAGACGATGCACTCTGGGAGATTTCGGGCAGGGCAATTAATTCTATGATATTTCTCTAAGGGGAAGAGGGTCCTGGCATGCTGCTGGTCCGGCACTTGCAGGTGTTTTTCTTGCATGGGCTGACAGCTCAACACAGACTATGCAGAAGTCAAGTAAAGGATGCAGCATATCGAGCTGGTCCTGACTGATCCTGGTCTTCCGCTCCCGTCGGGTCGTTAACAAAGCAAAGCCAGATGCGAGCTGACAGGTGACAAACAGGGAGCCCCCAGAGTGACATTGCCTACTGAAAGGTCGCGGTCTTTGCTAAATAAATATTGTAGGTTTTAAAAATCCGAGCGTTTTAAAATATTGCTTTTACTCTGCGAGAAAAAGCAGAAGACAGAACTTTACTGGCCAAGTGAATTTACAACAAAGTAAATAAGGCGCTGCGCTTATTTTCGGTCAGCTTTCAGTTGAGGTTTAAAGTAGCGCTTTGAAAATATAAACTCGGACTAGCGGCAATGGAGTGGTGAAAAGTTCGTTCTGGCACAATGTCCAAATAGTCAGAAATGGTCGTCTTTGCGATTGTGTCCGCTGAAAGAATCTCGGTGCAAATGAACAGCGGCTGCTGCGCGTGAGAGGCTGAAGAAATGCACGGGATTCGGGCGAACGGCACACAGGGCATGATTAATGAGGAGGTGCAAGCAGATTTTACAGGTATTTGGTGCTGGGCAACGGGAAGCAAGCAGGGAAGCGGGAGGCGGGGCGAAATAAAGTCGCGAAGACTTCGATTCTTAAAACTTGATACAGCGATCGGCTACACACTGGACACCATGCCGATCTGCACCGCCCGCGGCCGCTTCACCGGGTCGCCGCCCGCCGAGCTGCAGCTCAGGGTGGAGGCCGACATTGTGATGCCGCTGTTCAGCCTGTTCTCTGTCGCCGCCGCCGCCGCTGCCGTCGCCACGCTGTTGCTGCCCGCCTCGTCGTCCTGCCCTACTTCAGCCGAATTTATGTCAGCCGGCGAGTTTCGCGTCACCTGCGGCGACGGCGGCGGCGGTAGCGGCGTCCTGCGGTTGTACTCAACCAGCCGAGTGACCTCCTCGTGAGGGGACAGCGCCCGCCGCAGCTGGCCATAGTAGTGTCCATTCTGGCGAACCGAGCGCTTGCGCCGGAAGATGGCGTCCAGTCCCAGAAAGTCAAGCAGCAGGTCGCAGAACTCGAACACGGTGATGAGAGAAGCGCCAACCCACAGGCCGACGCAGCCGCCGACGTCAGTGAGGAAGCGGCTCAGCGGGTACTCCTCGTCTTCGAGCATCTCGTCAGCAAACAGAGACGATGGAACGATCCGCAGGTACATGAAATTTCTTTCCACGAAATCTACGTTGAGAAGCTCAAACTGGCCGTTCGTCAGCACCTCTGAGATGTTCATCGGCTCTGTCGTGCTATTGAGTTTCAGGGCCTTGGATGCCAGGTCTGTCGTTCCGTACTTTTTTAGCTCATCGCGTTCCATCATGCTCAGCAGTCTCAGCCAACCGCGGTGCGTTTTGCGCTCAATCACGGCTGGAAAATTCGCCTGACTGATCACAGTTGAATAGGTGGTGTGCTCGCACAGGTCTTTGTAGCACATCTTCAACGGGTTCGCCTCCTTTACCTGACGGTGCATTCGATTGGCGCAATCGCTGTCGTTAAAGTGCTGGTCGAACCACTTGAAATCCCGACAGAACGGATATTTTTCGTCGTCATACTTTAGCGGGTATTCGTGGCCGACGCACTTGCACTGCTGCTTGATGGCAGTCTGCGTGATGTTCTCCACGCAGTCGGTGCGCGTCTCTTTGTAGAAGCGTCTCTCGCCAGTTTCAACATCCACATAATCGTAAATGTCTCTGTGCGACTCGCACAACTTCAGCTTGCGCAGGTGCTGCTTGCGGGTCATGTGAAGGTCAACCTGGGCGTACTTGTCGAGTAGGAAGCTCTCGCCAATTTGCGGATAAGTCCCGGGTTCGTGCAGCATCAGAAGCACCCCACTGGGCATTCCGATGAGACCGTGTGCGTCCAGGTACTTGAACTCGTCCGGGTACTCGACTCCTTTGTACAGCAGGAGGAACAGGTCGGGCCGGAAGCCGCTGCTGAAGGCCTTCTTGTTGGATCGGCTGATGGCGTCGCGGCCCAGCTTGGTGATGTTGAGCTGATAGCAGGCTCCGTACGGCCAGCGACGGTGCGTGATCCAGGAGCTCGAGCAGCTGTCCTTGTGAGTGCCCATGTACCTGCAGTCTTGCACAAATATCTCGTGCGGGATGCTGTACAAGGTGATGTTTCTCTGCATGTACAGGTAGTCCGATATGTACACGCCCTTTATGACGCTAGTGAAGACGCCCCTTTTCCAGTTCTTCAGCTTTGCTGCTCGCTGCTTGTAGATTTTTTTATCCTGGTCGTATTGCTTAATGACTCTCAATAAATCTTCGTAGTGCTGCGAGTTCTTCGGTGGAAAGAAAATCGGGTTTATGTTGCAGACTGTGATGTCCGGAAACTTGAACGACAAGTGGTCGTGCTTGACGTTAGTGAGCACCGGTACTTGAATGTACTTCACGGCGATGTGATACAGATTCGTGAGGAAGCCGCAGCTCGCCGCGCTGAAAATCAGCATCCAGAAGATTCGCCGCCTGGCGCTTCTGGCCTGCGCGATGTGATTGAGGCCGTGGATGGTCGACCGCTTGGAGAACGCGAGCACCATCTGGCCGATCTGCTGAGCTGAGGTGGGTGACCTGGGCTGCAGGCAATCGCTGAAGGAGGTCGAGCCGGGGACACAGGGGCTGCTGTGATCGCCGCCACCGCTGCTGCGACCCTGTTTCAGCTGCTGTGTCTGGTTGGACATTTCGGCACGGCTCGAGTTCCAAGCCAGTGTAGCACCAGGCTGAGCGGAGTGTGTCGCTCCTGCACCGTTGCTTCTGCAGTGAGCGCAGTTTCAATTGTGGCTGAGCAATACTGGGGCTTCTGCTTACAGTTGGTAATGTCGGACTTTTCGGTCCTGGTCTCAGTTCTATGCTGTCAGCGAGGGAACTTTCGGAAATGGAATACGAGAGACACGGAGAGGAAGTTTAGTGCAGACTGGCTGGGGATCGCCGCTAGCAGCCAATGACGGAAGTCCCTGGCGCTCATTGGGAATTCGCGCGCACCCAAAGTTCTCTGCGAAGGTCTGAGGGCGGTGTTGGCGACTTGTCAGATAGGATAGGCTCATCCCGGGCTTCACTTCCACTGGGCTGCCTCGGTGTTGCGGGCTTTGGAACAGCGAGTCGCGCTCCATCGCAGAGGAAGCTGAGCCCCTGACTGTAGAAAGCAGCCGATGCGTGTCGCCCTGGCGCATGCAGAGACCTGGAACAGTGCCAGAAGACGCGTGACGACAATGCGGGTTGACTTTGGTAGAGCTTTGGTAGTGTGACCTACCTACCTAATTCTTGAAATTTATCTGAGGCCTGCCATACCGTTCTTATCTTGACGCTTCATCATTTTGCATTTTCTCTTGCTGGTTGCATTCAAGATAACCCAGAAAGGACACTGAGCCGTGAGGACGAATCTGTCTGGTTCGCTGCTTGACCCAAAAGAAAAATGCCGCTGTTTGCTTTTGGAGCCTTGCAGCAATGAGACTGAAAGGGAAGCAGGTTCTGCCACCGCGAATGGAGAGCCATTCGCGACTTCTTGAGTACCAACGTGTGCTCTCTCGGGCTCCAGAAAAGAAAGCAAACAAAAAACAACAAAATTACTTTTCCTAGGCTGAGGCTTAAGCGAATATGGACGAGCTGTCTCAGCTGCGCCAAGCAACCAGCCGGGTACTTTTGCCCCCCCCCCAGAGGGAGTGAGAGAGCGTGAGGGCGAAAAATCCCCTCCCCAACCCACCCCTCTCGGAGCCTCCCGATACCCGCCGCCATAATTGACACTAATTTCACGACACCACGGCAGCCTCTGGCTGGCGCGACTCCACGGATTTCAATCTGAGGAAGGGGGTAGAGAGGCCAGAGGAGCCGGACTGGGATGGGGTAAGGGAAAAGAAGAAATGGATGGGATATTTTGATCCCAGGCGCCTTAAGTCTCCCGCGTCGGACAGAGCGGGGCGATAATGAAGGAGATTAGTAGTGGGAGGGCGCCAGCCTGATGAGGCGGCCCAGCGCTGACTTCCAGGCCTTGGCAAGCCAAGTTGTGGAAACTGCAAAGCTGCTGCAGGCTGGGGAGCTGCATTCATAATCCAGCAGCAGCTCGTGCCGCCTCCCGGCCGGTCTGGCACTCCCGCATCCTAGGGGATCAGGTTTCTCTTCCCGAACTCTCTCCGTGGTGTCTTGCTTTTTTGTTCCGCAGTGTCCGCCGCACTTGCGGCTGCGAGTTCGCAGCAAGCTTCGGTTGGCGACCGGCCGCTGAGCTGACTGACTGACTGACTGACTGACTGACTGACTGACTGACTGACTGACTGACTGACTGACTGACTGACTGACTGACTGACTGACTGACTGACTGACTGACTGACTGACTGACTGACTGACTGACTGACTGACTGACTGACTGACTGACTGACTGACTGACTGACTGACTGACTGACTGACTGACTGACTGACTGACTGACTGACTGACTGACTGACTGACTGACTGACTGACTGACTGACTGACTGACTGACTGACTGACTGACTGACTGACTGACTGACTGACTGACTGACTGACTGACTGACTGACTGACTGACTGACTGACTGACTGACTGACTGACTGACTGACTGACTGACTGACTGACTGACTGACTGACTGACTGACTGACTGACTGACTGACTGACTGACTGACTGACTGACTGACTGACTGACTGACTGACTGACTGACTGACTGACTGACAAACTGACTGACTGACTGACTGACTAACTGACTGACTAACTGACTGACTGACTGACTGACTGACTGACTGACTGACTGACTGACTGACTGACTGACTGACTGACTGACTGACTGACTGACTGACTGACTGACTGACTGACTGACTGACTGACTGACTGACTGACTGACTGACTGACTGACTGACTGACTGACTGACTGACTGACTGACTGACTGACTGACTGACTGACTGACTGACTGACTGACTGACTGACTGACTGACTGACTGACTGACTGACTGACTGACTGACTGACTGACTGACTGACTGACTGACTGACTGACTGACTGACTGACTGACTGACTGACTGACTGACTGACTGACTGACTGACTGACTGACTGACTGACTGACTGACTGACTGACTTTAGTGAGTGACCTGACTGACTGACTGACTGACTGACTGACTGACTGACTGACTGACTGACTGACTGACTGACTGACTGACTGACTGACTGACTGACTGACTGACTGACTGACTGACTGACTGACTGACTGACTGACTGACTGACTGACTGACTGACTGACTGACTGACTGACTGACTGACTGACTGACTGACTGACTGACTGACTGACTGACTGACTGACTGACTGACTGACTGACTGACTGACTGACTGACTGACTGACTGACTGACTGACTGACTGACTGACTGACTGACTGACTGACTGACTGACTGACTGACTGACTGACTGACTGACTGACTGACTGACTGACTGACTGACTGACTGACTGACTGACTGACTGACTGACTGACTGACTGACTGACTGACTGACTGACTGACTGACTGACTGACTGACTGACTGACTGACTGACTGACTGACTGACTGACTGACTGACTGACTGACTGACTGACTGACTGACTGACTGACTGACTGACTGACTGACTGACTGACTGACTGACTGACTGACTGACTGACTGACTGACTGACTGACTGACTGACTGACAAACTGACTGACTGACTGACTGACTAACTGACTGACTAACTGACTGACTGACTGACTGACTGACTGACTGACTGACTGACTGACTGACTGACTGACTGACTGACTGACTGACTGACTGACTGACTGACTGACTGAGAATGCGGCACAACTGCCTGTTGCCTGTTGGGCAGCACTGCAGTCTGTCCCGTGTTGATGCGCCCGCCAAATGCAATAACCGGCCCCAGCAGAACCTTTTAATCGGATAAAGCGAGCCGCAGGCCTGGGCTGGAGAATTATTAATTAGTAAAAATTTAACTGAAACCGCGGCTTCGCTCAGAGAGACCAACGCATGCGTGGTCGCGGTGGAAAAAAAGTTTGATCCCAGCCAGGCAGAACTTGGGAATTTCTCCCTAACTGTCTCCTTCGGTCCCCCTTCCCATGACCGCCTGGCCAGCCCTCTATTCTGCCGTCGGGAGCTGTCCCACAGTTTTTCTGCTTCAACCTTCTATCTGTCCTGCGGCCTCCACAGCAGCAAAAAGCTCTCGAAGCTCCGAGACCCAAGCGTCCGCCAGCCCCCCCCCCCCCACTGATCTCCAGACCGTCCGGCATTGAGAACGGGAACACATGCTTCCGCGCTGAGTCCCAGCCGCTTCAACGACTCGCTTGAGTCGGTGACCATAAGTGCAGCAGCGGCTGGTCGACAGAGGCTAGAGGGCGGGGACGACCCAGTCGGGGCGAATGAGTACCTTCAATTAAACCCTTGCCCGGGATCGGCAGCCTTGCCAAGTGTTTCCAAGGCTTATAGCGTGAGGCCGGGGATCACGGCTTTAGAAATTCTGCTCCTGCGCAACAAGAAGACTCCCTAACCTCTCCTATTGCTTTTGTCAAGAATTCTTCGGGCCGATCAAGGCACTTAGGCACCTTGTGTGCTGCCCTATCCCGAGCGATCGCCCCAATACCTTTCGGTGAAATTGCATGCGGCATTGCCAGCCGCTCCCGCAGCCCGCGAGCTGCTCAAAACCTTCTTGCCACTCTCTTAAAAATTTGTTTGCAAAATCTGACGCCGCAACAGGAGAGCGCGTGTTGCTGCCTCTCTGCATTGTCTCCGAGAGGATTTTCTCTCGATTCTCGGGATCAGCATAGATCGAGAAAGGCATTTTTGTTTCCGCTGCAGCCGGGCCAAAAGGGAATTTATCCCCGGTTGCTGCCTGCATGCCGTGTATCCCGCCCGTGCACGCAATCTCCCCTGCCGCTGTCCGCGAAATATTTTCAAGTCCAAAGAGAACTGGTCAAAACAGTGAGCGATGCATATCCTCCCAACTTTGCTGCTGCGCACTTCAGCGGTTGAACTCCCAGCTTGATAAGCGATTCGGTTCGCCCCCCAACCCTGCCCGCCGCGCTGCAGTCCCGATTCGGAAGATCGTATAAATAGAAGCGGTCACCAGCGGCGGGCGGTCGGTCCTGCGCGTTCATCATGCCCGGAGCTTCTGTCAAAGCTGCAGACGTTCGGCAGACAAAAAATGCTTTAAAAATTGCCTCGCCGACAATGGAATGCCTGAATTGTTTGTCGCACATGCAGCTAGTGCGCCTTTCTCGCATCCTCGCGCAAACAGATTGGCTATGCTGCATGGTATAACAAATCCCTATTGGTAAGATACAGTCCCAGTTGTGTAGGCATGGGTTTCGCATGCTGCAGAAGCTCTTCTGGGGCATCCATCAATGAGGGTGTGTACACTGATACTGCAGAAACCTGGTGTTGCTTTCTGCGTGAAACTGAACGAATACCCCCGTTGGACAAGCACCTAATTGCACTGTTCAGCTACCGTGTCTGCATGGATACTCGTTTAAAATTAAGTACTCGCATTTGACAATATGAGGAAATGCCAGCGAGGAACTTAAAAATAATTAACACGGTTATTTGGTCACATTGTCATCTATACATTTCATCTATACATGTATACATGTATATATATTGTGTTGTGGCATGGCCGTTTAATCGATCGTAAATATATTACCCGGCTCTTGCGCTACTCACTAATGCACCGACGTTGTAAGGCAGCAGGCTGTGTGGCCGTTGGCGCTTATTGTTATACTTGTACGATCGCGTAGATCGAATTGACGGGCGAGGTCGCCGCAATGTCAACAACCTGCCCGCTGCGCCCCACACATCTCCTTATGTGGGTCCACTGACTTTTAGCCCTATAGAGTCTCCGACCCACGATCAGTTCAAGCCAAGTCTAAAATTACACGAAAAACCAATAGCCAATCAGAGGGCAAAGGAGGGTACAAGCAGCTGGACGCAGACAGCTTTGGGCGGGTCAGCCAATCACAGCAGAGTTAGGGGGCGGTCGCATGGCTGGCGCGTAAACAACTTAGAGGGCAAAAAAATGGGGTGGGGCACAAACAAGTTAGCAGCTTAGGGGGGCTGAGAGAGAAAAATGGACAAGTGCAGGCGCCGGGCACACTTGACTGAGAGTGCCAGGTTTTGCAAGTGCACCCAGGCACAACAATTGTCAAATTACAAGCTGGGAGATCAGAAGCTAGATTAATGACAGGCCATACCAGTATATCTGGTTAAACAGGTGATTGGCATGATAATAAGGTGAAATTATAAAACGTAATGAATTCTTGAAAGCTGCGCGGTTGATCAGGAGCAATCCAATTATCTGAGCTCAGGCAGAACATCGAAGTTATTTGAATCCTGCCTTTTTGTTTAACTCAGCCTTCAACTCAGACAACATCATCTTGAATCGTGAATCAGACAAAATCGCCTGAGATATGCAATAAGTATCATATATCTGAGGCAGGCCTTAAACCATGGTTTTATTCACCCATGCTTTAAACTACGAGTAGAAAAGCTCGTTAAATTGTTAGAAATTTCGAGGAAACCATGCTCTGCACGTGGGCATCCAGGATTGACGATCTTGAAGAATAGAAAAATATCATAGGTCAGATACATCCCAGACAACTCATTGTTGGTTGTTACTGGGCTCAGAAGTAAATAATAAACTGAAAGTTTCCTTAGAATTCAATCAATTCATCCAATATGGCAATAAAGAATCCATCCGATTCAAATCAATTGTATTTGACATTGCCATTGACAACTGAGTTACTGTTACTGTCACTGATACTGATAAGAGTGATAGGCATTATTTGTTGACGCCTATGGTAGACCTATTGCAATGGGCCATGCCGCCATGCCTTTAATTTTAATCACTTACTCACCTTATGCTTGTAACATTGTGATTATCTTTTGTGTCTTAGGGCCTATTTGATAATTTTAGCCCTAATTTATTTCACAAAGCTAGAGTCCAATATACTAAAAATGAGTTATCTGTGATAATAGATCTAAAAAAGCCAAGTAGGCATTATAATATAACTAAGTTATTTAATATTCAGTTATTTGTTATGTTGCAATCTAATCTAGACTAGAAGTAGAACTAGGGTTTATAACAAGTAAATTTAAAATTTTGAGTTTAGTTTTGGCCTAGCTAGGGCCTATAGCTATAGAGTATAACTATAAATATAAGGCAATTTAAGGTATTTGTCATTTGAGATTGGCCTACAAAAATAAAAATATCTTATTCTTAAATACCATTATCTTAGCCTATTCAAAATTTGTAATTTTTAACAAGTTAGTTTTTTTATAGTAGGCCTATGGTATTTTAATGAAATATAGGCCTAGCTCAAGACATTTTGGATTTTTTGCAAAGGTAATTTTGGCAAATATGGTTTTAAGGCAATGTCCTAATTTCTAGCAATAAATTATTTTGACATTAGTTCTTTTAACAAATGAACTAGGCCTAAAACAAGTTTATTAAAGTATATTTAAGGTCTGCTAAGTCACTATTGCAAATTAAAGCAATAGGCCTAGCTAATATGTGTTGCCTAAGATATACATTTTGACTGATAGATGGCTAGTAAGCATACAATGCACTTCCTAATTACATGCTTGTCAATCACTATATTTTTTTTATCTCAACCTTAAACATAAGACCTTATAAGACTTTAAGTATGCATTAATAAACTTGTTTTCATTTGTTAAAAATCTAGTATCAAAATAGTTTAATATTAAGAAACTAGGATATTTCTTGTTTTATTAATAGCACTGCCTTTTATAGAAATAAATACACTTCTATTATGTAAGATAGCCATTAGTTTGTGGTCATGCATAGCCTAGAGATTATAAATATAAATAGGGATCTAGTAGGCTTAGTGTTTAAATATTTAATATTTAAGACCAGATTTAAGGCTAGACCAGATTATAAAAATGGTATTATTTTTTGCAGGTATTATAAGCAATTAATAGGTATAAAAATTTATTCTTGCATATACAAGTACATGCAATTAAAATGTAGTTTATAATTCTATTCTTGCTATAGACCAACCTCTAGACTACACAAGCCATCTTTGACTATTTATGTAAGTGTATCTATTCATAAGAAAAAGTACAAAGATTTATTATGCATTCCAATATATTATTTAGTAAATTATGATATATTTGTATCTTCAAGCCATTTTGGAGCAAAAATGGGCCTAATTGTTATATTTCTTGATAACAAAGTTGTTAATTTTGTATATACTTAACATAATAAATTTTGCATATACAATTTTTCATACACCATACACTGTATTTGAAAAAAAGAATCATTGATCCCCTCAGTTCCTGGTTCCTAATTCCTTATCTCCCTCAGTTCCCGATTCCCCATCCTTGATCTCTCTTCAGTTCCCGATTCCCCATCCCTGATTTCCCTTCAGTTCCCGATTCCCTATCCTTGATCTCTCTTCAGTTCCCGATTCCCCATCCCTGATCTCCCTTCAGTTCCCGATTCCCTATCCTTGATCTCTCTTCAGTTCCCGATTCCCCATCCCTGATCTCCCTTCAGTTCCCGATTCCCCATCCCTGATTTCCCTCAGTTCCCGATTCCCCATCCCTGATCTCCCTTCAGTTCCCGATTCCCTATCCTTGATCTCTCTTCAGTTCCCGATTCCCCATCCCTGATCTCCCTTCAGTTCCCGATTCCCCATCCCTGATTTCCCTCAGTTCCCGATTCCCCATCCCTAATCCTCTCAGTTCCCGATTCCCCATCCCTAATCCCCTCAGTTCCCGATTCCCCATCCCTGATTTCCCTCAGTTCCCGATTCCCCATCCCTAATCCCCCAGTTCCCGATTCCCCATCCCTAATCCCCCCAGTTCCCGATTCCCCATCCCTGATTTCCCTCAGTTCCCGATTCCCCATCCCTAATCCCCTCAGTTCCCGATTCCCCATCCCTAATCCCCTCAGTTCCCGATTCCCCATCCCTGATCTCCTCAGTTCCCGATTCCCCATCCCTGATCTCCCTCAGTTCCCGTTTCTCCATCCCTGATCTCCCTCAGTTCCCGTTTCTCCATCCCTGATCTCCTCAGTTCCCGTTTCTCCATCCCTGATCTCCTCAGTTCTCGTTTCTTCATCCCTGATCTCCTCAGTTCCCGTTTCTCCATCCCTGATCTCCTCAGTTCCCGTTTCTCCATCCCTGATCTCCCTCAGTTCCCCTTTCTCATCCCTGATCTCCTCAGTTCCCGTTTCTCTATCCCTGATCCTACCCGTGGTTTCCATTCCTGGCGGACATGGACTACTGTCTGGTCGAAGTCTCCACGGCAGTCTCGGACGCGGAGCTCCGTTCGCTGAACTTGACGCCCGCCTTCGACCAGCCGGAGCCGACCAGCGCGCCATCGGCAGCTCCGGTCAGCCTGGTCAACCAGGACGGCTCGGCTGCCGCGGCCAGCGCTGGCGGAGCGGTGCACCTGCGAATGCCGGAGCGCTGGGTGCTGGAGCGGCTGCAGCCCGTCTGCCGGCCGCTGGTGCTCTCTGAAGTCACCGGGGACACCACCGCCGCCGCTGCCGCCGCCACCGATTCGCCGCGCTGGCGGTCGCTACGCCAGGTGGCCGCCGTCTGCCGCCTCCGCCGTCGCTTTTTGAAGCCGCAGCCGCTGCCGGTGAAGGCGCCGCCTCCGCCGCCACTTCCACAAGAAACAACGCCGCAGGCAGCGGCAGAGCCGGAAGCAGACAAGGCCAAGAAAAAGAAGAAAAAGCAGGACAAGAAGCGAACCCATCGCATCAGCGGTGAGGACGAAGTTGCAACTCAGGTTTATAGGCAGGTTTACAGTTGAGATCCTCTAGCTGAGCACGAGGCGGATCGAATCCCCGAGAGACTAACAGTACGAGTAGTGTATTTTTCATTTGAGAAGCATGCAGTACTGCTAAGCGTGTCCGCTGTGATGGTGTCCTGTATCAAATAAAATTCTATGATAGGCTCAGCCTGACTTATAGCCACTGGTTCTTGCGAGCTGTCTGTGGCATACAAATCCCACACTGAATACCTGTGTCTAAATCCCACACTGAATACCTGTGTCTAAATCCCACACTGAATACCTGTGTCTAAATCCCACACTGAATACCTGTGTCTAAATCCCACACTGAATACCTGTGTCTAAATCCCACACTGAATACCTGTGTCTAAATCCCACACTGAATTCCTGTGTCTAAATCCCACACTGAATTCCTGTGTCTAAATCCCACACTGAATTCCTGTGTCTAAATCCCACACTGAATTCCTGTGTCTAAATCCCACACTGAATTCCTGTGTCTAAACCCCACACCCTCAATACCTGTCTAAACCCCAAACCCTCAATACCTGTCTAAACCCCACACCCTCAATACCTGTCTAAACCCCACACCCTCAATACCTGTCTAAACCCCACACCCTCAATACCTGTCTAAACCCCACACCCTCAATACCTGTCTAAACCCCACACCCTCAATACCTGTCTAAACCCCACACCCTCAATACCTGTCTAAATCCCACACCATCAATACCTGTCTAAACCCCACACCCTCAATACCTGTCTAAACCCCACACCCTCAATACCTGTCTAAACCCCACACCCTGAATGTTGGTGCACCCGAATTTGCACCCGAATTTGCACCCCGAGTTTGCACACGAATTTGCAAGCGCAAACAAATAAAGTAAAATGCTGCGGTGTTACTGGTTAGCAGGGTAAGTTCAACAGAACAGATGCGAATGTACTTTTAAAAGAACTGTCATTGACCAATCAGGTTAAAGATAGGATTTTTAGGTGGCTATAGTTGTTATCCACTTGTTATGCACTGATGGTTAGTAATGTATTATAGCGTACACATGTAATTTTAGTTACGTGAAATCAATACAAGTGAAAAGCGTACATTTCGAAATATTTAATTGCTCGATAGATGGAATATTCGGAAAAATCAATAAACAATAAAAATGGTTCCGGATGGTGCCAGCCTTCATTCAGTATCTACAATGCTTCGTAAAAACAATTTCTTCACTGACACTGATGTACAATAAGTAATTAAAACTGGTACATAAGCGTGCAAATAAACTACTGATCAAGTAGCGACATGCGACACAGTTCAGGTAAACAAAACTTGGGTGCAGAAACACGATTATTAATGACAATTATAAATTATCACCATGGCAACACAGCCGACCTACTTTACTTTTGCTACTTAATTTCTCCTGCAATGTCCCTATCGCACTACTCGTGACTCAGTCAGTAGTTAGCGGAAGTTCCCTCTGGCCAGTGCACACCATCAGGCGGTGTACTCGCCCTGGCTGGACTGCAGGTGCGGCGCGATGCTGGTGGACGTCGGGAACGGGTCCTGCGGCATCTCGGCGTACCGAGTCCCCTCGTACTGCGGGTTGTTGAGCTCCGGGTACAGCAGCAGGATCTTCTTGTCCAGCGCGGACTCCTTGAAGCTGTACACAAAGTGGAACACTGTGAACAGGCCGCAGACGGAGAACAGGATGCTGCCCAGCACCGTGAGGATGAAGCTGTCGCCCAGGCGGAACAGCGGGTTCGAGGCCATCTTGTTCGTCAGGCAGCCGCCCATGATGCCGCTCACCACGCCGCCGAACACCCCTGCGGAGCACCCGGTTTCCTTCCTGACTCTGATGTGACAGCTGGTCTCTCAGTCTCCCTGCACTGCCTTCCTGACTCTGATGTGACAGCTGGTCTCTCAGTCTCCCTGCACTGCCTTCTTGACTCTGGTGTGACAGCTGGTCTCTCAGTCTCCCTGCACTGCCTTCCTGACTCTGATGTGACAGCTGGTCTCTCAGTCTCCCTGCACTGCCTTCCTGACTCTGATGTGACAGCTGGTCTCTCAGTCTCCCTGCACTGCCTTCCTGACTCTGATGTGACAGCTGGTCTCTCAGTCTCCCTGCACTGCCTTCCTGACTCTGATGTGACAGCTGGTCTCTCAGTCTCCCTGCACTGCCTTCCTGACTCTGATGTGACAGCTGGTCTCTCAGTCTCCCTGCACTGCCTTCCTGACTCTGATGTGACAGCTGGTCTCTCAGTCTCCCTGCACTGCCTTCCTGACTCTGATGTGACAGCTGGTCTCTCAGTCTCCCTGCACTGCCTTCTTGATATCCCTACCTCTCTTTTAACGACTAGAATCTCTCTCCCAACCCTCTACTCTCCCAACCCTCTACTCTCTCAGTCCCTCTACTCTCCCAACATCTCTACTCTCCCAACCCTCTACTCTCTCAGTCCCTCTACTCTCCCAACATCTCTACTCTCCCAACATCTCTACTCTCCCAACCCTCTACTCTCTCAGTCCCTCTAATCTCCCAACCCTCTACTCTCCCAATCCCTCAACTCACCAGCGGTGACCTGGAAGCCGCTGGCCATGACGGTGCAGAGTTTGTCCAGGCGGTGCCTGGCCGAGAAGGCGTGAACTCCCTGGCTGACCAGAGCCGCGACTCCCGTCAGGATGGCAAAGATGGCGCAGACTTTCGCCTCTAGCAGGTCGCCCTTGCCCTTCACGCCCTTGCCAGAAAGCCCAGCGGAGAGGGTTGGGGATGAGCTGTGTGATGCCTGGATGGACTGGGATCCAGGATTGAGGAGATGCGGCACGAGGCATTGAAAATCAGCACAAAAGAAACTCGGCTTGGCTGCCCGAACCTCCGCGAATCGAGATGCCCCGGGGGCAGCTGCATTTATGGGAAATTTCCTTTGATAATCTGGGATCTGATGGAGACAGCTGGGAATTGGGAATCAATAGGGAAACAAGCAAAGAAATCCTTTAATCTGCTTCACTTAACCATTGATTTTTGCTTTCCTGGGTTGATTGCATTCCGATTATTATCTTAATTTTTCTGGGGAGGGGGCAGCTGAGGATCTGGGATTTGATCTGGCAGCCACTGAGGATCTGGCGGGTGGCAGCTGAACAATCTGGGAGGCTGGCCCAGCAACTGAGGATCTTGGAGGCTGGCCCAGCAACTGAGGATCTGGAAGGGCGGCAACTGAGGATCTGGGAAGGCGGCAGCTGAGGATCTGGGAGGGCGAGCTGAGGGCAGCTGAGGATCTGGAAGGGCAGCTGAGGATCTGGGAGGGCAGCAACTGGGATCTGGGAGGGCAACTGAGTATCTGGGAGGGAGGCAACTGAGGATCTGGAGGGCAGCAACCCCATCACCCAGAACCCAGTGGCGCTGATCTCCCACCAGTCCCGGGTTCAGATCCTCGGAGTTCCTTGGCCTTGATGAAGTTGGGATTGTCCCAGTTGTTAACCAGGCTCTCCAGCACGCCCTTCTGCTTGTCCAGCCGGGTGAGCAGGCCCATGCCCCAGAACGGGGTGACCAGGCCGATGAAGCTGAGAATGAAGCCGATCACAATCAGGCCGAACACGGTCGCGCGCACAGGGTCGGTCATTGTTTTGCCGGAGCTGCCTTTGTCGCCTCTGCTGCCGGCCTCGCTCTGCCCAAAGTCGGTGGCTTGAGAATTCTTTAGCTGCTCCTAATGAAATCCACTGAGCTGCGCCGAGTCACTTCCGGGGTTTCTCTCGTCTTGTCGACTTGCGGGGCAGGGGGGTTGCTCTTGAATAGCTGACAAGCAGGTGGGCTCCGCGACTCTCCCCCTCTGCGTACTCACCGCCTGCAATGTACATTGAATGTGTCAGGAGAAGTGTTTAGAGAAGGCGCAGGCTTGTCCCTGTGTCTCGGCCGGGGCTTGAGCTGAGCGGGCAGGTTAGAGAAGCGGTCTTTCGTCTCAAGCAAGAGCTTGCTGGATTTCTGCACTGCCTGTCACAGTTGCAGTCCAACTGTGGAGTGAATGTACAGCTCACTAGAATGTAGCAGATTGACTTGCATTATACATGTAATTGCTTTTGCATGGCCTGGCAGGCTCAGGAAAATAATATTTTTTTTCAAATGAGGAAGATAGCTCGTTTTGCTTCACTTGCGAGTGCATTCTCATCCCTAAGCTGGGATGGCTTCAGGCTCCACCTGGAGTTTTTGGAGTTTTCCCACCGGAGTTTTCCCACCTGGAGTTTTCGGAGTTTTCCCACCTGGAGTTTTCGGAGTTTTCCCACCTGGAGTTTTCGGAGTTTTCCCACCTGGAGTTTCGGAGTTTTCCCACCTGGAGTTTCGGAGTTTTTCCACTGGAGTTTTCCCACCTGGAGTTTTCCCAACCGGAGTTTTCCCACCGCATTTTACCACCTGGAGTTTTGGGAGTTTTCCCACCTGGAGTTTCGGAGTTTTCCCACCTGGAGTTTCGGAGTTTTCCCACCTGAAGTTTTCGGAGCTTTCCCACCCGGAGTTTCGGAGTTTTCCCACCCGGAGTTTCGGAGTTTTCCTACCTGGAGTTTCGGAGTGGAGTTTTCCCACCTGGAGTTTTCCCAACCGGAGTTTTCCCACCGCATTTTACCACCTGGAGTTTTGGGAGTTTTCCCACCTGGAGTTTCGGAGTTTTCCCACCTGGAGTTTCGGAGTTTTCCCACCTGAAGTTTTCGGAGCTTTCCCACCCGGAGTTTCGGAGTTTTCCCACCTGGAGTTTCGGAGTTTTCCCACCTGGAGTTTCGGAGTTTTTCCACTGGAGTTTTCCCACCTGGAGTTTTCCCAACCGGAGTTTTCCCACCGCATTTTACCACCTGGAGTTTTGGGAGTTTTCCCACCTGGAGTTTCGGAGTTTTCCCACCTGGAGTTTCGGAGTTTTCCCACCTGAAGTTTTCGGAGCTTTCCCACCCGGAGTTTCGGAGTTTTCCCACCCGGAGTTTCGGAGTTTTTCCACTGGAGTTTTCCCACCTGGAGTTTCGGAGTTTTCCCACCCGGAGTTTCGGAGTTTTCCCACCCGGAGTTTCGGAGTTTTTCCACTGGAGTTTTCCCACCTGGAGTTTCAGAGTTTTCCCACCCGGAGTTTCGGAGTTTTTCCACTGGAGTTTTCCCACCTGGAGTTTTCCCAACCGGTGTTTTCCCACCGCATTTTACCACCTGGAGTTTTGGGAGTTTTCCCACCCGGAGTTTCGGAGTTTTTCCACTGGAGTTTTCCCACCTGGAGTTTCAGAGTTTTCCCACCCGGAGTTTCGGAGTTTTTCCACTGGAGTTTTCCCACCTGGAGTTTTCCCAACCGGTGTTTTCCCACCGCATTTTACCACCTGGAGTTTTGGGAGTTTTCCCACCTGGAGTTTCGGAGTCCCCCCCTTGAGATTTCCAGCTGTTTTCTAGTCAAGTCTCGGTGGGAAACCACGAGAAAAAACCGTAACCTCATCAGGGCAATTTTTGTGGTAAAAGCTTAAACTTCAACATCACGGATAGCTACTTTAAGTAAGCTACTCGTATGCAGCAAGCCGCATTAATAAGGATGTAAGGACCTTTTTAAATATCAGAACATGAAGCTCTAAGACATACTTTTACATTTAAATTTTCTTCATCCGGAATGTATTCATTGTAGATGCTCCGCAAGCATTTGAATCGATGCTTCTCTCATTTCTTCATTAAATTAAGCTAAGATTTATTCTTAAAAATATTTTTCCGGTAAGCCCAGTCGCAGTTACCACTCGACAGGTACCGGAAATAAATAAAAAGCTTTAGATGCAGGACTTCGGCAATGAGACGCTGTGGATGAATCAACCAAACAAGAAAACAAGAAAACAGGATAGTGTGAAAGCAGAGTGTACAACAGAGGCAGGGAGACAGATGGAGAACAATGGCACAGTAACAGGGCTTACTCAAGCTTAAGTATAGCTGTCTCAGCTCAGACACACCTTGCAGGCTACAATCTCAGCTAGCAAGTGCCGCAGTTGGCCGCAGAGGTGCTCAGAAATTTGCAGTGCAATATCTCTGCCTCCCATGACCCTTCGCAGTTGTTTGGTGGCGCTGGCTGCCTTCATCTCAGCTTGCAGCTTCCCATGTTGCTGCCCAGGTAAGAGACTCGCCTGACTCGCGCAACCAGAAAATCTGACAAGCATCCAGAAAGGTAGGCTACCAGAAGGACAGGTAGGCTATCAAAAGGACAGGTAGGCTACCAGAAGGACAGGTAGGCTATCAAAAGAACAGGTAGGCTACCAGAAGGACAGGTAGGCTATCAAAAGGACAGGTAGGCTACCAGAAGGACAGGTAGGCTATCAAAAGGACAGGTAGGCTACCAGAAGGACAGGTAGGCTACCAGAAGGATAGGTAGGCTACCAAAAGGACAGGTGCGCCATCCCCGCCTGAGGTGGTGGACCAGTCGCATTTCCAGGCTACCAGAAGGACAGGTAGGCTATCAAAAGGACAAGTAGGCTACCAGAAAGACAGGTAGGCTACCAGAAGGACAGGTAGGCTATCAGAAGGACAGGTAGGCTACCAGAAGGACAGGTAGGCTACTAGAAGGACAAGTAGGCTACCAGAAGGACAAGTAGGCTGCCAGAAGGACAGGAAGGCTACCAGAAGGACAGGTAGGCTACCAGAAGGACAGGTAGGCTACTAGAAGGACAAGTAGGCTACCAGAAGGACAAGTAGGTTGCCAGAAGGACAGGAAGGCTACCAGAAGGACAGGTAGGCTACCAGAAGGACAGGCAGGCTATCAGAAGGACAAGTAGGCTGCCAGAAGGACAGGAAGGCTACCAGAAGGACAGGTAGGCTACCAGAAGGACAGGTAGGCTACCAGAAGGACAGGTAGGCTACTAGAAGGACAAGTAGGCTACCAGAAGGACAAGTAGGCTGCCAGAAGGACAGGAAGGCTACCAGAAGGACAGGTAGGCTACCAGAAGGACAGGTAGGCTATCAGAAGGACAAGTAGGCTGCCAGAAGGACAGGAAGGCTACCAGAAGGACAGGTAGGCTACCAGAAGGACAGGTAGGCTATCAGAAGGACAGGTAGGCTACCAGAAGGACAGGTAGGCTATTAAAAGGACAGGTAGGCTATCAAAAGGACAGGTAGGCTACCAGAAGGACAGGTAGGCAGACGGAAAGTCAAGTAGGTAACTGAAGTCAGACGGGTTGCTAACCAAGTTCCCGCATGCAAAGTTAAGCAAAGTTTTCAAAAAACATCGCGGTTCAACCCGCAGCCGAGCAGACGCTGCCCCTGCACGCCAAGGTCCTGCAAAACGGCACCGACCAGCTGCTGCACCTTTTTTGGCAATGCGACAACTCCAGCGACTGCGGGCAGCCCGAAGTGGCCAAGATCTGCTTTGAGGACATGTGGAGAAAACAGGATGGCAACGGGACAGTTGTAGAAATGGTGAGTCCTGTCTGTCTGTCTGTCTGTCTGTCTGTATGTCATGTCCTGTCCTGTCTGTCTGTCTGTCTGTCTGTTTGCCAGCTGTTCAGCAAAAGCAGTCGCCAACCCCGCAGAAGCAGCTGCTTATGCCCGACGGGCAGAGATATCGCTACGCCCTGCTGCGCCTCAGTGCAAAGCTTTTGTTCTGCTCCCGGGCCTACCGCATCCTGGTGAGTGCGCGGCTTCTGTTAGAGTCGGTGCCGTATGACTAATCACATAAAATAATCTCCCAACTTCTCCCCGTTAATCTCGCCGTCACTCTCGCCGTCACTCTCGCCGTCACTCTATCCGTCACTCTACCCGTCACTCTCGCCGTCACTCTACCCGTCACTTTACCCGTCACTCTCCCCGTCACTCTCACCGTCACTCTACCCGTCACTTTACCCGTCACTTTACCCGTCACTCTACCCGTCACTTTACCCGTCTCTCTCCCCGTCACTCTCCCCGTCACTCTACCCGTCACTCTACTCGTCACTCTGCCCGTCACTCTACTTGTCACTCTACCCGTCACTCTACTCGTCACTCTGCCCGTCACTCTACTTGTCACTCTACCCGTCACTCTACCCGTCACTCTACTCGTCACTCTGCCCGTCACTCTACTTGTCACTCTACCCGTCACTCTACCCGTCACTCTACTCGTTACTCTCCCCGTCACTCTCCCCGTCACTCTACCCGTCACTCTACTCGTCACTCTGCCCGTCACTCTACTCGTCACTCTACCCGTCTCTCCCTATTCGTCTATCACCACTTCTCAATCTTTAGTAACATTTTAATTGCAGCTGGAGTTCGGAGCGTCAAGCTCAAACACCGAGCTCTACAGGACGAAATCGCTTCTTAATTGCTCTGAAAGCGCCTGGAGATCTGCTGGCTACATCCGGAGTGAGTTCCGCCAGAACAGGTGGGATGGGAATGATGAAGGAGACAGGGAACGGAGACAGAGGGAGGAGACAGGGGGAGGAGACAGAGGGAGGGAGACAGAGGGAGGGAGACAGAGGGAGGAGACAGGGGGAGGAGACAGAGGGAGGAGACAGGGGGAGGAGACAGAGGGAGGGAGACAGGGAACGGAGACAGAGGGAGGGAGACAGAGGGAGGGAGACAGAGGGAGGGAGACAGAGGGAGGGAGACAGGGAACGGAGACAGAGGGAGGGAGACAGAGGGAGGGAGACAGAGGGAGGGAGACAGAGGGAGGGAGACAGGGAACGGAGACAGAGGGAGGAGACAGAGGGAGGAGACCGAGGAAGGAGACAGAGGGAGGAGACAGGGGGAGGGAGACAGAGGGAGGAGACAGAGGGAGGAGACAGAGAGAGGAGACAGAAGGAGGAGACAGAGGGAGGAGACAGAGGGAGGAGACAGAGAGAGGAGACAGAGGGAGGAGACAGAGGGAGGAGACAGAGGGGGGAGACAGAGAGAGGAGACAGAGGGAGGAGACAGAGAGAGGAGACAGAGGGAGGAGACAGAGGGAGGAGACAGAGGGAGGAGACAGAGGGAGGAGACAGGGGGAGGGAGACAGAGGGAGGAGACAGGGGGAGGAGACAGAGGGAGGGAGACAGGGAACGGAGACAGAGGGAGGAGACAGAGGGAGGGAGACAGAGGGAGGAGACAGGGGGAGGAGACAGAGGGAGGGAGACAGAGGGAGGAGACAGAGGGAGGGAGACAGGGAACGGAGACAGAGGGAGGAGACAGAGGGAGGGAGACAGAGGGAGGAGACAGAGGGAGGAGACAGAGGGAGGAGACAGAGGGAGGAGACAGGGAGGAGACAGAGGGAGGGAGACAGAGGGAGGGAGACAGAGGGAGGAGACAGAGGGAGGGAGACAGAGGGAGGAGACAGAGGGAGGGAGACAGGGAACGGAGACATAGGCGGTGTCACAGAGCAGCGGCCCCACCTGCAGTTCCGCGGCAGCAAGCTCTGTGCACCAACGGTGATCGCCAGATCGGCAGCGCAATGGACGCGGACCTACCAGCCGACATCCACCGCTTCCTGCTGCAGCAGCAGACCAAGCCGGAAGTTGTCCGCAGCCACAGCTGGGTTGGTCTGGTGGCCGGGACCGCTGCGACCTTCCTGGTGGCGGCCTGCGCCATCCTGATCGCCTGGGCGCTGCTGACAGGCCGGCTGGAGCCGTCCGTTGAGTCGCTGGTGGCGCAGCAGCACTGGGAGCCGGTGGACCTGGAGATCCGCGATCCGGACCACATCGACCAGAAGCTGCTAGTTCGGGGGACGGGCCCCGCGTCCTCGGCTCCGTGATGGCGCTGGGGGTGCGTAACCGCGTGCTCCAGCTCCAAACTCGAACTGAGCCTGTGGTATCTGCCAGGTTCCACTGTTTGAGGCACTGTCTGCAGCTTTTGCAGGGGCTGTGGCCGCTCCTTTCTTACGTGTAATGTAAGCATATATCAAGTACGGAATCTCCCATCATACTCTCATGAAATTGCACAATAAAGTGTTGACCTACTCGGATATTTCACTTCTCCAAAATTGCACACTTTGTTCATACTACTGGACTCCTGGATCCAATTCGACAAAAATGCATTCAGCACACTGCTGCCGAACCATCCCGCTCAGCTGCAATCCCCTCCCTCCGCTCAGCTGCCAATCTCCTCCGCTCAGCTGCCAATCCCCTCCCTCCGCTCAGCTGCCAATCCCCTCCACTCAGCTTCCGGTCCCCTTCGCTCAGCTGGCAATCCCCTTCGCTCAGCTGCCAATCCCCTCTACTCAGCTACCGGTCCCCTTCGCTCAGCTGGCAATCCCCTTCGCTCAGCTGCCAATCCCCTCCGCTCAGCTGCCAATCCCCTCCACTCAGCTACCGGTCCCCTTCGCTCAGCTGGCAATCCCCTTCGCTCAGCTGCCAATCCCCTCCGCTCAGCTGCCAATCCCCTCCACTCAGCTACCGGTCCCCTTCGCTCAGCTGGCAATCCCCTTCGCTCAGCTGCCAGTCCCCTCCGCTCAGCTGGCAATCCCCTCCGCTCAGCTGCCAATCCCCTCGGCTCAGCTGGCAATCCCCTCCGCTCAGCTGGCAATCCCCTCCGCTCAGCTGCCAATCCCCTCGGCTCAGCTGGCAATCCCCTCCGCTCAGCTGCCAATCCCCTCCGCTCAGCTGGCAATCCCCTCCGCTCAGCTGCCAATCCCCTCCGCTCAGCTGCCAATCCCCTCCGCTCAGCTGCCAATCCCCTCCGCTCAGCTGGCAATCCCCTCGGCTCAGCTGGCAATCCCCTCCGCTCAGCTGCCAATCCCCTCCGCTCAGCTGCCAATCCCCTCGGCTCAGCTGCCAATCCCCTCCGCTCAGCTGCCAATCCCCTCCGCTCAGTTGCCAATCCCCTCCGCTCAGCTGCCAATCCCCTCCGCTCAGCTGGCAATCCCCTCCACTCAGCTGCCAATCCCCTCCGCTCAGCTGGCAATCCCCTCCGCTCAGCTGGCAATCCCCTCCACTCAGCTGGGAATCTCCTCCGCTAAGCATAAAGCCTCAAAGCTCAGCTTCATGTGATCAAGCTCAAGGTAAAAAAATCGATCAAGAAGCCAATTTGATCAGAATAAAAATGTAAATTACGCAGGTATATATTTTGAACTACTCGCTGATCGCATTACCGGCAGATAAATTATAATAAACAGTAAAGTTCTTAGCATTTTTATTAGCAGATTTTTATTGAAGATAAAAAAGGTCAAAGAGAGAAACACGCAGAGAGAATAAAATTTAACGCTTCTCCTTTAGTAAAAATGTGTGCCGAACTCGGGGGACAGGTAAAAACGGGCTGCAGTAAAAAAGGCCAAGCAAAACAAGGCAGACCCCTCCCAACCGCGTCATCTCCGAAAACCGCTGCCTACCGGAGGCTGAAGAAACGCTTCATCTTGACAATAATAAAAAACGGTTTTGCACTGGCTGTTAGCACAATGACACAAAAATGATGAAGCAGAGAAGCTGCAGTGCCGGGCTGTGCGGGGCTGTACAGAGCACAGTGGGAGCACAATAAGCTAAATCAGCGGCCTAATGAATCATCACAGCTTAAAGATGAGGTGCGGGAGAAGCAGATTTACAGCGCCAGGGCCGAGCAGATTGTGGAAGATTGCGGAGGGCGAGCCGCTGCGGCAGTGGAAGAGGAAATGGCGGATTTCTGGGGCCGAACTGCAGAACTGGAAAATTGAAGGGCAAATGAAGGTCAAGGAGGTTTGAGACCGCGTCAAGGAACGTCACGAGGGTAAGTCGCTCAGACGGTGCTGCAGATGATGAGTCAGGGTATCAGACAATGTGTCAGTAAGGAGTCAGACAGTGTGTCAGTAAGGAGTCAGACAGTGTCAGACGGTGTATCAAATGTTAGTCGGTGTGTCAGGGGGAGGCAGGTGTGTCAGGGGGAGGCAGGTGTGTCAGGGGGAGGCAGGTGTGTCAGGGGAGTGAGAAAGTGTGTCAGGGGGAGGCAGGTGTGTCAAGGGAGGCAGGTGTGTCAGGGGAGTCGGACGGTGTGTCAGGGGAAGTCAAAAGGTGTGTCAGGAAGTCAGAAGGTGTGTCAGGGGGAGGCAAGTGTGTCAGGGGGAGGCAGGTGTGTCAGGGGGAGGCAGGTGTGTCAGGAGAGTCAGACGGTGCGTCAGTCGACCTGTCACAGCAAGCTGGCATCGCTGGTGAGCCGAGTTCGCGCCCCGAAGCCCGCTGATCCGGCCTGGGACCCGCCGCCGCCGGCAGCGCTGTCGGAGTGTCCGGAGGCCGGCCGGCCAGAGCGATGGACGAGGGCGGCCACGCGCAGGGTCTCGGAGGTGTACTCGCCGCCCGCCCCGGCCGAGTAGTCGTCGGAGGAGGAGGCGGCCAGGCGGTCGTAGCCGGCGCTGCCGTCCAGCAGGGAGCCCTCGATGGAGCGCTCCATGAGGGGCGTCATGGCCGGCTGGCGGCCGAGGCTCGCGGCCGCGCCCAGCGGCTCGCCGGTCGATAGCGGCAGGGGCGGCGGAGGCAGTCGGTGCTGCGCCGGCGGCGGTGGCGGCGGCTGCTGCTGGCGATGCTGCAGCGGCGGCGGAGGCGGCGGGGGTCGCGAAGAGCGCAGGGAGGCCGCCGCGATGTCCACTGAGGATGGGGAAAACCGGGTGGGGATCAGGGATCAGAGGATGCGAATGAGGTGAGCCGCAGTTCGAGTCCCGTGGGGTGAGCCGCAGTTCGAGTCCCGTGGGGTGAGCCGCGGTTCGAGTCCCGTGGGGTGAGCCGCAGTTCGAGTCCCGTGGGGTGAGCCGCAGTTCGAGTCCCGTGGGGTGAGGTCAGCAAGGCAGGTCAGCAAGGCATTTAAGCGCAGCTGTGGAGGACAACAGAGACCATGCGGTCAGACATGCCAGTGGCTGGTTTCGCATGCTTGTAAAACTGTCTAGGAAACAGAACGCGACAAATGATGAATTGTAAAATATGACAACAGAGATAGATGTTCGGTCTTCGCAGGGAGCGGAATTCTATGAGAAAAAATAATAAATTTATTAACTGATGGCGGTGGCTGGAGAGGCTGCGGGTCTCACCGAGTCCCAGCCGGGGCTGCTGTCGCCAGCTGAAGTTCAGCTCTCGTCTGGGCGATGATTGGGCAGTGTAGAACGATTGAAAAATGCAGGTTCTTTAACAGGTGAAAACTAAAGTGCAAATGAACTCTAATTACTGGTTCAGTGTTCATTTGAAAGGTTTGAAAATCTCGGAGTGGAGTTACCTACGGACAAGGTGCTCCAGACAAATTAAACTTAGGCGTGCAAATAGAGTCAAATTATGGAAGAAAAAATAGTTTTAGTGCTTGCATTTTAGTTTCAGATTGCACTTTAAGAGAACGCCAGAACCGTAAAAAACCACACTGGTGCCACATATGCACCGATAAGTGCACATGCACTTTAAAAGTGCATCAGCACTTAGAAAGAATATCTGGTACTCTAAAAGTACACTTGAACTCATATGTACACGAGAAATCCCAAAGCACTCTAAAAGTACACTTGCACCAACCATGCACCAAAAAAGTGCACATGCACTCAAGCCTACACCAGTAGATTCCCCATTCAAAGCTCACCATCGCTGTCCATGTGGCGAAAGTTCTGCATCTCATTCAGGATGTTGAAGCCGGAGCCGCCGCCTCCGGGCTGCTGCCGGCCGCTGAACCTCCGCACGGCGTCGCGCGGCGAGCGGCCAGCGGCGCGGAACGGCGGCACTCGCGGCGCGCCGAAAGCTCCGACCAAGGAGGACATGGAGTTGGATGCGGACTCGCGCAGGCCTGCGAATTTGCGCGTATTCAACATCTTGATGACGGAGGCCTACTAACAGTAGTAAAACGCAGGATAGAAATTTTGCAATAGATTAGCAATATGCCTGACCCAGGTGTGAAGCTGAGGGCTGTACAGGGCTCAGAGGAGGTCGTGGCCCAGGCTCGATTCTAAGCGCAGTCACATTAATTTGGGGCTAAATTTGGATCTCGGCTTGGCTCTGCTCGTGCAATTAACGCCATTGAGGGCCAACTCCCAATGGATAGTGAGGGTGTAAATCCCTAACGATAAATACAGTCAGGACGGCTGCACAGTCCTGTGTGTGCCTGTGAGTGTGACTGCGTACCGCATCCGCGCGCTTGCGAACTGGAGCAACCTATTTATTTGTGTGCTAACCAATGCCAACACTGCTTAACTTACAGTGCTACCGGTAATCCACTTGGCTTTAGAAAGGTTCATAAAAAGAAAGACAAAAAATGGTCGCAGCACTGAGCAGCCCGCACCGTCGGTATTGTACTCGGAGTACAAGTCGGAGTACGAGTCTCCCAGGCTGCCGCCAGCGCCTCTGAGCTCGGCATCGTACAGGTCCTCGTACAGCGAGTCCTCTGGCGCGGCGGCCTGGCCAGCCAATCGGCCGCTGAGGTGCAGCGGCCGCTGCTGGCTGGCGGTGGCGGCAGCCGCAGCGGAGGCGGGCCGGCCAGCCGTCATGGGGAGGGCGTTGCGGGCCCGCAGGCTGGCCAGGGACTCGCGCACCGTCACCCGCTGGTACTCGCCGTCAGCGGGGGCCGCAGCAAGTTCAGGCCGGAGGTCGTTGAGGATTGGCCGCAGAATCGGCTGCTGCTGCTGTTGCCGAAGATTCGCTCCAGCGTCTGTTGAAATTAAAAATTTAGTAAAAAACGCTTATTTTTCTACTGTCAGTAGCTTACTAAGGAATTTTAACGACTTTTTAAGTATTATAAAGTTAACAAAACAAAAAACACAGACAGCTGACAAGCCAACATTTATCCATTTATCACAATTAATCCCCCTCGAGGCGGCGCACAATAACTCTGCCGGAGCGAGACGCAAACCGCTACACCCGACACCCGGGCAGCGGCGGGTTCTGCGGCGCAACAACCGGCTCCTGAAAGCTCGGGCACCCCCCCCAGTAGAAACTGCGGCGAAATTGCAACAGTTTAAACTAATGGCGGAGTTGCATAGAGGGACAGAGAGCGGAGAGGAGGGGAGAGTGGCCGGGCGCACAGCAAACTGTGGAAGGCATGCTGGAGCTGCATGCACTGCAGTGAAATGCAGATCACCGGACAGCAGATTGAGGAGACGAAACCTTCAGTGGGGGGGGGCAAAGTGCAGACAGATTGGGAGCGATAATGGGACCCCCTGGCGGGCGGGCGGGGTTTCTACATTCCGACAGCGGCTGTGAGGGATCGCAGGCTCCAGAATGGGAGATCCGGTTGACCCCGCGGTGACCCCGGAGCAGGATGATCCCCCACACCAAGCAAGGCTCCAAGCAGACCACTTTGTGAAACATGATATTTTGGGATATTGGGCCCCAGGGGCTTGTGGGAACTGGCAAAATACTGAAACTTGAGCAGGGAGTTGCCGCTCTTACGGAAAGATTATTGGCTCAGTTGATGCAGCCCAGAGCCTGGGACACGCCAGCTCATCTGTGGCTAGTAATGTCCTTGAAGGTGTTTCACAGAACTGCCATCCCGGGGCAAGGAGAGGCGGCTTAACCGAATTGCCCACATTCTTCATCACCCCCGCCTGAAGCTGAATTCGATTGCACCGGAGCCGCCGCTGATAGCCCTGGCCGGGACGGCTGATCCCTGGGAGCGGAGCTGCCCCCTGACCTCCACTGCCGGCTTGGCAGGGAGATTTATCCCCTTCTCGATCTTCCCTGTCAGAGTCAGAGTCAATTAGGCCAATTCCCAGTCAGCCGGAGACCCTCAGCCCACTGGAGAGCCGCTGGCTGATGAAGCTCAGCTCAGGGACCCACCCTGATCCCCAGTAACGACTTCGCAACTCTCCGATTTCAATTCGGCAAATGCTGGCACATTCTCCCTGTCTACCCTACCTCAGTCTCCCTGTCTACCCCACCTCAGTCTCCCTGTCTACCCCACCTCAGTCTCCCTGTCTACTCCATCTCAGTCTCCCTGTCTACCCCACCTCAGTCTCCCTGTCTACCCCACCTCAGTCTCCCTGTCTACCCCACCTCAGTCTCCCTGTCTACTCCATCTCAGTCTCCCTGTCTACCCCACCTCAGTCTCCCTGTCTACCCCACCTCAGTCTCCCTGTCTACTCCATCTCAGTCTCCCTGTCTACCCCACCTCAGTCTCCCTGTCTACCCCACCTCAGTCTCCCTGTCTACCCCACCTCAGTCTCCCTGTCTACTCCATCTCAGTCTCCCTGTCTACTCCATCTCAGTCTCCCTGTCTACCCCACCTCAGTCTCCCTGTCTACTCCATCTCAGTCTCCCTGTCTACCCCACCTCAGTCTCCCTGTCTACCCCACCTCAGTCTCCCTGTCTACCCCACCTCAGTCTCCCTGTCTACTCCATCTCAGTCTCCCTGTCTACCCCACCTCAGTCTCCCTGTCTACCCCACCTCAGTCTCCCTGTCTACCCCACCTCAGTCTCCCTGTCTAACCCACTTTATCTAACTGCCTGCCCCATGCCGTGCGTCCCTCACTACTCAATAATACAGCAGAGGCTGCTCACCCCAATTACAGCTCCGCCCGTCCACCCCACTAAAAGCCGCCCGCCCACATGCCATGCACATCAGCAGTGGCAGCGCAGCAGTCAAAAAGCTGCTCTCTGCTGTAACCATCGCCTCCCACCCGGATAAAAGTGCAAAAATGCAGCAGAAAACACACACACACACACACACACACACACACACACTTCTCTTCCATCAGCCTCAGTCCGCACGGGACACGCGCGGACCAGTCACCCTCCACCAACTGGAATTCTTTAGCGACGGAGGCAGCGGATCGCAGCAAAGACAGGGGGGGGGGGCTCCAACCCGGACAGCCCGTGTTTGCCAGCCACTAAGCCGCCCGCCACAAATCACTCAGTCATCATCACTGGCGAGCCCGCAGCTCAATCTGTGCGCACCGGATGAGTGATGAAATAACAGATTCGGTTGGAAACCAACTCGGGCTCCGGAAGTGCTCAGGATCGGGATGTTGGAGAGGAAGGCAAGCAGAGGTAGCGAGGAAATGGACACAGGCAGACAGACACAGACAGACAGACAGCAGACAGACAGACAGACAGACAGACAGACAGACGGAAAGACAGACAGACAGACAGACAGACAGACAGACGGAAAGACAGACAGACAGACAGACAGACAGACGGAAAGACAGACAGACAGACAGACAGACAGACAGACAGACAGACAGACAGACAGACAGACAGACAGACAGACAGACAGACGGAAAGAAAGAAAGACAGACAGACAGACAGACAGACAGACAGACAGACACACAGACAGACAGACAGACAGACGGAAAGAAAGAAAGACAGACAGACAGACAGACAGACAGACAGACAGACAGACAGACAGACAGACAGACAGACAGACAGACAGACAGACGGAAAGAAAGAAAGACAGACAGACAGACAGACAGACAGACAGACAGACACACAGACAGACAGACAGACGGAAAGAAAGAAAGACAGACAGACAGACAGACAGACAGACAGACAGACAGACAGACAGACAGACAGACAGACAGACAGCCACACAGACAGACAGACAGACACACAGACAGACAGACAGACGGAAAGACAGACAGACAGACAGACAGACGGAAAGACAGACAGACAGACAGACAGACAGACAGACAGACAGACAGACAGACAGACAGACAGACAGACAGACAGACAGACAGACGGAAAGAAAGAAAGACAGACAGACAGACAGACAGACAGACAGACAGACAGACAGACAGACAGGACAGCAGGCAGCTCAAATCCCCCCCAAAACAGCGGTGTTCCGCCCAGCAGCTCAGGCCGGACAATGCCAGGCCTCAGAGTACACACAGGTGCAGCACAGACCCCCCGCTGATTCAGCCCGGACTGGGACAAGGTTGACGCCTGCAGGGAGGGGGGGACACGGGGAGAACTCAGCCGCAGCCAGAAACAATGCTTGGCTTTCTACCTTCCCCTAGTAGCAACTCAGCTCCCAGCGCCCTGGCAACAGCCAAGTGTCCGGCCCAGGCGACGGAAGCCGCTCAGCCAGTTAGAATTTCCAGTCAGGAAATGCACCTGGCTGGGAGCGCCACTGGCCGTGTGAAAGTTTGGGTCGCATGAAGGATTTGCAAAAAATGTTTCAATCTCTCAGGGCTGGCTGGAAACTCTCTAGAGGCTTTTTTAACTGACACTGCTGTCTGAGACACGGCCGCTGTTGTTCAGTGAGCTCCAACCCAGTCTGTGAGCCACTCTTCCATACAATGCACCTCTCTCATCTCCCGTCTCTCCCCCTCTTATCTACCGTTTCTTCCCCTCTCATCTACCATTTCTCCCCCTCTCATCTACCATTTCTCCCCCTCTCATCTACCATTTCTCCCCCTCTCATCTACCATTTCTCCCCCTCTCACCTACCATTTCTCCCCCTCTCATCTACCATTTCTCCCCCTCTTATCTCCCATTTCTCCCCCTCTCATCTCCCATCTCCCCCCTCTCATCTCCCATCTCTCCCCCTCTCCTCTCCCGTTTCTCCCCTCTCATCTACCATTTCTCCCCCTCTTATTTCCCATCTCCCCCCTCTCATCTCCCATCCCTCCCCCTCTCCTCTCCTGTTTCTCCCCCTCTCATCTACCATTTCTCCCCCTCTCATCTACCATTTCTCCCCCTCTTATCTCCCATTTCTCCCCCTCTCATCTCCCATCTCCCCCCTCTCATCTCCCATCTCTCCCCCTCTCATCTCCCGTTTCTCCCCCTCTCATCTACCATTTCTCCCCCTCTTATCTCCCATCTCCCCCCTCTCATCTCCCATCCCTCCCCCTCTCCTCTCCTGTTTCTCCCCCTCTCATCTACCATTTCTCCCCCTCTCATCTACCATTTCTCCCCCTCTCATCTACCATTTCTCCCCCTCTTATCTCCCATCTCCCCCCTCTTATCTCCCATCTCCCCCTCTCATCTCCCATCTCTCCCCCTCTCCTCTCCCGTTTCTCCTCCTCTCATCTACCATTTCTCCCCCTCTCATCTACCATTTCTCCCCCTCTTATCTCCCATTTCTCCCCCTCTCCTCTACCATTTCTCCCCCTCTCCTCTCCCGTTTCTCCCCCTCTCATCTACCATTTCTCCCCCTCTTATCTCCCATCTCCCCCCTCTCATCTCCCATCTCTCCCCCTCTCCTCTCCCGTTTCTCCCCCTCTTATCTCCCATTTCTCCCCCTCTCATCTCCCATCTCTCCCCCTCTCATCTCCCATCTCTCCTCTCTCATCTCCCACCTATCTCCTCTCATCTCCCATCTTTTCTCTCTCATCCCTATCTCTTTTCTTATCTCTCATCTCTCTTATTCCCATCTCCTATCTATCCCCTCTTATCTCATCCCTTTCCTCTCACCTCCCATCGGCCACCCACCCGAGCCGGCAGAGTCCAGGTCAATATTAGAGTAGTAGGCCGCTGGCTCCTGCAGGATGCGGTCCACCTCCTCCCGCCTGTAGTTGCGGGAGGGCAGCGGGGGCGGCTGACCTCCCCCAGCGCCTCCGCTGCTGGCCGACTGCTCGGCCGGGGCAGCCGTGGCGGCCGCAGCTGCGGCATCGGAGGAGGCGGAGTCCGCGGTGTTGTTCAAGGAGCTCGGCAGCGTCTTGCAGATGCTGGCGTAGACATGCTGCTGCTGCTGCGGAGGCTCCACGGCGTGCCGCCGGCGGGCAACCGGCGTCGGCGTGGCTGTCGCCGGCTCGTCCTGACCGGCGCCGCTGTGCCGCCGGATAGCGGAGTAGAGCGGGTCGATCTCGCTGGTGAGGTCGCTGTCGATGGTGTACACCGAGGCGGCCGCGGGCAGCCGGGGCGAGGCGTTGGCTCGGGGAGCCGGCGCTGGTGCCGCCGTTGCTGCGGGCAGGGTATTCCGCGGGTTCCCGGGGGTCGCGGCGGCTGCGGCAGCCGAGGAGGCGGGGCGGCCGAAGCCGAGCCGGTGGGCGATGCCGGGCAGCGGGAAGTCCTGCAGGTGCCGCTTCAGCAGGCTGCGGCCCGTGGCGGCCTCCGGCGGCTGCGGCGGCGGCGGCGGCAGGGGCGGCTGCTGCTGGGGCACCGGTGGCAGCTCGCGGTCCGCCGGCTGGCTGCGGATGGACAACTGCGACTCCAGCCTGGCGGACGGGAAGGGGGCACATGAGAGTTGTGTGAGAGTTGTGTGAGAGTTGTGTGAGAGTTGTGTGAGAGTTGTGTGAGAGTTGTGTGAGAGTGGCGGTGAGAGTTGTGTGAGAGTTGTGTGAGAGTTGTGTGAGAGTTGTGAGAGAGTTGTGTGAGAGTTGTGTGAGAGTTGTGTGAGAGTTGTGTGAGAGTTGTGTGAGAGTGGCGGTGAGAGTTGTGTGAGAGTTGTGTGAGAGTGGCGGTGAGAGTTGTGTGAGAGTGGCGGTGAGAGTTGTGTGAGAGTGGCGGTGAGAGTTGTGTGAGAGTTGTGTGAGAGTTGTGTGAGAGTTGTGTGAGAGTTGTGTGAGAGTTGTGTGAGAGTTGTGTGAGAGTTGTGAGAGAGTTGTGTGAGAGTTGTGTGAGAGTTGTGTGAGAGTTGTGTGAGAGTTGTGTGAGAGTTGTGTGAGAGTTGTGAGAGAGTTGTGTGAGAGTTGTGAGAGAGTGGTGTGAGAGTTGTGAGAGAGTTGTGTGAGAGTGGCGGTGAGAGTTGTGTGAGAGTGGCGGTGAGAGTTGTGTGAGAGTTGTGTGAGAGTTGTGTGAGAGTGGCGGTGAGAGTTGTGTGAGAGTGGCGGTGAGAGTTGTGTGAGAGTTGTGTGAGAGTGGCGGTGAGAGTTGTGTGAGAGTGGCGGTGAGAGTTGTGTGAGAGTTGTGTGAGAGTGGCGGTGAGAGTTGTGTGAGAGCTGTGTGAGAGTGGCGGTGAGAGTTGTGTGAGAGCTGTGTGAGAGTGGCGGTGAGAGTTGTGTGAGAGTGGCGGTGAGAGTTTTGTGAGAGTTGTGTGAGAGTGGCGGTGAGGGTTGTGTGACAGTGGCGGTGAGAGTTGTGAGAGTTGTGTGAGAGTTGTGTGAGAGTTGCGTGAGAGTTGTGTGAGAGTTGTGTGAGAGTAGCGGTGAGAGTTGTGTGAGAGTTGCGTGAGAGTTGTGTGAGAGTTGTGTGAGAGTAGCGGTGAGAGTTGTGTGAGAGTTGTGTGAGAGTGGCGGTGAGAGTTGTGTGAGAGTGGCGGTGAGAGTTGTGTGAGAGTGGCGGTGAGAGTTGTGTGAGAGTGGCGGTGAGAGTTGTGTGAGAGTGGCGGTGAGAGTTGTGTGAGAATGGCGGTGAGAGTTGTGTGAGAATGGCGGTGAGAGTTGTGTGAGAGTTGCGTGAGAGTTGTGTGAGAGTTGTGTGAGAGTAGCGGTGAGAGTGGCGGTGAGAGTTGTGTGAGAGTGGCGGTGAGAGTTGTGTGAGAATGGCGGTGAGAGTTGTGTGAGAGTGGCGGTGAGAGTTGTGTGAGAGTGGCGGTGAGAGTTGTGTGAGAGTGGCGGTGAGAGTTGTGTGAGAGTTGTGTGAGAGTTGTGTGAGAGTGGCGGTGAGAGTTGTGTGAGAGTGGCGGTGAGAGTTGTGTGAGAGTTGTGTGAGAGTTGTGTGAGAGTGGCGGTGAGAGTTGTGTGAGAGTGGCGGTGAGAGTTGTGTGAGAGTTGTGTGAGAGTGGCGGTGAGAGTTGTGTGAGAGCTGTGTGAGAGTGGCGGTGAGAGTTGTGTGAGAGTGGCGGTGAGAGTTTTGTGAGAGTTGTGAGAGTGGCGGTGAGGGTTGTGTGACAGTGGCGGTGAGAGTTGTGAGAGTTGTGTGAGAGTTGTGTGAGAGTTGCGTGAGAGTTGTGTGAGAGTTGTGTGAGAGTAGCGGTGAGAGTTGTGTGAGAGTTGCGTGAGAGTTGTGTGAGAGTTGTGTGAGAGTGGCGGTGAGAGTTGTGTGAGAGTTGTGTGAGAGTGGCGGTGAGAGTTGTGTGAGAGCTGTGTGAGAGTGGCGGTGAGAGTTGTGTGAGAGTGGCGGTGAGAGTTTTGTGAGAGTTGTGAGAGTGGCGGTGAGGGTTGTGAGAGTTGTGTGAGAGTTGTGAGAGTGGCGGTGAGAGTTGTGAGAGTTGTGTGAGAGTTGTGTGAGAGTTGCGTGAGAGTTGTGTGAGAGTTGTGTGAGAGTAGCGGTGAGAGTTGTGTGAGAGTTGCGTGAGAGTTGTGTGAGAGTTGTGTGAGAGTAGCGGTGAGAGTGGCGGTGAGAGTTGTGTGAGAGTGGCGGTGAGAGTTGTGTGAGAGTGGCGGTGAGAGTTGTGTGAGAGTGGCGGTGAGAGTTGTGTGAGAGTGGCGGTGAGAGTTGTGTGAGAATGGCGGTGAGAGTTGTGTGAGAATGGCGGTGAGAGTTGTGTGAGAGTTGCGTGAGAGTTGTGTGAGAGTTGTGTGAGAGTAGCGGTGAGAGTGGCGGTGAGAGTTGTGTGAGAGTTGCGTGAGAGTTGTGTGAGAGTTGTGTGAGAGTGGCGGTGAGAGTTGTGTGAGAGTTGTGTGAGAGTGGCGGTGAGAGTTGTGTGAGAGCTGTGTGAGAGTGGCGGTGAGAGTTGTGTGAGAGTGGCGGTGAGAGTTTTGTGAGAGTTGTGAGAGTGGCGGTGAGGGTTGTGAGAGTTGTGTGAGAGTTGTGAGAGTGGCGGTGAGAGTTGTGAGAGTTGTGTGAGAGTTGTGTGAGAGTTGCGTGAGAGTTGTGTGAGAGTTGTGTGAGAGTAGCGGTGAGAGTTGTGTGAGAGTTGCGTGAGAGTTGTGTGAGAGTTGTGTGAGAGTAGCGGTGAGAGTGGCGGTGAGAGTTGTGTGAGAGTGGCGGTGAGAGTTGTGTGAGAGTGGCGGTGAGAGTTGTGTGAGAGTGGCGGTGAGAGTTGTGTGAGAGTGGCGGTGAGAGTTGTGTGAGAATGGCGGTGAGAGTTGTGTGAGAATGGCGGTGAGAGTTGTGTGAGAGTTGCGTGAGAGTTGTGTGAGAGTTGTGTGAGAGTAGCGGTGAGAGTGGCGGTGAGAGTTGTGTGAGAGTGGCGGTGAGAGTTGTGTGAGAATGGCGGTGAGAGTGGCGGTGAGAGTTTTGTGAGAGTTGTGAGAGTGGCGGTGAGAGTTGTGTGAGAGTGGCGGTGAGAGTTGTGTGAGAGTAGCGGTGAGAGTTGTGTGAGAGTGGCGGTGAGAGTTGTGTGAGAATGGCGGTGAGAGTTGTGTGAGAATGGCGGTGAGAGTTGTGTGAGAATGGCGGTGAGAGTTGTGTGAGAGTTGCGTGAGAGTTGTGTGAGAGTTGTGTGAGAGTAGCGGTGAGAGTGGCGGTGAGAGTTGTGTGAGAGTGGCGGTGAGAGTTGTGTGAGAATGGCGGTGAGAGTGGCGGTGAGAGTTTTGTGAGAGTTGTGAGAGTGGCGGTGAGAGTTGTGTGAGAGTAGCGGTGAGAGTTGTGTGAGAGTGGCGGTGAGAGTTGTGTGAGAATGGCGGTGAGAGTTGTGTGAGAATGGCGGTGAGAGTTTTGTGAGAGTTGTGTGAGAGTTGTGTGAGAGTTGCGTGAGAGTTGTGTGAGAGTTGTGTGAGAGTAGCGGTGAGAGTTGTGTGAGAGTTGTGTGAGAGTGGCGGTGAGGGTTGTGTGACAGTGGCGGTGAGAGTTGTGAGAGTTGTGTGAGAGTTGTGTGAGAGTTGCGTGAGAGTTGTGTGAGAGTTGTGTGAGAGTAGCGGTGAGAGTTGTGTGAGAGTTGCGTGAGAGTTGTGTGAGAGTTGTGTGAGAGTAGCGGTGAGAGTTGTGTGAGAGTTGTGTGAGAGTAGCGGTGAGAGTGGCGGTGAGAGTTGTGTGAGAGTTGTGTGAGAGTAGCGGTGAGAGTGGCGGTGAGAGTTGTGTGAGAGTTGTGTGAGAGTAGCGGTGAGAGTGGCGGTGAGAGTTGTGTGAGAATGGCGGTGAGAGTTGTGTGAGAGTTGCGGTGAGAGTTGTGTGAGAGTGGCGGTGAGAGTTGTGTGAGAGTGGCGGTGAGAGTTGTGTGAGAGCCCGGCAACTGGGGATCTGGGACGGCGTTCACCTTGGCCGCCGCTGAGCAGCCGTCGGCTTCTTTGTCGCTGAAGTTGCCGCCTGAGCTCCGGGCAGATCGGAGCGGCGCAGGCGGGCCAGGAAGCTCGCGCGGAGGCCGCTGAGCCGACGGCCGATGGCGGACTGGCGAGGGTCCTGACGGACGGCTGTCGTTGCTGCCGCCGCTGCTTCGCCTGCGGAAGGCGCTGCGGACTCGTAGATGTCCGAGCCGGCCGCGTCCCGGCTGCGGGGGTGGCGGAGGGCGGATCTGATGAACTCAGAGGCGGATTTGATGAGCACAGAGGGCGGATTTGATGAGCACAGGGGGCGGATTTGATGAGCACAGGGGGCGGATTTGATGAGCACAGGGGGCGGATTTGATGAGCACAGGGGGCGGATTTGATGAGCACAGAGGGCGGATTTGATGAGCACAGGGGGCGGATTCGATTAACACAGGGGGCGGATTTGATGAACACAGGGGGCGGATTTGATGAGCACAGGGGGCGGATTCGATTAACACAGGGGGCGGATTTGATGAACACAGGGGGCGGATTTGATGAACACAGGGGCGGATTTAATTAGTATGGATGCATCTTACTACAGGTGGGAATTTAATCAATACTCCAAAGGCAGCCCCAGGCGGAAGTGAAGCCAGAATACCAATTGAAACTCTAAGAATCAGCGTGGACTCGATTGCCTGGCAGCTTGCCAAGTCCGAACTCGCCGCGCTCCCGGATGTCCCCCTTCTTGCAGCCTCTGCTTCCCAGGACTTGGCGAGAATCTATAATTAATTCCTGCAAAAACGCCAGTCCAGCAGCAGGTGCGTTGCCTCAGCCAGGCAGGCGGGACCCCGGCTGCCCCTCCCACCAGGTCAGGTGCAAAAAGTTGCAGTCTAAAAGTTGCAAAAAGGGCAGCCCTCAAAGACTGGGTGCCCCCTGCCAGGCCAATCAAGCTGGGGGGGGGGTCTTATCTGCCAATCTGACAGCCGGCCATCCCGGATTCTGGAGGAACACGGCAAACCCGCGGACTGCAGGCTGGCATCATTTATTCTAAGGGGATTCCTAAACCCCCCCCCCCCCCAACAGTTGGGAACACGCGCAACAGACAGACTGGGCAGGGCTTATCAATTGTTTGCAAAACAGAGGGTGCTGGAGAGGCATCCGTTCTGACTTTGCCGACCTCCCAGCCAGCACGGATGGTTGAATTCTACTTAGTTTTATGAATTCCAAGAGTGACTCTCAGCTGCAGTGAAGAGTGACTCTCAGCTGCAGTAAAGAGTGACTCTCAGCTGCAGTGAAGAGTGACTCTCAGCTGCAGTGAAGAGTGACTCTCAGCTGCAGTAAAGAGTGACTCTCAGCTGCAGTGAAGAGTGACTCTCAGCTGCAGTGAAGAGTGACTCTCAGCTGCAGTGAAGAGTGACTCTCAGCTGCAGTGAAGAGTGACTCTCAGCTGCAGTAAGAGTGATTCTCAGCTGCAGTGAAGAGTGACTCTCAGCTGCAGTGAAAAGTGACTCTCAGCTGCAGTGAAGAGTGACTCTCAGCTGCAGTAAAGAGTGACTCTCAGCTGCAGTGAAGAGTGACTCTCAGCTGCAGTGAAGAGTGACTCTCAGCTGCAGTGAAGAGTGACTCTCAGCTGCAGTAAAGAGTGATTCTCAGCTGCAGTGAAGAGTGACTCTCAGCTGCAGTGAAAAGTGACTCTCAGCTGCAGTAAGAGTGACTCTCAGCTGCAGTATAGAGTGATTCTCACCTGTAGTAGGAATGATTTTCGTGATTGCCGCCCGACCTCCGCCAGTCCGCAGGAGGCAGTTTGCCATTCTTGGCAAGGCCGCTGCTGTTGTTGTTGCCACTGCTGGCACAGCTGCTGCGGCCACCGCCGCCCCCGTCGCCGCCGCCTCGCCCAGCCCCAACCTCAGCCTCGGGGTCGGGCGCCTTGACCCTGCCATGCAGGAGGCCTTTGAACCTGACGCACAGACAGAGTCCCGTCATGATTGATAGGCAGCTCAGGGTGCAGGCAAGCAGCAGGACCGAGACGGCGGACTGCAACTCCGGGCTGGCAGCGCCCGTGCTGTCCATGAAGGGGGCGACTGAAGCTCAAATGGGGCTTACAGTTAGAGCTTTGAAGCAGTGAACTTCATTTCATTGTAGGTCTAGCAAGTTTTAACATGGTCTAAACATGTATATATCTATAAACATGCAGATATATATAAATATATAGGAATATTAGGTTTACAACAATTTGGTATAGATTGATAGCTAACAATAAACCTAATCCTAACCTAAACCACCCTAGTTTAACATAAAATGTCAGCTATCTAAATAGTTAATAGTCAAATTGTGGCAATCATTTCTCTTGCTCCCCACACTCTCAAATCTGTTATATAGTTATGCCGAAAAAAGTGACCCCCTACACCATAAATTCAAGTTTATACCAGAAAAAACAAATTTACTTATAATATATACACCAGACATTATCAGAAAGGCATTGCAATAATAAAGGACCTTTTTTGCATTGCAACAATATAGGACCTTCCTTTCTTGCATTATAATATTTTGGTCTTTTGTACACTAATAGCTATGCCATATGCTGGCTCTGTGGCACAATTTCCCATTGGATTTTCTGCATGCTAGATATTTTATACCAACCAATTTTTATGTCTATTTTATGCTAGAAAATTCTATATATAAGATTCAAGAGTAGAGCTTGCTTCCAAAATATTAGAATATTTATTTTTTCTCTAATTGATCACATATACCTATTTGCTAATAGACCATTTTTACTATATATGATAATATAGCTTAGTTATTATACTATATTAAACTTTATTATCATTTTATTAGAAAGCTTTATTTTTCAAATTCTATTATATTAAAAAAATTGAAAATTGAGTTTATAAAAATAAAACCTTAGAAATTTGTTTGATCTATATAAAATGCTTTTTACACTTTTTAGAATATAATTATATATATATATGTTTTTTAAAACTGATTCTATTATTTTTATACATTAAATATTACCCTTTAAAGATAAATTTATAAATCAATAACAGTTTCAAAAAAGTATATTACATTTAGCTATTGCATGTATTTTATAATGATCTTAATTTTTTTATTGACATCAATCAATGTTCTAAAATTAAAATACTATATGACTTTAGAATAAACTAAGTACTAAAGCTGGTCAAAAGCAAAGCTACTTTTAGAACAAAAAAATCAAATACTTAATAGCCATAATAGCTTTAGACAAAGGAAAGATTATAATAAGGCAAGTTTAGTTCCTTCTATTATTAAAAAAGTATATATTATAGCATGGCAATTACAAAGACAAATTAGTTTTAGTATAATTGAAAATTTTTAAAGACTATTTTTAAAACTTAACCAGATCGGAAAAAACCAAGAAAAAAGTAATCTGAATAAACCATTTTGATATTTTGCACAAGTCTCCTATAACATAACTACACCCAATTATAGGCCTATAAATAACAAAATGGTTATTTTTATGGTTAACACATAAGACACTATCTGGGCCTAGGGTTTTAACTTAATCCTAGTATTTTTCTCCTTTATCTCCATTATACTACTAAAAGATAATTAATAAATAGACTTTACCTTATTATTATCTATTATATATTTAGAGCTGCGGCCATCTTAGTATGTGGCTATCTCTGTCATGTGCTATTTGTTAAACTCATTGTATGTGCATTTTTTAGCTTTTTTAACTTTCCAAAAATGAAAATTAGCATTATGCCAACATTTTAAAAGTGTTTTTGCATTACAAATTATTAGTTTAAATTATAGGGCTAGGCAAACCTCTTGAGTAGGCCTAGCACAATTCATATTAGGGCTAGACTTTGTCTACCAGCCATTTTTTAATGGAAAGCACTTTATTCACATTATTAGCATCTTAGCAGCAAAATATTTCTTATAGGCCTACCCCAAGCCTCTCTCCTTTAAGCCCTAGAGTTTGTAAGTAATCTTGGCCTTGGCCCATAGTCCGGAAGGTGGCTTTTATGCTGGAATTTTCTGGCATAATTTTGCACTCGCTAACAATCTTGGCGACGTTGGCGTACATTTGGTGTATAAAATATGCAGGTTCAACATGAAGTCTAAACAACTGGCATACAAGAAATAGAAAAGTTCAGGGCTGATGCAATTGTGTAGTTAAATATCAATCAACTAAAGCTCTTATTGAGCTTTAAATAATTAAATTAAATTAAATATCTTATTGCTTTATACATTTGTGTTCATGTTTTTATTTAAGTAAATCAAATAAAAAAGTTAAAATTTAAATTAAAAAAATATATATTCACAATCTAAATCATAACCAAAGGAAAAATTGTCCTCATGATAATTATCACATCCAACCTGTAGTTAAAATATGTAGCTCTTTAAACTAATTAGAAACTGAAACAGAAAATATTGATGTTATTTATGAGTCAAGCATTAGTAAAACAGAGAATATCACTTTTTAGCAAAAAACCTGAAATATAAACAACTTTTAACTTGTACAAATGTTTTTTGAATTTTTAAATCTGTTTAAAATAATTAATATGATCATTCAATTATTCTGGTATGTGCCTGTCATGATCCAAGCTATGGTAGATATAGTGCTGATTTTTGTATACTCAATATTTAAGAGATAAACTTATTTGAAACAAAAAATGTGATTATCAACAAAGCAAAATGTAATTTTTAGGTTTCAAATTTCAGAAGTCCATAAAATTAGCTTAAAACAAAAGTTAAGCTTCTAGTAAAATTATTCCTTATTTTCTGGTTAAGGTAAAAAGTTTGAATAGAAAATTCAAAGGTTTTTTCACTGTGCAAAATAACTTGATCATTTATATGTTGATGTGTATTTATGGTGGCAAATATACTAGATATATACTATAAATATGTTATCTTTAGATATTCTTTTTGGGTTTATCTAAACTCTACCTAGGTTTAACCTAAAACTTGTAGCCAAATAAGCTCATAATAAATGACAATATTATATTTATTGGCATTGCAATTTATAAAATAATTTTTGTTTTATTTGCTACCATTTAATCTGTAACAATTGTTTACTTTCTAGGAGTATAAGCAAAAAGTGATAGTAGCAAAAAAGCAAAATGACTTAAATTGAAATGTTTAAGATTTCTAGAGCATTTAGATATCAAGAATGGAGAGTTACAGATGATATGTGGCATGATTATTAATGAAAAATAGAAGCAAGGCACTAGAAGGTCTGTGTGCACTGTGATCAGTTATGTGAAGGACTTGTAGTTGCTGATAGACATACACTTAAATAATGTGATTTAGTTGTATGAGTCAATACTCTGAGTGCAAACAAGCCAACCTGTGAGTTTAAGGCTGAAATAAAAATCTATCAAGTTCCCCTTTCTAATTTCCATGTGTCATTATATGCATTCATGTTATGAGCATTGCTATGCTCCTAGCAATGCTTTAGTGTCTCATTGTTTCATCAAATGCAATAATTCAAGTCTTTTCAATAACAATTTTACAATACTTTTATACTACTAAAATTCATACCTTTTGGCAAATTATCGGTCCATTCTATTCATATCTAGGCTAGCTTTAATCAAATTTATAAATGGATTAGAAGCACTTATAATTTAACACTTATACCAAGTCAGTTAGATTAAAAGTCACATGAAGCAGTGTTTTAATTTGGTAACAATCCCTTTATATATGCTATTGAAAAATAGTACATTTTTAACAACAGAAAACAATAAGTCAAAAAATGGGGACCAAGGTAAAAGATACTTCAAAACAAAAACTTCAATGAATTCTACATAGAAAAATTGATATTAGTAATATTGCATTAGTAATATATATCAAAAGGCATTTGTAAATAAAAAAGGTTGTATCTCTAAAGTAAATACATAAAATGTTCTGTTTTTTTGCTGATGCTAATTGTTGATTGCTGATGCTAATGTCTACTTAAGGCTTAAGCACTAGTCATCTTGGTGTCAATCAATTTCCCAGAATGAAGCCTTGATTGCTAGAATTGGCAAAAGCAATCTTAGATTTCTATATTACCTGGGTCATTTGCTTTACATTGTTAAAATGATATGAGTTGTCAATTAGGGCTAAATCTGACCCAGCTTAGTGTTTTCACATCCAGCAAATTCAGCTTCAAATTTCTGGTTGCCATCTTTGATGGCTTTATAGACAACATTAACTGCTTGGTTCAAATCAGATTTAATTAACTTTGAGATGTTTACAAAAGTTTAGCACTTTGGCTTATTGCTATTATTCAGTATTACAATCTGGCAGAAAGTCTAGCCAGTTGCTTTTAATTTTTTAACTAACCATTTAATTGGTTTAGGTTGCATCTTGCCTTTTATTCTCAGAGTGTCCTGCTTTGCCAACAGAGCTGTACTCAGCTATCAAGCTAGGAGGTTGTTGAATTTGCAGTCCAGTTTGTTTACATCTAGGCTAGCTTAAACAAATTTATAGTACTTATAATTCAACACTCATACCAAGTCAGTTAGAATAAATGTCACACAAAGCAATGTTCTAATTTGGTAACAATCCATGCTATTCAAGTACATTAGTACATTATTCAAGCAACAAAAAACAATAAGTCAAAAACTAGAGACCAAAGTAAATTACACTTGTAACTAAATCTAATAAAAACTCTGCATTGAAAAATTGATGTTTGCATTAGTAATATCTATCAAAAGTCATTTGTGAAAAGAATTTTTTTGCAAATATAAAATTTTATGAAGGATAATATCTTTAAAGTATTAAAGTTTAATGCATTAAGATTCATTAAGATGTAGAAGGACACATAGTCACATCTAAAATCCAAGTTCAAAATACAATTTGGAAAGCCAGGGTTTTGTATGGCATCTTTATTGCTAAATTAGCCTAGATTTCTTTTTGCTAATACTAGGATACAAAATTTTATCTAAGGTTTGTTTAATTTGAAGAGCTAATCCAAGGTTTGCTGCTGCTGCTGTTGCGGCTATTGCGGCTGCTGCTGCAGCTGTTGCTGCTGTTGCTGCTGCTGCTGCTGTTGCTGCTGCTGCTACTGTTGCGGCTGCTGCTGCGGCTATTGCTGCTGTTGCGGCTGTTGCTGCTGCTGCTGTTGCGGCTGTTGCGGCCGCTGCTGCTGCTGTTGTTGTTGTTGTTGTTGTTGCTGATGTCTAGCAGTTTTCCGGTGGTTTCCTCTTCCACCACTCCCACACCTTCAGCGCTTCCTCCGCATTCGTGTGGACCTCGCTCAGGATCCCGCTCCTCCATCCCCTCCAGCAGCTGTCCAGGACCGGGCAGGCCACCACGTGCTCGATGGTCTCCTCTTCCATACCACAGTGTCTGCACTTCCCTTCCTGCTGCAGCCCGATCCTCTTCCTAAACGCCGCCAACTCCAGGGAGTGACCCGTGCGCCACCGTCTAAAGCTGACTTCCATTTTCCTGCTCGCGAATTCCGGCTCTTTCCTTGGCCCCTCCGATCCGCCGTACGTCTCTCTCATCCTCTGCTGCTGCTGTTGCTGCTACTGTTGCGGCTGTTGCTGCTGTTGCGGCTGTTGCTGCTGTTGTTGTTGTTGTTGTTGTTGTTTTGGTGGTACGCGCCCAGGCAGAGCTAAGGGCAGTGTCTGGCCAGCGCTATCAACCCGAGGGGGTCGGCGGAAATGCTGCTGATGTCTGTCGTGGGTCCTCCAAGAAGGCGGAGCCTGGTGCCGGCGAGAGCTGGGCAGTCAAGCCAGTGTTCCAGGTCATCGCAGGGATGGCCGCAGCGGTGACATGCTGGGTCGACGGCCGGGTCGACAATGCTGCGATACGCGTTGAAAAGAGTGCAGTGACCTGAGCGTAAGCGCGCAAGAAGCACCGCATCGGCACGGTTGGTGATGGAGTCCTCTTCCAATTGACGGTTGAGAAGCCGGTACGCGTGCCGGGTGCGCTCGTGGCGTATCGGGGGATCGAGGACGGATCTTCTGATGACGTTTTTGGCGCTGTGGATGCTGATCTGACTAGCGGGAGACACGAGCGTGGTGGCCTCTTTGGCTGCTTGGTCGGCCAGCTCGTTGCCAGGAATATTCTGGTGGCCCGGAACCCACTGCCAGGTGATTTCGGCAGATGCAGTAGGTAGTGCAGATCTGATTCTGGGGTTGCCGCTGGCCAGAGCGCGGAGCATAGATTGGCTGTCTGAGCAGATGTTGGTAGCCGCGGTGAGAGCAGCTTGGTTGATCCAGCCGATGGCGAGAGAGGCGGCGCGAAGCTCCTCTTCGAACGAGGATGTGGAGGGCGCGCCGCGCTGTTGAAGAGTCGCCAGGATGATAGGGTGGGCTGGGTCACCGGTCGTGACGATGGCTGAGGCGCCGCCATTGGTCGTGCCGCCTGATGCCGAGCCGTCGCAGTAGATGGTGATCAGGCCTGGGAGGTGGCGGATAGTGTCGATGGCCGTGGCTGTGCGCGCGGGACCGGGTTCCGGCAACGCCATGTCGACACGCACGTCGGTAGAGAAAGGGTCCCAAGGCGGCGGACGAGCAGTGCAGATCATGGCGCGCGGCGTGACCGAGCTAGCAATGAGTGGCAGCAGGTCGGTGACGTGGTTCCGCCAACTGTTCCTGCGTAGCCTGTGCGCTGTGTTTCCAGTGGCGGCAATGCGGCACGGGTGAGAATCCGGGAGGCGCTGAGCTCTTTCGAAGGCCGTCAGGCATATAACATTGCTACCAGTGCGGACGGAGCAGATGCCAGCTTCCAGCCTAAGGGCCTCAACCGGAGTCGTGCGGTGTTGTCCTGTGACAATACGAAGGGCTGCGTTCTGCGCTCTCTCCAGCTGTTGAAACGCGGATTCAGAGAGCCAAGGGTGCCAGGCCGGCGCAGCGAAGTTAATGATGCTAAGTTGCATGGCACGGTAAATGCGGAGCAGGAGTTTTTTGGACCATCCCCATTCCTTGGAGGCCAGGCAGGCGAGGAGACGGCATCGGGAAGTGGTCCGATTGCACACGTGCTCCAGATGACTGCGGAAACTCAGAGTGCGGTCCAGTGTGAGGCCCAGCAGCCGAGGCGTTGGATTGTGCCGCAGGTTCCGGCCTTCGATAGAGATAGCCGGGGACCAGGCGGCTTCGCTGGTGTCTGTGGAGAAAAAGGCGGCCTCGCTTTTGTCTGGGTTTAGGACCATTTTGTGCTCATTGCTCCAGCGGGCCACGTTGTCGAGTGCTCTTTGCACAGCGCGTTGAGCCTCGAGCTTGTTGCGGTGGCGGGCGCGGAGGGCGATGTCGTCGGCATACATGGAGATCTCTGCCGGCGGGTTGACCACGTCATTGACCGTGTCAATGAAAATAAGGAAGAGAAACGGAGCGATGACCGATCCTTGCGGGAGGCCCTGGCGCATGATAACCGGTGAGCTGCGAGCACCGTGGAGTTGCACGCGGGCAATGCGATGGCGCAAAAAGGCCGCAGTCCATTTGATAAAGACAAGAGGGACGCGTTTGCGTGCCATAACGGTGATGAGGCGCTCACGCCACACTTTGTCAAAGGCTTTACAAAAATCAAGCAGAGCAATGATCGTGCGTTCAGATGGTTTGAGGTTCATCCCGTCGCTGATGTCTTGGGTGACTCTCAGGAGCTGATCCTCGCAGGAGTAGTTGGCCCGAAACCCCGCCTGGTTCGGGGAGATCCAGCCGTGGCGCTCAGCCAGGTGGTGCAATCTAGTGACCAGGATGCGCTCGAGCAGCTTGACAATACAGGATGTGAGGCTGATGGGGCGAAAGGCCGCGATGTCCCGAGCTGACTTTCCAGCCTTGAGCAGGGGAATAATAATCGCGGTGCGCCAGGATTGAGCGACGGCCGCGTGCTGGAAGGACCAGTTGAATAGACTAAGCAGCTCTGCGCGGGCGAGCGGGCCAAGGGCCTTAATGAACCGAGGCGTGACCTCGTCGGCGCCAGCAGCGCCGTTAGCACGCTGGTGTTGGATGGCGGAGTCCAGTTCCTGCTCGGTGATGGCGGCGTAACCGTCGTGGGTCGAACCTGGGAGCGGAAGGGGAAGCCGAAGGATGGCTTTGGCTTCTCGGATAGTAGCGCGATCCGAATGGGAAATGTGGTACCTGCTGACAGAGGCGTACTGCTTGGCAAAGGCGTTGGCTTTGTCTCTAGGGTCTGTTAACACTGTTGCCGACCTGGAGGGCCTCATTAGGGCAGTTGGAGTCCGGAGTGCCGTTAAGGCTGCGGATGAACTTCCACGCCTTGTTCGAGTTGGGCTCTTTCTCAAGATCGGTTATCGTGTCACGCCAAGCAGCCTCTTTCGTTGCCCTGGCAATTTTGTGAACGTTGGCGCAGGCGCTGAGCCAATCTTCTCTATTCTCGCCAACGGAGCGCCTGAGGCGGTTACGGAGCTTAATCGCCGCTTTGAGTTCAGGGGTGAGCCAGGGACGCGGTCTGTGCGAGGTACGGACTTTGCCGATGCAAAGGTTTGCCGCTTGCATGACTATATCATTAAAGCGTTTGGCTCTGGCGTCAAAGGTAAGATGCTCTTTGTGAAGGGCTTTAAATTTGTCCTCGACGACCGTTTGGAAAGCATTCCAGTCGACCCCTTGTTTGCGCCATATGAGACGGCTTTGGGCCTTAGGCAAGGTCCTAACCTTGAGGTCAAGGCGTATCACAATCGGCGTGTGATCACTGCCGAGGTCATCGGAGACTTGCCAGGTGCATTTGCTAGCCAGCTTTGAGGAGGCGAAGGACACATCCGGTGAGCTTTCGCCACCTGTGGCTTTATTGACTCTGGTGGGCGAGCCGTCGTTAAGGATTTCCAGTTGCGTGTCGATGGACCAGTCCAGGAGCGTGGAGCCTCGTTCGTCCTGGGGCTGTATAGGGTCCCAGGCCGGAGAGTGGCTGTTGAAGTCTCCTAGGATGATGCCCTGAGACGGAGTGCCCAGGTGATTCCAGTCCGGAAGCTGTCGATCCTCGACGCAGGTGCGGACAGGTGGAGCATAGACGTTGGTGATGGTAATCCAGTTAGCGGTAGATATCTGGATGTCGACCGTCTGGATTTCCATGTCCGCTGTGGCCGTGGGTTGCGGGGACGAGCGGAAGGCCAGCTTGTCTCTGATGAGAAGCAGCAGACCTCCACCGCTGCCGTCGCCGCGGTCTTTGCGCACGGCGATGTACCCGTTGATCTTTGGCAGCTGCGTGCGGTTGGAGAGCTTCGTTTCTTGGACAGCTGCAATGTCGATATCGCTGTCGGAGAGGCGTTCGGCCAGCTCGGGCAGTTTGGAGGCGATTCCGTCGGCGTTCCACTGGAGAAGACGGAGGCTGTCGGCAAATTTAGTGTCGCGGGCGACCTTGTCCTGCAGGGGGACGCGCGACGTAGCTGCCGAAGGGGCGGGAGCTCCTTGGGTGCGCGCTGTGCAAACTGGGCAGTCCCAAGGGCTGCGAGCCGCGGCATCCGCGGCGTTGCGATTAAGGCCGGTGCAGCACTTGTGGTAAGCGGCGCTGCAGGAGTTGCACTTGACAAACGCGACGCCGCGGCGAATGGCGGTCGAGCATTTAGCACAGTAGCGGCGCTGGGCGTCGCTTGGATCGTTCAGATCTCTGTCGGTAGTGGGATCAGCTTGTCTGCGGGTAAGAGCAGGGCGGCGGAAGATGGAGTGTGCGCCTGGAAGTTGGACCGCCTGCTGCCGATGCAGAGGGCAGAGCCAGCTGGGGGCGCCACGATACCGCGAGATGTGGCTGCAGTTGCTGGAGCGGTGGCAGGCCAGAGCGCAACCTTTGGCAGCGCAAGTGAGCGGAGTAGTGCCAGTGCGGATGGGCCCTGAGCAGCTGTGACAGCGCGTTGGCTGAGACATGCGGGGCTCGGGTGCCGGGAGGTCACGCAGGTGCGCAGCGGATGCCGAGTCCAATTCAAGGGGGCGGTGCACAGAGCAGCGCCACGGAGATCGGACAATCTCGGCGCGGTGCATACCGCTGCATTTCTTCTGACAGTGACAGCGCTCGGAACATTCTGGGACCTCACATGGCAGGCTGTGCATGCCCGTGCGGATTGGGCCGTTGCATGAGTTGCAGGCTGGGCCGGGATTAGTTTCGATGTCCCCGGCGAGCGTAGTGAGGGCGAGCGCAAAGAGGACGAGGCGGGACAGATAGACAGCAGCAAAACAACCGGTCTCCCTGCCAGCCGTGCCGAAGGCACGCGAGGGCAGATGGGTTGAAGACCACGACTTAGGAGCTTTGGTGTTAAAACCGGGTCGCCGCGATGAGGCAGCTCCTTTGACCGCACCAGAAGGTGCACCAACCCTATGGGGCTGATCGGGCTGCTGTTGCAGCAGCTGCTGCTGTTGTGGCTGTTGCTGCTTTTTTTCTTCTGTTTTTTTGCTTTAGCAGTTTTTCATGCTCTTTCTGCTTTTTGCTTTCTAGCGTTGTCGGCCAGTCTTTTTTTAAATCAATTGACTTAAGTCTAGAAAACAGGACTGGAGCCTTTCGAGGGCTCAAATTTAGCTCGACAGAATTTCTGCACTTAGGCATCTGAAATACATGATATACAGGCACCTTATCATGTTTTATATGGGAGAGAAGGGCTCAGGAGATGCTTACGATTGAGTGAATGCTTGCTATCAAAGAAAGCCCGATTTCAAGGGTGCTTGCTATTGGGAGGAAGCGCAGTGAATGCTTACTATTAGGAGACGATTCCAATTATTGCTTCCTTATTGCATCTTTAAATTAAATTTAAGCATTCTAAGGGGGCAAATTTAGTGATGGTTCCAAGATTGTTAAGCTGACCTGCATTTTCTGTTCATAAATACGTACAGATACTAGTTTGCGAAAGAAAAGAGAGAAAATTAACACGCGCAACAAGACGTTAATCAATATCGGCTAATATTGTTATATCAATCACTTCATGATATATTTCAATTCATTATGTCATAATTTTTAAAGTTCTGTATCTCTGTTGTCATAATATAATGCAAAAGCGAGGCAGAAACGGAATAAAAAAGGGAAAAAAGTACGAAGGACTACGGACGAGCAGTACGAAAGATTGGGGGGGGGCATGGTGAGCAAGAGCAATAGATGGCAAGGTGCGTAGAACAATGAATGGTAAAACAGATTGACAGAAATTAACATAGGGGTCGTGACGTCTTGGCCAGTGCACAATAGAATGCACTGTTCACTTTCACGCCGGCGATGAGGCGCATCACGTTTGTGAAAGAAAAATTAATGTGAGCTTTTGTACCCATCTTTCGGGTACATGGATTGGTCAAAGCAATTCTGCACATTGACGATCTAGTTAATAATTCCATAAATACATTTCAGGCATATGGATTGGTCAAAGCAATTCTGCACATTGACGATCCAGTTAATAACTCCATAAATACATTTCAGGCATATGGATTGGTCAAAGCAATTCTGCACATTGACAATCCGGTTAATAATTCCATAAATACATTTCAGGCATATGGATTGGTCAAAGCAATTCTGCACATTGATGATCCAGTTAATAACTCCATAAATACATTTCAGGCATATGTACCCAGCAAGTAAGCTGTGACCCTCTGATCCCGGGAACGCCCAGGACTGAGAATAATATCTTTAGAGTATAGGGATAGGATAGACGGTGCCTAAAAGACTGCTCAGGCCAGAAAGTACAATAGAAGTACAGACGCTACCAATAAAAGTTCATACACTACCAATAGAAGTATATGCGCTACTAGTAAAAGGCAAGTAATAACCAGTAAGATTAATAAAAAGAAATAACCCCTGTTACAACTGGTGGCAATTAGTGGGAAAATTGGAGGATAGAAGTAAAACCTAGGACAATATACACGAATCTAATATACTTAAGAAAAGAGCATTGACTTTATACATGAGGTCACGGAAAGCACTGTCGATTGGAACTTTTTATGAATAATCACTAGAATAAACGGGCTAAAATTCTAGCTCACACAGCATATAATGAATGAATAGGCCTAATTAAAATTCTAACCTGACACTGTCTGATGACCGTCCATACATGCGCAACTTTGGGAATCACCCGGCCATTTCTATTGGCAACACACACATGTAAGTCGCTATTGGCTAAGAGCAGTCACGTGACTACTATTCCGTCAAATAGCGACTTACATGTGTGTGTTGCCAATAGAAACGGCCAAGTGAATCCCAAGGTTGCGCCTAAGCATGACCGTAACCGTAAGTGTGAAATGCGTTCATAGTAGGCGTAATTCTTTCCGTTGATGTTGAGTCTTCTAGTATGGCCCGCAATTGGCTACCAATTTTGCAAGTGTGAAGTACTTGTTATTGTCTCGGGGTTGTCTCGAGGTGGCCTGGTAGGTCTTTGAATCCCACCGCTGCCACCAATGAGGTACTTGGTTCCGGCTACTTCCCTGTCAGTCACGTGAGCTGCCTACTTTGAGCTCTTGGTAGACTCTCCCAGGAAGTCTTCTAGCAATCCTTAGTAGTGTTGGTAGTGCTGCCACCAGCTCGCTCGGATCTTGTCCTTCGGTGAGGGAGACTCCGGGCTGAGCGAAATAAACGAGACACAAGAACTCAGCACGTCGTGCAGATTTGACAGTTCGTATCGGTGCACACCTTGTCAGCGGTCCTGCCGGGCTCAAGTGTGGGGATGAGGAACTGTGCTAGTCTCTGTTAGTTCGGTTGGGATTTAGCACACTCAAGGACACACAGTCGCAGATGGATCAGAAATCAGATAGGTTGGCTAAGGCCTAGCACAAGCTGCGCTGGACTTCCAAGAGAGAAGTTATCAGAAGAGTTAACGCACAGGTAAACGAGAGGTTTCACAGAGGGTGGGGGGGGGTTGCCAAACAGAGGCACGAGAGGCCTGTACTTATAGGGTAGCGGATCAATTTCACCATACCATGCAACACCCCATTGCGCCAGAGTGCACAAGGCCGCTCTCACTGCCCCCAATCTGGCATGATTCAGATCTAAATTTAGAAACAGGCGCAGAACCCCCAACTTGAGAGGCAAGGACGCCTTTCCTAATTTAGAGCCTGACACATGAGATTGCACAAGGGAGCGCAAAAGGACAGAGCGCCTGGGGCACGTGATCCGCTCCCGTACGGCCAGACAGAGAGAGGACAGCCGGAACTAGCTGGACTCGAGCCAAAAGAATGCAGTCACACAAAAGGGGGGGGAAGGGGACAGACAAAGAATCAAGGACAGGCTAAGCGGAGAAGCTTAGACGCTGGGAACGCAAACGAACCGGAAAAAAGGGGGGGACAAAAGGGAGCGCAGGCAGACAAAAGGACAACACGGGAGGGAGAGGGAGAGAGAGGAGTGGGAGAGGGAGAGAGGGAGGGAGAGCTGCGGCCAGCGGCAGCCAACAGCTCAGGAGGGCGCAGGGCACAGCTGACAAAGGGGGCACCTAACACTAAACTAGTGCTCACTTCACAAGCAACATCATATATAAAAATAAGATTCTGTGCTGCTGGCTGGTTGCATAGATATTTTTTAGGCAATATATTCAGCATAGGCGAGACCGCTTTTGCCATTGGACCAAATATCAGTACAAGCACCAATAAAATTGTGACGACAGCTGATAGCAAAGAAACCGTGGATATCGAGTCCATGCCGCCACATACCAAGTCACCAGCATGAAAATTAGAACAAGCATCGTTTGTCTCGTTGCTGGAAGCATCTGTTGATCTATTTTCTGGTACATGGACAAACAGAGCTGGCATAACTCCGTTAGATGGCAGAACGTCCTGTTTATTGCCGGCAGACCATCAGCTGCTAAAATAGTAGGATGCTCGGTGCACTCCTAAACAATTAGAAGCATGGCAATTCTTATGACTAATGCAGATAAGTTGCAAAAAACCTTGCTAATTCAACAAACAAATGCGGAAACTTTTTTATGGCATTTAAAAAATAGTGTCCCAAACTTTTCTCAATTCTGCCTGTACAACTAAAAATAGACGAAAAAAATAAAATAATGAATATATTTATGCTGTTTGGAATTCAATTCGTCGGCCACATAGTGACATCCAGAATTAACTGACAATAGCGCTGCATAGTGCCATGACAATAAAATGTTTGATAGAAGTTGTTAAAATTCTGAAAATAGCAGCATGTGAGTCATTTAACAAGTATTTAACCTTTGCTATGACAATTTTTTCATTGATTCTAAGCCTAACAAGGCTTCATTTGAAAGTTTCAAGCCTCTATTTTTGTATTAAGGAAAAAGTAAAGTAATTGACAGTATGTTCATTTAATGTACCATTAGCTGGACCTTTGAAAATGTCCCAGAGAGCAGAATCGTCCAGAGAGCTTTCCATAACAACAATGTCGCTTCGCACATTAGACTGTTGATAAGTTCAAGCAATCTAATGTCCACGAAAGAGACAGGGTCCTGCTTGCTGATTGGGCACGGTGCTACCATAGGCGGAAAATTGCTTAAAAAATTCACTGGAAAAGTTATTTGTCACAATTGACAATCGAGTTATTAAGGATTCCATGGAAGAAAAAATTAAAATTGTACTCGTTTGTTTTAGCTTAAAAAACAATTTTCTGTTTTTACCATAGATTATATTGGAAATTTACTGCAATGTAATTGAATTCTTTCAAATTGTTGTCAATATGCGTATTAAAGAAGAGTTATTACGAGCTACAATTTAAATCGAAACAAATTCACAAATTTTTTCAGCAAGTCCATGAATATTGTATTGTATGCATATTTTAAATCTACTCGAAGCTTAGCACACTGTCTTACATGAAGCAAAACAACTCAAAGCAGCATGGTGCTGCGGCGTTTCACAAACCCCAAATTTTACAATATAAAAATTTTTTTTATATTCTTTCACCTTAATATCTAACCCCAAACCATGTGAATATGTTCTTGATGCTATGAAATTTCGGGTTTGTGAAAGCACCCCTATCGTACAAGGTTTTGTATTACCTTACAATTCAAATTAGAATCGTTACAATTGCAATTTAATATATAGACTTCAAAGGGGACATTTAGCGGGTTGATTTTCCTGGAGGCTTTGACTACAATAACTGAGTGGGTCGAAAAATTGTGCTACTAAATTTTCTGACTTCATAACTGTCCAATACTTGCGTTGCAGTTCAACTGTTGCAGTTCTGGATTCGCACTTTCCACAAAACGCTCACAAATGGCGACTGTTGTAACACCGCACAGGTGCCAGGAGCCTTTCAGCGAAGAGAGGATGCGTGCTCGCCACCTTGTATCTCTCCCAATGCAGGAGGAAGTCTCTGTGCATCGACTCCGTGCATTGTTCGCTCCATGGCCCCAGGCCTGTTTTGTCCTTGGCGCGGCAGAAGTCACCGACGTGGTGGAAAATCGCGTGGATTTTTGGACTGATGGAAATGCCGAGATCGGCATAACTAGTGCGAAATTCCTGAATCGCCTGCTTGAAATTGGGACGCAGCTCACTCCCGAAGCATGACACCACGACCGAGTTCAACGCTCGAAGGGCGGCAACAAACGGCAGCGCTGCCATCGGGCACATCGCTTCTAGCAGGTCCACGTTGCGCAGCAACTTGCGGCTCGTATTGCCAGTGAAGCTGCCACCGTGATGCTTGTCACGTTGGACATTGCAAGCTGTAAGCCAAGCTTCGCTCTCGGGCCACACACCATGCAGACCCTCGTACAGTACATGGACCGCACCGGTCAGCAGGTGCAGCTCCGGCGGAGGGACAATGTGCAACACCGGGACTTCAACTCCAGCGGAAAAGATGCTGGGCTGGACGACGTTATCGAAGTGCTTAGCTAGTTGGCGTTCACCACCAGCAGCCAGGTAGGCCTGGTATTTCTCACTGAGGCTGCCAAAGGTCCTTGGCTCGCCACAGCTGTCAAGGCTCCCTTTATTGACGTTGCACCAGGTGCAGGGATGCGAGCTGCTGTGGGCCATCAAGCCGAGCAGGATGTTGGCAAGCTTCAGGTCGCACGCGATGCTGATGTTCGCCGACAGAAGCTGCAGGCGGCAGCTCTCCCAGAGACACTCCAGGTTCCTGTGGTTCTCCTGCGTGTTGGGAGCGATGCCAAGGATGACGGCCCGATGCACGCCAGTGTCGAGGAATCGGCGATCAGCCCCCTTCTGCTGCTCCTCACCAGCACACACGCACAGGTCAAAAACGGATATCGAGAGCTTCAAGAACCCACCTCCACCATCGATTCCAATTCTGACGACTGTGGAAGCAACATCCATCAGCCGGCGGTTTGCAATCATGCGGCCCAGGAGCTCGACCACATCAGTGCAGACAACGGCCCACTGCTCAGCTGGAGTCTGCCTTCCCCTCTCTTCTCGGATAAACGCCAGCTGCTTCGCTTGGAAGAGGTCATCCAGTTCGTGATCCATCTCCCTCAATGTCTGCCGGATGTTGCTCTGGACAGCTGAGGCGCCAATCGAAGACCGAAGATTTCGAAGTACAACCTCCGTTTTGCGCGAACTGAGGCCCAGCTCACCTTGCAGATGACGCATATTATCCGCCGTGAAGACCGCTGTTGGCTTCGGAGGCGGCGGATTCACGGCCAGCCTCATTGAGGGTCCAGCGTTGGATGCCAGCACGGTGATGCCCGAGGCTGTGTCTCCGGAGCCTGAAGTAATAAGTTTCTGCCGCACAATTGTTGTGGCGAGCCGCTCTGGGAATTCCGGGGACGCTTCCTGCAACAGGGCATGCGCATTCTGCAGTCTTGTGGGTCTGTTGCATGTGTGCGGCTTGCCCCTGCCAATAGGACTGATGCAGAAGGAGCAGACCTTGACCATTTCGGGCTTGGGCGTTGTAGCCTCGTCCGCCGTCAAACTCGGCCGCCCAACAGACCGCTTTGGGACGTTGGCTTCTGGAGGATGGACTCTGCATCTGGCAGTGCTGCAGATCTTACAGTCGCATCCATCTTGGCCCACTGATCGGGTCACCGGCAGTGGCTGCACGTCCCTGAAGTCATACATCGGTGGCACATCAGCCCGTTGGCCCTTCTCCAGCTGCTGCAGAGCGAATCTGCACGTGCCACAAATTGCCTTAGGAACGCGATTATCGTGCAGATCGTAGAGCCAGCCACTGTGCCGATTGATGATGGCCAGCATCCAGGGCGTAACGGATCGCTACGCTACTCTTTTGCCTTCGAAAAGCACAAAATGCAGATCCGATTGAGGCAATCTTCGTGTGACAGTGGCATGACAAAAACTGTGTACACGCAAGCACAATCGTTGCAACTAAATGTTTGGATGAAACACTTTTAGACAGAGTTGGACAACAAAACCTCTTCAAACGGGACCTCCTTACGTTTGAGGTTTGACGTTTATATTGATGAAAAACATAAATGAGCACGATGGCATTACAAGACTGAGGGTGGTTCGGCGAGTGCTTGGTGCAAAGAGCACACACCAATGTACAATATCATACTTTGTATGTACAGCTCAGGAAGAGAGAGAGCAAGCCACAGCGTACGAGTGCTTACCTACGTATGTAGAATGGTGGAGGGATTGGCTGAGGGTAAAGCTTTGGGTCTGGGCGGGCTGGGTGGATCTGAACCAGTGACTCATCCGAACAGGGTGAGTACGAGTATAAAGGCTCATTCACAACGCCATCAAACAAGCAACCATACTCACATGACTTACGTACAAAGGGATGAAAAACTATGCAAATGTCGTGTGATCACTTGAAATTTGGTCTCGTTTGACGGTGGTGTGAATGGGCCTTAAGACTCTCTTGTGGTAGGCCCATCCAAGTCAAATGTGTAGCTTTTAGGCATCAACCAATCATTGATGAATATCAGTAACATGTTTTTTAATGCTTGCCTTTGATCCTGGACTCAATCGAATTGATTTCTAAACAGTACGGTGATACTTTGCTTTTTTATTAATTCGTCTATGGTAAAAACTGAAAATAGCACTTTTTGAGCTAAAACGAACAACTACGATTTTTATTTTTTCATCTAAGGAATCCTTACTAATTCGAGTATCGATTGTGACAAATAGCTAATTTTTTAGCAATTTTCCGACTATGGTAGCACCGTGTGGGAAGTAGCCCTGCTTCAGGAGACTATGCGTCGAGCAGTTTGCACAGAGGGCAAAGTCAGCAGAGGTTTCTGCAAAACTCGGAAAAATGTAAAAACACATTGCATGCAGAAAGAATGCATAATTAAGTACACTATAGGTTGAGAAGAGTTCTATTATTTTATTTCACATGTAAATTTTATGTAAATAATGTGAAAATCACCGAAAAATTATATACAATAGTTTCTTTTAAGCTAAGAATCAAAAGCTAAAGCAACTCTTGCCCCCATGCTCGTCAATAAGCGAAATGGCGAAAGTGTGCCCAGCTACAGTCGACTCTGAGCAAAAATTGTCATCTTGGGCCTCATTGGAGCTGCTTCGGTTGAAAACAAATTGCCCTAAGGGTTGAGGGGTAAAGATTTACATCGCTTTGTGAGGGTACCAAATTTTTATTTATTTGATGAGCTGGCCTTTATAATTCAATTAGGGAATGTAAGATATAACATAGCAGTACTAAAAAACTGTTATACAAAATATAACAGGAGTAAATTACATTCCACTCATGGAATCGATGCGGAAGGAACCGACCATGTGACAACTCTTTGCAATCCGAGCAAAATTGGGCTCTGCAGTTGCAGCAAAAAAATGTGGCGACGTTGCATCCGCATCTAATACAGATGGACTGCAGAAAGAAGTACTTGAAGTTAAAAGAATACGTCACAGGATTCTCCGAGATGTCCCAGGGGATGGTCGACGCCAGTGTTGACTCTAGCTCTTCTGACGAGTGTACTTCTGACGATGATGGTGGACATTGATAATCAGCAGCATCTCCACCACGAACACCACTACCACGATTGTTTCCTCCTCTGCCACGAGCGCCTCCGCGAGGAGCGCCACCGCCACGAGCACTGTGGTTAATAAAATGGTGAGTGCCTTCACCCCTCGGACCCCTCTGACATAAAGTTTTACGGCGCGCCTCCTCATTTAAGACGATGCGCTCTGAAAGCTAAGTATGAAGTATAATTTTATATATTTACACACATGGAATAGCAAGCTTTTGCCATTGCTTGACTATCTCCACAACTCTGTATAAGCAAGTGAGAGCAGGGGAGGGTAGCTAGGGAGAGCAGGGGGTAGCTAGGGAGAGCATTGGGTAGCTAGGGGGAGCAATGGGTATCTAACGAGTGCGATGTGTAGCTAAGGAGAGCAAGGGTAGCTAGGAAGAGCATGGCTAGCTAGGAAGAGCAGGGCTGGCTAGGGAGAGCAGGGGGTAGCTAGGGAGGGTGGGGAATAGCTAGGGAGAGCATTGGGTAGCTAGGGGGAGCAATGGGTAGCTAAGGAGAGCAGGGTGTAGCTAGGGAGAGCAATGGGTAGCTAGGGAGAGCAGGGTGTAGCTAGGGAGAGCAGGGTGTAGCTAGGGAGAGCAAGGGTGTAGCTAGGGAGAGCAAGGGTAGCTAAGGAGAGCAATGGGTAGCTAGGGAGAGCAGGGGTAGCTTAGGAGAGCAGGGTGTAGCTTGGGAGAGCAGGGGGTAGCTAGGGAGAGCAGGGGGTAGCTAGGGAGAGCAGGGTGTAGCTAGGGAGAGCAGGGGGTAGCTAGGGAGAGCAGGGGGTAGCTAGGGAGAGCAGGGGGTAGCTAGGGAGAGCAGGGGGGTAGCTAGGGAGAGCAGGGGGGTAGCTAGGGAGAGCAGGGGGTAGCTAAGGAGAGCAATGGGTAGCTAGGGAGAGCAGGGGTAGCTAAGGAGAGCAGGGTGTAGCTAAGGAGAGCAGGGGGTAGCTAGGGAGAGCAGGGTGTAGCTAGGGAGAGCAGGGTGTAGCTTGGGAGAGCAGGGTGTAGCTTGGGAGAGCAGGGGGTAGCAAGGGAGAGCAGGGGGTAGCTAGGGAGAGCAGGGGGTAGCTAGGGAGAGCAGGGGGTAGCTAGGGAGAGCAGGGGGTAGCTAGGGAGAGCAGGGGGTAGCTAGGGAGAGCAGGGGGTAGCTAGGGAGAGCGGGGAATAGAGCGGCGGTTAAAAAAATTTGTTTAGGCAGTTTTTTAGAACTTTGAATTCCCGCCTTTGTTAACTCGGCACTCGTAAAGCCGGAAAGTTGCACCAATTTGTTCAAGTCGCTTTTCTCCTTTGATACTCCGTCTTCCGGGTCCTCAATTCCGGGGGGGTAGTCGTAATCGCAGTCGAGCGGTCTTGAGCAGGCACAGTCGTTCAGATTGTATACACAGCGGTCTTGACACCGTAAATTTCACTGTTCGCCGATTCGCTTAACTGATTACTTTCAGTAGTAGAGTAGCGCTGCCACCACCGTAATTTCGTATTACGGATCGTTGAGATCTCAGTGCTCGTTCGGAGCTGAGATAAATTACGTTGTTTTACGCCCCGTGGGCAAATGACTCAAGAAAAACTATTAAGGGCTTGGATTATTTAATGAAAATAGTTATTAAGCAGGGATTTATTATTAATTGTTATTTTCAGCCGACAAAATATTAATGCTGCTAACGATCGAGATTACCACGGCGGTGCCGGGTGCGGAATAATATATGAGTAACTGGTTAAACTATTAAGACTGCAAGCAAATTAATTAATTTAAAACTTTGACTGAGTAAATGTATTAGGACGAACACGAAGAGAAAAACACGGATCACTAAACCAATTAAACAAGGAGGGGAAGGAAGGAAGAAGGAAAACTGGCTTTGGTGCGACACAAACTGGCCGTATAAATATAAAAAATAAAAACAATCCTGCGACAGATGGGGCAGCGAATGGGGCAAAGGATGGTGCAGCGGACGGAACTACAGAAAACGCACGGGAACAGAAAAACAAAAATTATTAACGCCAAACGATGGGGCAGCGGATGACGGGAAAGGGCCATCAGCGGGTCACGTTAAATTTAGTCATTCGTCAAACAATGGTAGTTTCGCCCTACCACAAACCCATTACTAGACGGGTAGTATAAAGCGGGGCATAAATTACTAGTTGTATCACGCTCTACTTCCGTCTAGACGGTTGACTATAGGGTGTGAGGTGGGGGTGGAGAAAGTTTTTAAAAGGTTGGCGGGTTTGCTGACACCAATGAGGTGGGGCGGATTCCACGTTTGAATTCCCGCCGGCGTTGCGTTCGCACGAATAATCCGGAAATCGCGCAGACGAATCACAACGAAACTCTTTCTCCTGTTTTACTCCGACTGCCGGGGTCCTCAAATTCCGGGGGAGGGTAGTCGTAATCGTAGCAGAGCGGTCGTGTAGCGGTCGTTTAAATGGCAGACACCGATATTCTGACACCGTAAGTTAATGGGTCGATTTGCAGAGCTTGTTACTTTTAGTAGGGTAGATCTGCCACCACCGTAATTTACGTATTACGGAACAAATAAGTCTCAGAAACTTTCTTTGAGCTGAGAACTTTGATTGTTTCACGCCCCGTGGGCAAATGACTCAAGATAGGCTATGGCTTAACGTCAACGAATAATTAATGAGCGTAGCGATTACGGATTGGTTATTATTGGGGTTATTAATTAATTTGAGATAGTATTATAGCAGGCTAATCGCTGAATAAAATAAAACAACAAAGATGACTTCACGAGCGGCACCGGGGTGCTGAATTATGAGAGCGATAAACTAGTTAATGAACTAAATAGACTCGGTTATTAATCGAGCAAATTACTAAGGAGGAAAAGGTAAACGGAACGGCAAGGGAGGGAGAGAGAAAGCGAGAGAGGGAGCGGGATGAGGAAAGGCAGGGCTCGGGACAGCGGTTTAAATAAAACCGGGAAAACATACAAACGATGGAGACAGGCGTTGGACAGAGCAGTGGGCAGCAAAATTCAGGGGATGGACACAGGGACTACTCAATTCTCGGGACGGGAAACGGCCAAATCATGCAGAAAAAAGATGGAGGCCGATTTTCTCTGTTCTCTGCTGATCTTATGTTTTATCGCAAGAGTTTCAGCTTTTCACTATGTACACAAAATTTATCCCTCTTCAACTTCCTGTAGCCTGTTTCTACTCAAATAATTTCGGATAAATGCTAGGAGACATTTTATACAGTACCCCTTTAATACACAAACTCGATGCTTGATAAGCTAAGTGCATCTGTTGTAGAAGTCTATGGGAAACATTGAAGCAAGAGCAAATGAAAATTTCTGTCGTGTCGTGGCTACCCAGCCAAGTTAACTTACAGAGGAGTCCAAAGTTGACTATTTATTTGCATTCTATGGTATCAGTCCTTACCTTATAGGCCATCACATAATACAAGCTTTCACTTCTTGCTTCAATGTTTCCCATAGACTTCTACAACAGATGCACTTAGCTTATCAAGCATCGAGTTTGTGTATTAAAGGGGTACTGTATAAAATGTCTCCTAGCATTTATCCGAAATTATTTGAGTAGAAACAGGCTACAGGAAGTTGAAGAGGGATAAATTTTGTGTACATAGTGAAAAGCTGAAGCTCTTGCGATAAAACATAAGATCAGCAGAGAACAGAGAAAATCGGCCTCCATCTTTTTTCTGCATGATTTGGCCGTTGAATTTGGGATTGAACAGACGATGGACGTGGAAAACGGAAAATGACAGCCAATGGAAAAAGGGGGGAATTCGCATGCGATTAATGATGATGAGGTCAGGGGGGTTTTGAAAAAAAACCTTGGGATTGGTCGCCGCTCTGGTTGGTCGCAGGCGCTCTCGGCTGATAACAGTTGTTATCGGCGCCGCGGTTGCCGACTGTTCTTCGGCTCAGCTCCTCGAGCTGTCTGCGGAGAGCTTCGAGGGCTCGCTGTTGCTGGCGGATCGCATCACTCTGCTGTCACAGCAAATCTCGCAGTAGGCTTCTTCGGGCCGCGCTTGCTTCGGCGTGCTTCCCGCGGCAGCTGCAGCAGGGGTCTCGCCGTCTACGTTGTCGACGACTCGAACTGGACGATGGCCGAGGGCCACTCGCTGCGCCAACTGGGCCGCGGTCTCCAGCCGCTTAAATGTTCGCTTGGCTGCGATGAGATTGGCCGGTCGGACCAGGATGAGCTGCTCTCTGGCCGACGGCGTGGCCCGAATGCCGACTACGAACTGGTCGACAATCTCGGCGTCCTTTTGCACCGGCGAAAAGTGCGGGAACGCCTTGTCGGCGAGCACGATGAGTCGATCCCCAAAATCATCAACGCTTTCGTTCTTACCCTGAATACAGAAACGAAATTCTTCTCTAAAGCTGAGGGTGTCGGCAGGCTGCGTGTATCGCTCCGACAGTCGCTGGCGGAACTCCTCGTAGCTCAGGTGATCCGGCAGGGACATCCTGACGATAGCTGGATAGGTCGTGGCGACTTCCATGTTCACCAGGACCTAAGCCTTCTTGCGTCGGGGGTGGGTGATGCCATTCGGCGTGTAGCGCTGAATCTTCAGGGGCGGAGGGCCGTCGTTCCGGGGCTGCTGATAGACATGATGATGGTGTCGCTGGCCTAGGTCGGTCCTCTCCAGCCTCTGTCTTACTTCTTTGGTGACCGCTCGGAGCATGTCCTCGTAGGTCGGCTGCGGCTGATCTTCGGTTACCGCGTCTGCTGCATCCTTCTGAGATGCTGTGGCCATCCTGAATGTCGTCGAAGGGATCTCGGCGTTTCGTATCCCACCTCTGCCACCAGTGAGGTCGGGGGGAGGGTTTGAAAAAAAACCTCGGGGTTGGTCGCCGGGTTTAATCTGTTCGTTCCAGCCGTTCGAATCGGTGCGCTTCGACGTTTCAAACAAACTTAAACGAAGATCTCGGCTGGCAGATGACGGGGAGCTCCGCTGCTGGGTTCCTCAGGCTCAGGGGGGAGGGTAGCTATGGTTGCGGCTGAGCGGTCTAGTTTTGCCGACGTTCAGAATGCCGGATGCAGACTTTGTAGCCGAAATAAGGGACTTCAAAAATAAGCTAAATTTTGTAGAGAGTCTTACTAATAGTAGTAGGTCGCTGCCACCACCGCGATTATACGCGAGAAAAGCTCTAAGGCTTACAACTAGCTTGAGTTCCGCTCTAGCGCTTCTCAGTAGACCTCTAAGGGTAAAAATAAATTCTTCTGAGGTCACGAAGGCTAAGACACCGTTTCACACACAAGATTAAATGGGCCGAAGTAGCAAGTGGCCAAAACCGGATATTACTATTATTATTTAACAAACGCAAAGAGATTATTGGCTACAGACAAATACTAACTTAAATATTATTGTTAAATTGCTGAGCGAGGAGTTGGTCGGGTCGGGAGGTCGGGCTTACAATTAGGGGCCTCGTAGTGGGCTGTAGCTAAGGAAGGTGGGCGATTCCACGGAGTTCGGGGCAAGGGCCACGAGAGTCTGGCTGGGAAAGGCGGGGCGCAGACTCTTAAAAAGGGCTCTCATGAACCACCGGGAGGAAACGGGTTACCCCGGGTGTGACAGGAGAGACACCGGGTGGGGAGAGAGGAGGGTACACCAGGTGGTGATGATCAAACACCGGGTGGACCCTAAGGAAAAGCACAGACAAACAAAAATTATACGGGAGATGGGAAGGGAAATACCTTAAGGGAAACGGATTTCCACGCAGGGAAATGACGTCAGCAATGCGCAATTTACTGGTGAGCAAATCCACACGGCGGAATTGAGTTACGTTTGGTGGGAGTAGTGGGAGGCCAGGCCTTAGCCTACCACAATGAGTTTATTAAAGTAATATAAATATCAGAGTTTAATTGTGGCATCCCGCCTGCCACAGGTGTTATTTTATGCAGTTGCATTTTATATTGGCTGAACTTAGGCCTAACAAATAAAATTTTACTTATTATTATGATGTCTTATAAGAAATAGGCCAACTTTAAAATAGGAAAGCTATGTCATTGTCAATCAATTGTACTTTTGCGTATGTGAGCATTAAAGAAATTAATTTAGGGCCTATGACTAAGTATCCAGACCTAGCCTTTAAGTAGATAAAGTACTTATTAAATTGTCTTATTGTCATTAGTTTTTCATTGCTGATCAAATTTGTATTGACTATTGTTTTTGGTATTTTAAATGTATAGGATAGGTCAAACTATAGTCTAAATTGCAACATTCTTAACATTTATAATCTTGAAGTTTTTCTCTAATGCTTTGCAGGCAATCGTTTGGTTTCCTGTGTTAAATTATCTTATGTATAGAACTTTGACCCATCAGTTTTTATTGACACTAAAATGTATATAGCAGGGTGGGGTGGCTGCACACTGGAAAAACAAGTAGAATAGAGTAGCTGTCCAAGGGATGAGAAGTGATGAGTCATCATGCAGAATCATGCTATTTGCTTAGTTTGCATTGCAACTGAAATGAACACATTTAAATTTAATATAATTTATTGCAGCAAACCAAAAGATTGCCACTTTGCATATTTGATATTTAAAATCTTAATATTATTATTAGGGATGCTAAAAACTGTCAATATTATAGAATTGATTAACTAGTTTAAAACCCAGTTTTTGGCCAAAACCAGTTTTAAAGCTGGTTTTTCTATTTTTGCTGTTAGACCACTCAAAAAAGTCATTTAGCATGCTTGCACCATAAAAATATGCTTGAAATTAATTTCGTATCATATTTTCTTTTTTAGTGTACTTTTCTATCACCAAATAAAGAGTGCATTCAATTTATTATTAATTTTCAATTGAAAATTTGTTAGGGTTGGCAGTTTTCTCTGGTGCAAACAGATAAGGTAGAATAATAACTAGAAAAAGTAACTCTGTGCATTAACACACTGTATTCTTTGCTTTCTCGACTGATCTCATTATCTCATTATCAATAGAAAGTAACTGCTTAAAAGCTATATAAAAAATATTATAATTTGCTAAAATTTGCCTAAAGCTCAGAGTTAGATTTTTAAGTCCTACACTCCTACCAGTCCTACTCCTAAGGGCCTATACTAGTCTTATACAACTTATACTTTTAATATACCAAAAGTATCAAATCAAAATCCAACCACGTTATTCACAACAAAATCATGACAATGACAATGACAATAGGTAATAGTTGATAATTAATTTGATATTAAAATAGATATATTGCATATTGCTTTGCTCATTTGATCAATATGATTATTAGATTAGGCCCTATTCCTTTTCATAATACATATTTCATCTACAAATTGTGATTTGTAATTCATAAATTACAGTTGAATAGATACAAATTTTTGCATAGAAATACAATAGGCCTAGTTTGTATTAATTACAACACGCGATGTAACAATACAAAAAAAACTGCAACATGACATCTTACCTTGTTTATAAAATAAAACACTAAAAATTGTTAACAAAAGAATTTAGAAGTGCAAAAACCAGACCAAAAAACAGTTATTGAAAATGTTTTTTGGGGCTAAAACAGATTTTTTGGTTAACTGGTTAACCAGAATTGGCATCCCTACTTAATATGCATTTGTTACTACTTTATTGTAGTATTATTTAATTTTTTATTTAATGTCTTGTAGACTATAGGTACTTATATTTATTGTATTAATATAAATTTTTAATTTCTATCAAGTAAAGGAATGGGAAATATAGGAAGTTAATCTTTGACATAATGGCAAACCAATTTTATAGACTTTAATGGCAATTTATTGTATTGTATTGTATTTATTGTATTCAAATGCAATAATATAAGTAAGGTTTTAATTAACAATAAAATAAAACAATCAGCGTCATAATGTTGCTTTAAACAGGAAATAATTAAGCAATAAAAATTATTTTTCTGCAACAATATAACTTAACTAATTACAGGCCCAGCAGTCATGCAGACTGCAACCAATGGCAGCTGTGTGGTGAACAACACAGACAAGCCCATCCTGCTGCACAACTGCCACCCGGACATGCCCGAGTGGACCTGCGTCCTGGCCAACCTGGGCGGCCTGACCAGCACGGCCATTTGGTTCCTCATCCTGCTGCCTCAGTTCTGGCGCAGCATCCGCCACAAGACGATGCAGGGCGTGTCATCGGCCTGGGCAATTTCCAACTTCACAGCGGCGCTGAACAACAGCTTCTTCGTGTTCAAGCTGACTGGCATGCCGCTGTACGCCTACATATCGGCTGTGTACATGCCGGTGCTGGAGCTGGCGCTGCTGGGTCTGTTCTTCTACTTTGCACCGCGGACTCGCTTCAAGCTGATCGTGACGGCCGTCTGCGTTGTCGTGTGGGTGGTGCTGGTGTCGCTCCAGCTGGCCCTGTCGCTGCAGTTCTCCCAGTGGATGGAGTGGATCTCCATCACTCTATGGAGTGTTGAGACTTTTCCGCAGGTTCGTTTCAAATTTTCAAGTGAGAATTTTTCTAGCCCAGCGGGTCAGCTCAAGTTAAGCAGAGTTGGTCGTGGTTAGTACACAGCTGAATACAGTGATAGGATAGGACAGAAGCTCATTAGAAATACAGGTTGGTAACTGGAAGCCTTCCAATGCATCGGCTGTACATATTTTTTATGTTTTAGGGACCTGTCAAGACTGCTGTGCAATTATTTACCCATGAAATTGCAGGTTTTCCTGAACTCGCAGCGCCAGACCACCTACGGCCTGTCCAAGGTGATGGTTGCCATGGGAGCGGTCGGCAAGACAACGGACTACCTAGGCCCGTACCTGCTGTGCATGCCGCTGCAGTACGCGGTGCTGGCCTTCTTCTCCAGCACGGTGTCCCAGATCAGCAGCCTGCAGGTGCTGTGGTACTGGAACCGCGTGCCCGCCTCTGTGGCCGCCGGTCCGCTGCCATCGACTGCCGCCGACTCCGCCTCCGTGTCCGCCGAGTCGGTGGACGGCGGCGGGGCCGCTCCGATCGGTGACGACGACGGGCGGGTCGTGCAGCTGCCGATGACTCCGGGCTGCCAGGCGGCTCGCTGGCTCGGCATTTCGGCGCTGGTGACGGAGCTCGGCGCGTTCGCTGGCGCCTTCGTGTGGCGCACGGGCAGCTGGTGGGCGCTGGCCGCACCTCTGTGCACCTTCGCCGTGTGTGTGGCGGCCTGGTGCGCCTACCACCTGCGCAAGGCCGGGCCCGGCCGTCGGCGCCTGTTTCCTATTCTGTACAAGCCGGCTGATTCCTAAACGGTCACAAATTCGTTTCTATTTCGAGAGCGCAGACGCTTTTTTAGCGCAGTTTTTTACTCAATTTTTTTAATCATTTTTGTTGATATTTAAAAAACTGAATCTAGTTTAAAACCGTAGCACCGGTCCGTAGCACAAATGCTATCTATATACTCTGTTTGTGATATTTAAATGGGTCATTTAGCAAATTTGCGCATAAGCTACTTTGTTCAGTAGACAGTTAAAATAGAAACATTTTATTGGCCCTCGACCCCCGCTACGCCGCTCAATTTTTATTGCCCTCCGGTGTTCCAGTTGTTAACGTTTGCAAGTTAAACTGCCTTCTTTTAGAAAAAATAGCTTGCGAATTCTGCTTTGCTACTGTTTTAGTAAACCAAAAAGCCTGAGTGGCCCACTAGTTCCCAGTGAGCTCCGCGAAACCCACAAACCCAAGGACACGCGCGAAGCGCGTGTCCTTGGGTTTGTGGGGTGAGCGGAGCGAACGCGCGAGGCACAAAGTGCCGAGCATGAGGAACAAACAGCCAGCCAATGCGCGAAGCGCATTGGGTGGTCTGGCTTGTGACGAATATAATAATATGAGACGTGTGCATCGAAAAAATGACAAGAAAAATCTCACAAAAACTGCTGTAACTTCAAAACTACAAGTGCGAATTTCACAAGTGAGGTGTCATTTTAAAGAGAAGAATCTGATCTATTTAACGAGTATAGTTTTGTATGGATTCACTGCGGAGAAAAGGAACAGGCTTCAGTTGAAATGTTTGTCTTAAGATTATGTCTTTACAAAAGTGCATTTCCTCATGCACATTAAAACTCGAGCTAAAAATGTTCGAGGGTTATAGGTGCACCTTACTAAGATGCATAACATTATTGGGTTGTTTTTTTCAATTGTATCAAAAAGTTGGCACTTTGGTTGCAAAAAATGCAAAAATTGAAAATGTACTTTTACAGTTTTTTGCATTTTTTTCTATACTGCTAATAGTTAAGCATACATACTATGCACCAATTGATGCGCAATTCAAAGATACACAAGTGTGGAAGTTTTCAATTCTTAAACATTTGAAATCAGAAAGTTATCGACGAAAGACTAAAAATCATGATCTCAAACTGATTTGAGGAAAAGTGCTCATTATAATTTTTGGAATATGGAAGAAACAATTCAACGCCGTCATCTAATTCCAAACTAACTGTACTTTAAGGTACTGCGATGATTTTTTTATTGAAAGAGCGAAACCTGTTTAAATATTTGAAAAAATGGAAAAAAAGTACCTTTTTTCATAGAAATACACTCTTTTGACTGCTTAATCCGATTTCCAACAACAAAATAGTTGCTTTCCTGCTGGTGCAAACCGTTATTAGGGTGAATTTTCAAAATTGCATACTGTGCCAAAAGTAAACTGAAGCTTAATATTTATAAACATTAGAAACGGGACCACTAATGGGTATTTTACTTTGGTTACTTTCTATGGACTAAACTGGCACTGGCAGAGACAGATTTGAGAGAAACTAATTGCTCCATTGTATTTGTATTTGGCTCCAGCGTTACAAATTACAATAGCTATTTCGGGGTCTAACTAGGGATTCCAATCCCGGGATCCCGGGATCCCGGGATCCCGGGATCCCGGGATTGGGGCCAAAAATCCGGGATTTGAATCCCGGGATTTTTTTGGGAATCGAATCCCGGGATTTTTAATCCCGGGATTGCAAAAGACCGGGATCGGGATCCCGGGATTTCAAGGCCTTAATCCCGGGATTGGTCCGGGATTAGAACGACCTTTCAATGCCTAAATTAGATAATTTAAAGTCTAAACGTTTATTTGAATAATAAAACATTTATTTGTTTTTGCTGTTTCTCAATGAAACGTTAAACATTTGCAAAGCTCCTGTCTTAATTGAGCTAAAAATTGTTAATGTGAACTGTAAATTATAGATAATTTTAACTTTTTTTTCGTTTTCTACCACGAGACGAGACTGAGGGCCTTTTCATATTGCTTGCTCTGGTTCCAGAACAAGAACCAATTTGTGAAGTATAAACTTTTTGTCTCCATAACTAGAGGGAGATACGTGCTATAAAGTTTTTATAATTGAATGACAGTCGCCAAGAAGAAAGTGAAAAATTGTGCTAAGTGAGGCTGTTAAGGCAGTCAAATATTAACAGAGTTTAATAGTTATACTGCTGTTTTTCTTGGAATTCCGAACCGATTCTGGTTCTGGAATTGGTAATATGAAAAGGCCCTGAGACTCTGAGAGTCGCGAGACCATGACTACTGCACGCGGCACGCCGCACAGTCCGTCTAGCAATTTAGGGATTCCAATCCCGGGATCCCGGGATCCCGGGATTGGGGCCAAAAATCCGGGATTTGAATCCCGGGATTTTTTTGGGAATCGAATCCCGGGATTTTTAATCCCGGGATTGCAAAAGCACCGGGATTCCGGGATTTTGAATCCCGGGATTTCAACAGCATCGGGATTTCGGGACTATTCAATCCCGGGATTGTAAAATGTCGGGATTTTGGAATCCCTAGGTCTAACCGGCTAAGTTATCAAAAAAGCTAGATACCAATCACCAGTTTCATCATCAGCTATACCTACCACGATTTTATAGTCACATGCAACAGTAATACCCTCCTTTAAAAGTTTTCAATATCTAAAATGATGTGTTAAATTTTATAAAATTTCATAAACAGTGAAATTTTAGCTGTTTACGTGCTGGTGGTTTGAACGTAGCTACTTTGTGCGAAAATACACTGTCATTAATACCGTACCTATTATTGTATTTATTGTATTGAAAGTTGATGTGTAAATTGTACTTTTCTATTTTTTTGTCATTCGTTATCGCACTCGGGCCGGCCTGCCTGCCTTGTGGGGTGTGGTGGCCTTGGCCACTTTCTCCCCCTTCTGCTAGGATCCAAAGCAAGCTTTCAAGTGTACATTTAATATTATCGATCGATTATTTAAAACAAGCCTCTAGTGGCTGGTGTTGAGAGTGAGTGGCCTTGAGTGTACGCGAAAGCAAGAGGAAGCCCATGGGCGGACTATATGAACCTTCCTTTAGTGGAAAGTTGGGCCTTGTGCATTGGATAGTGTACGCTACACAAGACAGAAGGTAAAGAAAAAGAGAACGACAGGCTAGCCAATAGCGATAGCATGTGCTTCTTTCTCTCCAGTCCACTATGGTAGGGGGGGGGGAGGGGGTGTCAGACGGCCCAACTCTAACCCCCATACCCAAAACAGCGTACATGTAGAATAAGAAGGGATTGGGTCCAGATAAGTCTTCCCAAATGTACATGTATGTACAAAGACAAACACAGACAAGAAAAATGGCTCTAAAAACCATTGTTATTGTTACACTGTGTGTCTATTTTTATTAACTTGACTTTGACTTGTCTTTACTCTAGCATGGTCAAGGATAATTACTGTTACTTCATACCTAATTTACAATTAATTGCATAAGATTAAGAAGGAATAATACAATCGAGGTCGAACCCATTATCACTTGACCCACCCACCCATGATCACTTCTGATTCTGACCTACATGTATCTACTATATCCTGCCAGTTTCTCCAGTTTTATGGGTCTTGGTGTCGGTGATTCGAGCAATTCCATTACATTTTATCGGTGCAGTGCGTCTATTAATGCTTAGCTACTTGTATATGTGTTGCAGAACTTATGCTCGTAGTTTCCCTTCTAGGGATGTTGACCCCGGGAGTGCTCCCCGGGGAGCTTGTCGGGGAATACTCTCCGGGGAATTTAACCGGGGACCCTGGGGAGAAAAAATATGAAAAAATGCATTTGTAACTTAATTTTTGCCATTAAAATAAGAAACTGATTCACAGAAAGCTGATTGAAACTCTGTCTATGCTCTTTTACCGCATAATTGCTTATTTCAATGCATTACATGTATTTGAAACACAACACACGTTTGATTGTTTTTTCACTAATAAGTCATTCAATCAAGCAAATTGCACGTAGAAAAGAAACCCGTCAGGAAAAAGAAGCCTTACTGACTAGTGACTGCTGTGTTGGTCTGCGTTGACGGCTTGACGCAGGCGCAGCGCTGCGTCATGCGTCAGGCACTGACGCATAGGGGGGTGTCATACATATACTCCCTATTAGACAAGGACAAAATGGTGATTTACATATATATGCAAGAAATAAAATTCCGATTATAAAAACAGTCTCATTCATTAATTATCCTCTCACGAGCGTAGCTGTTTAGCATGCATTCCAACAAATGCACTTTTCCGATAAAGGTGCGCGCACGATTTCGTGATGCCACATTGTCAAATACAGTTTAAAAAAACATTGTTTAAAATTTTTACCCCTGCGCCTTGAACATGTAGTACAAAGCTTAAATCAAAGTTTAAAAAATTCCACTTACAATTTAAGTGATCCGCCGTTTTTACTTATTTTTTCTTTTCACCGGGGTCCCCGATAAGATAATTCCCTGGGGAATCGACATCCCTAATTCCCTTCCTATAAATCATTTGACGTTAGAGACATTTTACAACTCTCGCCCTACTTTATCTATTAGGCTAACTTTATGTATGACACGACGCAAAATATTAGGAGCATCAGCGTTAATAATGCCTTGAAAGTCTTTAAATAATCGATACAACACTAGGTATTATAAAATTCCAACCCCAAAGCTCACTGGGGCGAAAAGACTTTGTCTTCATTAACTAGTTAGTTAGTAGTACCTAATTATTATAGCATCTGTGGTCCGTAGCAAGGAAGAATGCTTAAGTTATTTTGGGAAAGGCAGTTGAAAAGACTTGGATAAGTTGGATGCAAGAGATTGCAGACGAACACGTAAACAACTTGCTTATTTATTTGTTTAGTCATAGTGTACATTTAGCCGTGTCAATGTACATGCCAGCTTTAGGCTGGAGTGCTGGGAAGGCAATTAAAATTTGGGTGGTGTGGCGGGGGTAGAGATTTTGTTTGGGGGTTCTGCGGGCCAATCAGCGAGTCTTCAAACTTTCTACTGGAGTGAAAATAGCTTAACGCACAAGCGTGTTGAACAGCCCATCTATTTCACTGCTATGCTATCTGTGGTTTCGTGCGCTATTGCCGTTTTATGGGGGTGATTTCGTGGCTTCTAAAAATAGAAACAATTTTACACTTGTGAAATCAAGTGAAGTTGATTTTAGCACACTTGGTATACATTTTTAAGAATAGATTTTAGACTTATAATCTCGAGGCCATCATGTTTCGTATTAATCCTTTCTTTGTTTTTTGTAACTCTATTACGATTAGCACTTGCAATCGTCGATTTGTTGTGCGGTATTTTCTTCGATTTCTTGCAATCGATTTTGATTGTATTTTTTTTGTCGCTGCAATTTCTATCAGCCCGATGATGTGATATTTCTAATTTTGTTCAGACACACAGGAAGTCAAGCAGATTAAAGGACAGATTGTACTTTTGTGTTTTGTCTTTTCCTAGACTGGCTGTCCCTGTCTGAGCATGAACTTTTATCTCATAAGTAAAAGCACAAAATATTGTTTTTTTTCTTTTTTTTCATGATTTTTTCTATTCGTTTAATTTGATTCCTCAAGATCATATTTTTATTTGCAAAAAATTATACTTTGCACTGCTTGTATTCTGTTAAATAAGTAGTGCTATTTGCACCGCTGTGTTTTTTTCTGTCTCGTCTGTCTGCTCTTTTACTTTATTATACACTTGGTTCAACAAAAGTGTTAGCTTCAAAATAAGAAGCTAAGCAGATGTTTAATTTAATAATAATCTTCAAGCAAGTTGCTTATTTCAACTAAATTTCCACGTTATTATGAATTACCTTTTTTTCGGAGACAGGGGGAACGATAAGGGGAGGCAGTGTGAATGATAAGAGGAGGGAGCGGGAATGATGAGTGTAGGGAGCGGGAATGATGAGTGCAGGGAGCGGGAATGATGAGTGCAGGGAGCGGGAATGATGAGTGCAGGGAGCGGGAATGATAAGGGGAGGGAGCGGGAATGATAAGGGGAGGGAGCGGGAATGATGAGTGTAGGGAGCGGGAATGATGGGTGTAGGGAGCGGTAATGATGAGTGCAGGGAGCGGGAATGATGAGTGCAGGGAGCGGGAATGATGAGTGTAGGGAGCGGGAATGATGAGTGTAGGGAGCGGGAATGATGAGTGCAGGGAGCGGGAATGATAAGGGGAGGGAGCGGGAATGATAAGGGGAGGGAGCGGGAATGATGAGTGTAGGGAGCGGGAATGATGGGTGTAGGGAGCGGTAATGATGAGTGCAGGGAGCGGGAATGATGAGTGTAGGGAGCGGGAATGATGAGTGTAGGGAGCGGGAATGATGAGTGTAGGGAGCGGGAATGATGAGTGCAGGGAGCGGGAATGATGAGTGCAGGGAGCGGGAATGATGAGTGCAGGGAGCGGGAATGATGAGTGTAGGGAGCGGGAATGATGAGTGTAGGGAGCGGGAATGATGAGTGCAGGGAGCGGGAATGATGAGTGTAGGGAGCGGGAATGATGAGTGTAGGGAGCGGGAATGATGAGTGTAGGGAGCGGGAATGATGAGTGCAGGGAGCGGAATGATGAGTGCAGGGAGCGGGAATGATGAGTGCAGGGAGCGGGAATGATGAGTGCAGGGAGCGGGAATGATGAGTGCAGGGAGCGGGAATGATGAGTGCAGGGAGCGGGAATGATGAGTGTAGGCAGCGGGAACGATACTCGTAAATAGAGGGAGCGGGAATGAGTGGTCAGATCATCATCACCATCAGTAGGCAATAATAGACCCGCTTGTCTCCAGCATGAGAAATGCCAGATAACACGGTGAGACCGCAACTTGGCAGACTTTGCGCGACCGACTGCAGGTGTCTGAGAAAGCCTGCCATGTGGATTAGGAAGATCAGAACTGGGATAACAGGCCTGTGTTGAACGCAGCGGACAGACAGCAGGTCATAATTAATCAGTTGGGCGCATCTCAGATGAGGCTGCTCCTGAAACCAGTGGGGAACTGCATTGTGGATATTTGCTGCATTACGAGTATGTTCTTAGCTGCAATTCGCGGTGAAAATTTACGACAGCATCGGCACAATCGCCTTCGACGTATACCGGCAAAATCTTGTCGGCGAGCTCTGCTCATTCATTAATAATTGATTACTTTGTCAGAGCTAATAAAGGTGACGAGTCAGAAAAGTGACGCACGTATTGCTAGTGGCCGGTCGCTTTTTGGGGGAACCGCTCGGCTGGTCTGAGTCGGGATCAGGTGGAATGAGTGATTTTAGCTACCTGTATGTGATAGATTCAAAATGTGACTAAGCTGTATGACAAAAAATATTTGTTTATTCGATATGCTCAATATTCTTGTGAAAGTTTTTTTTAGGTAGAAGTCGTGAATATTTGAGTCAGTCCTTTCTTCTTGGTCAAAGAATCGAGTTGATGAAGTACTAATTATTTATTTTTTTAGTTTTAAAAAGTTAAAAGTCTCCAGAGGTACAAAAACAGATTTTTCGCGAATTTAAATTTAGGTTTGTTAAATCAAGTCAAATTGATGTTTGTCATTTTTCTCAAATTACGAGACCCGTAACGACATTCACGTCAAATCACGGTTTAAAAAAGACATGACTTGTGCGCAATGAGCTCTATTGTTAATACGTAGTTAAAGTAATAGTAGCAGTAAAACAAACATTATTTTTTAAAAAATCTGATTTAACTATTCGAGAAACCATTAAAATACTCGTAACAATAACAAACAATAATAGTGTTAGTAATACTCGTAGTTAGATAATAATCAATAAAATGTAAGCTTGAAATTGAGGCTCATTAATAATTAAAATAAAATTGACATAGGCTAAAATGAATGTTTTTTGAAGAATGTGCATCCAATGCAACCAGTAAGTGGTACGTTCTGCTAATCTAAAATACAGCTTGAATACAAAGCTATCATCACATTGCATATTTTAGAAACTATTATAAAAAATTGCAATATATTGTTACTCGTGTATTACTGCATTAATCAAATCCCGCAGAATGTTTGCCAAAGTTAATAATACGGCTCATGAGGTAAACACTAGCTGAGAAAGTACCCGCGAAGGCAGTCGGGCATTGGACGATCTGGAGCTGCATGGGTCTCAAAGTTCGTGATTGGGCCAAAGTCCTCCCTCCCCCAACTCGCTCTGGGGCGGGGCGGCACTGGCTGATAAGCGGGTAGCCGTTGCTGTGGCAGACTGAGGCCGACTGCAACCCGGAGAAGCTGAATAAGCGCGAAATTGGCTACTGAGAATGGAGTACAGCTGTCGCTCAGCTGCTGCCGTTAAAGACTCTTTCAGACACCAGCTGCTGGCCTTGCTGTTGCTGCTGCTGCTGCTGCAGCTTCAGCTTCATCCAGGTGAGCTCTGCGATTAGCTATTCGGCTTGGGAAACTTCTCCAAATTCTCATCTGAATTCTCCAAATAACCCAAAATGGCTGCTGGGCAGCAATCAAGAAGCCACTTCAGCTGCTGCGGATGGAATTAACCCCGAGCTCTCCGGGGCTCCCCCTCTGACTGCTGGAATGCGGCAGAACTGATGCGTGCCTCACTGCCGCTGCCGGCCTGGTCACGGACCCCCGCTGTGCTGCAGGTCTGCCCCCCCCACTCACGTGCTGCTGAGTTGCTTCACAGCATGCCTGTCTGTCTGCCTGTCTGTCTGTCTGTCTGTCTGTCTGCCTGTCTGTCTGTCTGTCTGTCTGTCTGTCTGTCTGTCTGCCTGTCTGCCTGTCTGCCTGTCTGTCTGTCTGTCTGTCTGTCTGTCTGTCTGCCTGTCTGCCTGTCTGCCTGTCTGTCTGTCTGTCTGTCTGTCTGTCTGTCTGTCTGTCTGTCTGTCTGTCTGTTTGTCTGTCTGTCTGTCTGTCTGCCTGTCTGTCTGCCTGCCTGCCTGCCTGCCTGTCTGTCTGTCTGCCTGCCTGTCTGTCTGTCTGTCTGTCTGTCTCCTCCCACAGTCTGTTAATAAGTGGCTCAAAAAACTATTTTTGAACCATTCGGCAATGGCAACAGCAGGCCACATCCAGATCTCAGAAATACTGTTCTCGCCAGCAGCTGAGCATGCCGATACCTCATCCAGACTTACCCTACACCGCGGAACTAACTGAGAAAATTGCAGCCCCTGTCTGGCGGGCGGGGTGATTTAGTGCCGGGCCAGCTGCTTCGCCCCTACCGGCCCCGGGCAGGTCCTAACCGAGTTAGCGTGAAGGCAGTCCCGCCGGGCAGCCCGTGGTTCCGCTGGCAACATTCTCAGCGATCTGGGCAATTTTTTGCTGCTCAGGCCAAGTCTGAGACCGATGCTGGGGCTGGTCTGCATATTCATTGGCCGGCAGGCAGGGGCGGTCAGACAGACAGCTGGAGGCTTAGCAACTGTTATCAAATCCGGCCGGCCCTCCCCCCTAAAGCGCGCACCGCGTCGTCAAACAAAAGTCCGGGATTAGCCGGCCGTCAGTCACGGCATTAAGGGAGATCCCGGATCTGATTGTCTGTCCGAGGGCGACCGTCAGCTGCAGGTCTGGCTAGCGGATTCTCGACCAGCAACTTGAGCATTCTGCTTGGCATAGTTGAGCTCTGCGCTCGGAGCGTTCAGTGTGTAGAAAAGCCCAAAAATGTAGAAAGGTTTAATTAAAAGGGTTTCAATTTTTTTAGTAGATGCGACCACCTTGCACATCCCGTGCTCGCGACATAGACAGCTGAATTAGAAGGCCGATACTCTCGGTTTTCTTAGAAATGAGCTGGAAGTCGGCAGGGAACTCATTTAATTGCATGCTCTCGAGACCGCATAGTGCTGGATGGGCTTTCGCCATAGACAAGGTCGGTCAAGAAAAGTCGATTTCTCGAAAGCATAGAACATCTAGTGTAAGTGTGAGCATGAAGGAGCATGACAGCTTGTCGTCTTGATTTGCGTCTCAGTGCCCCAGACGTCTCGCCAAGACTGCAAACTGACTGATTGCAACTATCTGCTGCTCAGGGTAGGTCAACAGTGCGGCCTTCCTGAGCCAGATAAGCACCAAATAAGCTTTTAAAGCCAATCAATAAAGAGGCATTGAAAATTTATGAAAAAAACTTTCTTGAAGCACCTCGAAGTGCGCGGCGTGCGCGCCGACTGTCCAGCCGCTCCGTTGCCGTCCGCAGCACCGGCAAATCCAGTGGTGCGTTTCTCTCGGCCATCGATTGTCTAAATTATGGACGGCACGCGAACGGTATTGGCAGATTTTGGCAGGGGATATTGGGGCTGGCAAATGTCTGTCTCTATCGGCCAGTGTCGAGGCAAGCAAGCGGACCTGCTGCTGCCACCAGCTTTCCAATAAAGAATTCATAAAGCCACGAAGCGCCCAGCTTTGGCAACAAGTTTTGCTTCACTCCCCCGGCCGCGCTGCCAATAAAGAAAAACTGCTGTTGTAAAAAATGAAGAAACACCCGCCCTGCAGATACAGGAAATGAAAGTTGAATGTGGGAAATGAAGGCCCTGCGGTTCAGCCGGGGTTGGCTGACCCGGCCTTACACTCGCTCTGCATTCACAATATCTCCTGCACTTCTCACTCTCAGTTCTGGCCGTCACCTGCCGGGGGTTCAGAAACCCCCGCCCCATCTTCAATTCACATCTCTGCCAGCGCTTCCTTCTCGCCCGGCCAAGAAGCTCTGGAGCTCGGCATCTCTCGCCATTTTTATCTCTCACCTCATCGCTTTGAGCATGTATTGATGCACTGTCTCTCTCAGTCTCTCATCTCCGCCTCTCTCATCTCTGCCTATCTCATCTCTGTCTCTCTCATCTCTGTCTCTCTCATCTCTGCCTCTCTCATCTCTGTCTCTCTCATCTCTGCCTATCTCATCTCTGTCTCTCTCATCTCTGTCTCTCTCATCTCTGCCTCTCTCATCTCTGCCTCTCTCATCTCTGCCTATCTCATCTCTGTCTCTCTCATCTCTGCCTCTCTCATCTCTGTCTCTCTCATCTCTGTCTCTCTCATCTCTGTCTCTCTCATCTCTGTCTCTCTCATCTCTGCCTCTCTCATCTCTGCCTCTCTCATCTCTGCCTCTCTCATCTCTGTCTCTCTCATCTCTGCCTATCTCATCTCTGTCTCTCTCATCTCTGTCTCTCTCATCTCTGTCTCTCTCACCTCTGTCTCTCTCATCTCTGCCTCTCTCATCTCTGTCTCTCTCATCTCTGTCTCTCTCATCTCTGTCTCTCTCATCTCTGTCTCTCTCATCTCTGCCTCTATCATCTCTGCCTCTCTCATCTCTCAGTTACTTTTGATTTCACTTCAATGTTCGTTTCAATAAAATGCTCCTTCATTCCAGATATTTCCAACCAGCGAGTCTTCAATCCTTGACGATTGATAATTTAATTCTCGGTTCAAATGGGATTTCCCGATTGTCGATTAAGAAATAAGTCAGCGCTGGTCACGGATGTGCAGGTCAAGTCCCCGGAACTGGTTGAGAAGAAGTCTGGATGTAACTTAGCAACAACCACCCTCGTCCCTAACTCACATAAGTCAATCAGTGTCACCCCCAAGAGTTTATCAACCGGCGCTGGGCAAGGAGGGCCGCCCCCGCCCTCAGATGAGCTGTGGCCTACTCAAATGAACTGGCGCTTTCTCAGATGAACTGTGGCCTACTCAAATGAACTGGCCCCTCTCAGATGAGCTGTGGCCTACTCAAATGAACTGGCGCCCTCTCAGATGAACTGTGGCCTACTCAAATGAACTGGCACCCTCTCAGATGAACCTGTGGCCTACTCAAATGAGCTGGCGCCCTCTCAGATAAGCTGGCGCCCTCTCACATGAGCTGGCACCCTCTCAAATGAGCTGGCACCCTCTCAGATGAGCTGGCGCCCTCTCACATGAGCTGGCACCCTCTCAAATGAGCTGGCACCCTCTCAGATGAGCTGGCGCCCTCTCAAATGAGCTGGCACCCTCTCAAATGAGCTGGCACCCTCTCAAATGAATTGGCACCCTCTCAAATGAGCTGGCACCCTCTCAGATGAGCTGGCGCCCTCTCAAATGAGCTGGCACCCTCTCAAATGAGCTGGCACCTTCTCAAATGAATTGGCACCCTCTCAAATGAGCTGGCACCCTCTCAGATGAGCTGGTGCTCTTTGCTGAACCATTTAAGTTGCACGGCTTTACTTCTGCACCCCTAAAAACTCGAGTTAGTGAGATGGAGTTGCTGCAGCTGTTGCTGAGCGCACTTACAACTCGAGCTGGTGAGCAACTGTCCTTGAACAAAAAACTTTTATATTTTATATTTCTGTCTCCCCTAGTCGCTAAAAAGCATTGCCTGATAGATCCCGGCATTCCCCAGTCAGCCAGGCCTCCAGGGCGGTGCCTCTCCGCCTCCTTGATTTGAAGGCATCGATGTGTCAGCAAAAGCAATCAATAACAGACAGCTGGGAGAAGAGAACGGGATTGTCATCCCAGCAGCAGCCATCCCGTGCCAGCAGTTGCAGGGACAACTATAACGTTCTCCGATTCCTCTTGAGAAGCTCCTACTCAAGCCGTCTCAGTGACAAGTGCAGCACGAATGGCTTGGCACGGGTGGAGGGGAAGCTGAAACAAGGAATCTTCATCAAGTGGCTCTTGAATGAGGAATGCGCGATGATCTCTGTACGAGCATTGCGATTTGAATATTTAAACCAAGGCCTGCTTGGATGAGCAGAATGGATTATGAAACCCGGGGTTGTAGCGCAAGAGTCAGACGCTTTTACTGCTAAGGCTTTCCGTCTCTCCTACCTTTCTTCTACTTGACCGTACCGGTTGAGATCACCTCAAATGAGTCATAAGTTTTACTGATAATGAGAATGAGAATGTCTCAAAATCTGATCTCAATGGCTCGTTGGACCCAGGCTGCAGTTCGTGATTTATAAAGAATTTCCTAGCGACAAATAAAAGTTGTTCTCTGAACCGCTCAGACTGCCTTTGAGCTGTGGATTCGGCAGTTCTGTGAATTTCTTTTATAACTTCTGCTTTCTAAGAAAGAGCTGACATTTGAAACATTTCTTGTAAATTACTTTTTATATTCCTACATGCAGGAGTTGATGCAATAAGTGAGATGCATTTGAGCTCACGAGAATTGCAGCCATATTTTCTGTCAGCTCCACTGCACCTGCAATCCACCCCACTGTCTACCCCCACTATCCACCCCACTGTCCACCCCACTGTCCACCCCACTATCCACCCCACTGTCCACCCCACTGTCCACCCCACTGTCCACCCCACTGTCCACCCCACTGTCCACCCCACTGTCCACCCCACTGTCCACCCCACTGTCCACCCCACTGTCCACCCCACTGTCCACCCCACTGTCCACCCCACTGTCCACCCCACTGTCCACCCCACTGTCCACCCCACTGTCCACCCCACTGTCCACCCCACTATCCACCCCACTGTCCACCCCACTATCCACCCCACTGTCCACCCCACTGTCCACCCCACTGTCCACCCCACTGTCCACCCCACTGTCCACCCCACTGTCCACCCCACTGTCCACCCCACTGTCCACCCCACTATCCACCCCACTGTCCACCCCACTATCCACCCCACTGTCCACCCCACTGTCCACCCCACTGTCCACCCCACTGTCCACCCCACTATCCACCCCACTGTCCACCCCACTATCCACCCCACTATCCACCCCACTATCCACCCCACTATCCACCCCACTGTCCACCCCACCCAGTGACTGCAGGCGCCTGTTGCAACTGCTGGCGCGGACGCCGCGGCGACGCCAACGACAGCTTTGACGCGGTGCAGGCGATGCCGGACGAGCAGCGGCTGATGAACTTCCTGCTGCAGGGCTACGAGCTGTCCGTCAGGCCGGTTTTCAACTCGAGCGAAGCGGTGACCGCCCAGATGGGCATCACCCTCACCCAGATCTTCGACATGGACGAGAAGAACCAGGTGTTGGTCACCAACATCTGGCTGGATCAGGTGCGCTCGGACTGCTGGTAGACTGTCACAGGTAGAAGTAGACTGTCACAGGTGGAAGTAGACTGTCACAGGTAGAAGTAGACTGTCACAGATGGAAGTAGACTGTCACAGGTAGAAGTAGACTGTCACAGGTGGAAGTAGACTGTCACAGGTAGAAGTAGACTGTCACAGGTAGAAGTAGACTGTCACAGGTGGAAGTAGACTGTCACAGGTAGAAGTAGACTGTCACAGATGAAAGTAGACTGTCACAGGTAGAAGTAGACTGTCACAGGTGGAAGTAGACTGTCACAGGTGGAAGTAGACTGTCACAGGTAGAAGTAGACTGTCACAGATGAAAGTAGACTGTCACAGGTAGAAGTAGACTGTCACAGGTGGAAGTAGACTGTCACAGGTGGAAGTAGACTGTCACAGGTAGAAGTAGACTGTCACAGGTAGAAGTAGACTGTCACAGGTGGAAGTAGACTGTCACAGGTGGAAGTAGACTGTCACAGGTAGAAGTAGACTGTCACAGGTAGAAGTAGACTGTCACAGGTAGAACTAGACTATCACAGGTGGAAGTAGACTGTCGCAGGTAGAAGTAGACTGTCACAGATGGAAGTAGACTGTCACAGGTAGAAGTAGACTGTCAAAGAGAATTAGACACTCACGCCCCTAATCGTACCTTCACAGCAATGGAGCGACGAGTTTCTCACCTGGGATCCGGCCGAATTCTCCAATCAGAAGAAAATTCGGCTGCCCTCGGGCAAAATCTGGAAACCCGATTTGGTGCTGTACAATAAGTGAGTCTTTGTTGCTGTAGGATATAAGTGAGTCTTTGTTGTTGTAGGATATAAGTGAGTCTTTGTTGCTGTAGGACATAAGTGAGTCTTTGTTGTTGTAGGATATAAGTGAGTCTTTGTTGCTGTAGGATATAAGTGAGTCGTTGTTGCTGTAGGACATAGTGAGTCTTTGTTGTTGTAGGATATAAGTGAGTCTTTGTTGCTGTAGGATATAAGTGAGTCGTTGTTGCTGTAGGACATAGTGAGTCTTTGTTGTTGTAGGATATAAGTGAGTCTTTGTTGCTGTAGGATATAAGTGAGTCTGTTGCTGTAGGATATAAGTGAGTCTGTTGCTGTAGGATATAAGTGAGTCTGTTGCTGTAGGATATAAGTGAGTCGTTGTTGCTGTAGGACATAAGTGAGTCTTTGTTGTTGTAGGATATAAGTGAGTCTTTGTTGCTGTAGGACATAAGTGAGTCTTTGTTGTTGTAGGATATAAGTGAGTCTGTTGCTGTAGGATATAAGTGAGTCGTTGTTGCTGTAGGACATAGTGAGTCTTTGTTGTTGTAGGATATAAGTGAGTCTTTGTTGCTGTAGGATATAAGTGAGTCTTTGTTGTTGTAGGATATAAGTGAGTCTTTGTTGCTGTAGGATATAAGTGAGTCGTTGTTGCTGTAGGACATAGTGAGTCTTTGTTGCTGTAGGACATAAGTGAGTCTTTGTTGTTGTAGGATATAAGTGAGTCTTTGATGCTGTAGGACATAGTGAGTCTTTGTTGCTGTAGGACATAAGTGAGTCTTTGTTGCTGTAGGATATAAGTGAGTCTGTTGCTGTAGGATATAAATGAGTCTGTTGCTGTAGGATATAAGTGAGTCTGTTGCTGTAGGATATAAATGAGTCTGTTGCTGTAGGATATAAATGAGTCTGTTGCTGTAGGATATAAGTGAGTCTGTTGCTGTAGGATATAAGTGAGTCTTTGTTGCTGTAGGATAAAAGTGAGTCTTTGTTGCTGTAGGATATAAGTGAGTCTTTGTTGCTGTAGGATATAAGTGAGTCTTTGTTGCTGTAGGATATAAGTGAGTCTTTGCTGCCGTAGGATATAAGTGAATCTTCGTTGCTTGAGTCATGCCGCTCTGCTCCCCTGCCCAGCGCTGCCGACTTCACCGACAACCTGATGCCCGCCCTGGCGATGATTGACTCGAACGGCACCGTCTTCTGGCCGATCCCCACTAAGCTGCGCTCCTCCTGCAAGGTGGACGTCACCTACTTCCCCTTTGACGAGCAGATGTGCGACCTCAAGTTCGGCTCCTGGACTTATGACGGATTTCAGGTGGGTTGACTGACTGACTGACTGACTGACTGACTGACTGACTGACTGACTGACTGACTGACTGACTGACTGACTGACTGACTGACTGACTGACTGACTGACTGACTGACTGACTGACTGACTGACTGACTGACTGACTGACTGACTGACTGACTGACTGACTGACTGACTGACTGACTGACTGACTGACTGACTGACTGACTGACTGACTGACTGACTGACTGACTGACTGACTGACTGACTGACTGACTGACTGACTGACTGACTGACTGACTGACTGACTGACTGACTGACTGATTGATAGATTTTTTTGTTTGAAACTCTCAACAATTTATTCAACAATATTTCTTCAGGTGAATTTGCACCTTTTAAAGGGCGACGTGGACACGACAGCCTACGTTCCGAATGGCGAGTGGGAGCTGCTCGGAACTAAGGTTAGTTAGTTAGTTAGTTAGTTAGTTAGTTAGTTAGTTAGTTAGTTAGTTAGTTAGTTAGTTAGTTAGTTAGTTAGTTAGTTAGTTAGTTAGTTAGTTAGTTAGTTAGTTAGTTAGTTAGTTAGTTAGTTAGTTAGTTAGTTAGTTAGTTAGTTAGTTAGTTAGTTAGTTAGTTAGTTAGTTAGTTAGTTAGTTAGTTAGTTAGTTAGTTAGTTAGTTAGTTAGTTAGTTAGTTAGTTAGTTAGTTAGTTAGTTAGTTAGTTAGTTAGTTAGTTAGTTAGTTAGTTAGTTAGTTAGTTAGTTAGTTAGTTAATCTCCTCATGCCCGCAGGCCATCCGCAATGTGATCCGCTACCCCTGCTGCCAGGAGCCGTACCCGGACATCACGTTCTACATATTCTTGCGCAGGTACGGAGATCTCGGCCGAAAAATTTAAAAATTTTGCAACATCACATTTAGAAAATCAGTTGAGACGTTTTATCCTTTTAAAAATTCACTTTAAGATTGCCTGTCCGAGCTATGACTATTTTGACAACCACTCTGAGTCATGCTTTCCTAGAAACCATCGTATGAGATTTCACTGTTCATCTACGACTCTGCGGCAGACGCTTGGACGGATGCTTAAGGCGGATTCTATGACACCCTCTAGCCACTAATACCCTAGCCACTAATACCCATAGACACTAATACCCATAGACACTAATACCCATAGACACTAATACCCATAGACACTAATACCCATAGACACTAATACCCATAGACACTAATACCCATAGACACTAATACCCATAGACACTAATACCCATAGACACTAATACCCATAGACACTAATACCCATAGACACTAATACCCATAGACACTAATACCCATAGACACTAATACCCATAGACACTAATACCCATAGACACTAATACCCATAGACACTAATACCCATAGACACTAATACCCATAGACACTAATACCCATAGACACTAATACCCATAGACACTAATACTTATAGACACTAATACCCATAGACACTAATACTTATAGACACTAATACCCATAGACACTAATACCCATAGACACTAATACCTATAGACACTAATACCCATAGACACTAATACCCATAGACACTAATACTTATAGACACTAATACCCATAGACACTAATAGACCTAGAGACTAAGACAGACGCTAAAGCCAATGCTTTACCGGGTTACAGTTACAGCTTCTCACTGGGGCCAGTGGGCCACCCTATGAGCTATCACCACAGCAGGGCAAGTCAGTGACTGCAGCCGCCTGCACTGCCGTATTTTTCTCTGCACATCTGGATTGCTCAGAAAGCGAAAGAGTCGCCGAGTCGGGAGAGTCCGAGAGACGGACAGCCAGCCTGAGCTCCGAGTTTTCCGCATCGATTGGGGGGCAGCCAAGAGTGAAGAGCGGCCTCGCCGGTCCCCCCCCCAGGCAGAAATTTACTCCAGCAGCAGGTGCTCAACTCGGATTTCTAGGGAACTGAAAGCAACCAAAGGCTAATTAAATTTATTTACATGGTTAGAAAGTACATTTTCTCTAGAATCTGGGTGTGTCAAATAATGTCAGAAGCGGTCTGTGTTCCGCCTCTGTAAGTTCTCCCACTCAAAATCAATACTAATTAAAACGGCCCTTTTAAGTCCAAAATCGAAATCTTTAGATTTGCTGATTTAAAATTTAAGCTAATTACACTTCAAGGTCAAATCCAACTACAGTTTATTTTCAGAAAAGAATGGGATATTTAGTTCGGAATGGGATATTTAGTTCGGAATGGGGTATTTAGTTCGGAATTGGATGTTTAGTTCGGAATGGGATATTTAGTTCGGAATGGGATATTTAGTTCGGAATGGGATATTTAGTTCGGAATGGGATATTTAGTTCGGAATGGGATATTTAGTTCGGAATGGGATATTTAGTTCGGAATTGGATGTTTAGTTCGGAATTGGATGTTTAGTTCGGAATGGGATATTTAGTTCGGAATGGGATATTTAGTTCGGAATGGGATATGTAGTTCGGAATGGGATATGTAGTTCGGAATGGGATATTTAGTTCGGAATGGGATATTTAGTTCGGAATTGGATGTTTAGTTCGGAATTGGATGTTTAGTTCGGAATGGGATAGTTAGTTCGGAATTGGATGTTTAGTTCGGAATGGGATATTTAGTTCGGAATGGGATATTTAGTTCGGAATGGGATATTTAGTTCGGAATGGGATATTTAGTTCGGAATGGGATATTTAGTTCGGAATGGGATATTTAGTTCGGAATGGGATATTTAGTTCGGAATGGGATAGTTAGTTCGGAATGGGATATTTAGTTCGGAATGGGATATTTAGTTCGGAATGGGATATTTAGTTCGGAATGGGATATTTAGTTCGGAATGGGATATTTAGTTCGGAATGGGATATGTAGTTCGGAATGGGATATTTAGTTCGGAATGGGATATTTAGTTCGGAATGGGATAGTTAGTTCGGAATGGGATATTTAGTTCGGAATGGGATATTTAGTTCGGAATGGGATATTTAGTTCGGAATGGGATGTTTAGTTCGGAATGGGATATGTAGTTCGGAATGGGATATTTAGTTCGGAATGGGATAGTTAGTTCGGAATGGGATATTTAGTTCGGAATGGGATATTTAGTTCGGAATGGGATATTTAGTTCGGAATGGGATGTTTAGTTCGGAATGGGATATGTAGTTCGGAATGGGATATTTAGTTCGGAATGGGATATTTAGTTCGGAATGGGATATTTAGTTCGGAATGGGATATTTAGTTCGGAATGGGATATTTAGTTCGGAATGGGATGTTTAGTTCGGAATGGGATAGTTAGTTCGGAATGGGATATTTAGTTCGGAATGGGATATTTAGTTCGGAATGGGATGTTTAGTTCGGAATGGGATAGTTAGTTCGGAATGGGATATTTAGTTCGGAATGGGATATTTAGTTCGGAATGGGATAGTTAGTTCGGAATGGGATATTTAGTTCGGAATGGGATAGTTAGTTCGGAATGGGATATTTAGTTCGGAATGGGATATTTAGTTCGGAATGGGATGTTTAGTTCGGAATGGGATATGTAGTTCGGAATGGGATATTTAGTTCGGAATGGGATAGTTAGTTCGGAATGGGATATTTAGTTCGGAATGGGATATTTAGTTCGGAATGGGATATTTAGTTCGGAATGGGATGTTTAGTTCGGAATGGGATATGTAGTTCGGAATGGGATATTTAGTTCGGAATGGGATATTTAGTTCGGAATGGGATAGTTAGTTCGGAATGGGATATTTAGTTCGGAATGGGATATTTAGTTCGGAATGGGATATTTAGTTCGGAATGGGATATTTAGTTCGGAATGGGATGTTTAGTTCGGAATGGGATAGTTAGTTCGGAATGGGATATTTAGTTCGGAATGGGATATTTAGTTCGGAATGGGATGTTTAGTTCGGAATGGGATAGTTAGTTCGGAATGGGATATTTAGTTCGGAATGGGATATTTAGTTCGGAATGGGATAGTTAGTTCGGAATGGGATATTTAGTTCGGAATGGGATAGTTAGTTCGGAATGGGATATTTAGTTCGGAATGGGATATTTAGTTCGGAATGGGATAGTTAGTTCGGAATGGGATATGTAGTTCGGAATGGGATATTTAGTTCGGAATGGGATAGTTAGTTCGGAATGGGATATTTAGTTCGGAATGGGATAGTTAGTTCGGAATGGGATATTTAGTTCGGAATGGGATATTTAGTTCGGAATGGGATAGTTAGTTCGGAATGGGATATGTAGTTCGGAATGGGATATTTAGTTCGGAATGGGATAGTTAGTTCGGAATGGGATATTTAGTTCGGAATGGGATAGTTAGTTCGGAATGGGATATTTAGTTCGGAATGGGATATTTAGTTCGGAATGGGATATTTACGTCTGGCTATTCCCCAAACTCCACACTCCGCAGGCGCCTGCTGTACTACATGTATCACGTGATCTACCCGTGCATCATGATGTCCACCCTGACCCTGCTGGTGTTCTGCCTGCCCCCGGACTCGGGCGAGAAGATCGCTCTGGGCATCACTGTGCTGCTGGCCTTCTCTGTGCTGATGCTCAGCATTGCGGACCGGCTGCCCGAGACGTCGGAGTCCGTGCCGCTCATCAGTGAGCGATGGATTGGAGACCCAATAGGAAATATGAAATTACGATTGGACTGTGCTGGGAATGTTTGGAATGTACTTGATGATTTAGGAATGTGCTGGGAATGTTTGGAATGTACTTGATGATTTAGGAATGTGCTGGGTGGGTTAGGAATGTACTTGATGATTGAAGAATGTGCTGGGTGGGTTTGGAATGTACTTGATGATTTAGGAATGTGCTGGATGGGTTAGGAATGTACTTGATGATTGAGGAATGTGCTGGATGGGTTAGGAATGTACTTGATGATTGAGGAATGTGCTGGATGGGTTAGGAATGTACTTGATGATTGAGGAATGTGCTGGATGGACTGAGAATGTACTTTTTGATGTGATTTTTTAATGATCTGTACATTTGCACTGTGCCAGGATAACTATTATGAGTAGTGAATGATAGGCTTACTGAGATGTCTCAAGCACTGTACTCTGAGTTCGACATTTCTTGCACTTTCCCTCTGAACTGCAGTCCTCATGCAATTTCAGCAATGCAAAAAATAATTATTAATTTTGGGTAGAATGGAGATTTCTAACCTTTCGCAGCCTCCTTGCCTCCCCATCTCCAGCCCCAGACTCCCGGCTCCATCACCCGGGGGCTCAATCGGGTTGGGTAGAAATAAGAAATTTTCCTTTCGGGACGATGGTGCGGGCAGAGGGGGGATCGCAGCTCCCAGAATTCCCAATCAATTCCACCGAATGGCCGGGATCGAGCGGTTCATTTTGATGTGGTGCGGCCGGTAGCGGGGAAGCTGAGGTGGACAGCCGTGGCGCCAGGCAAGCGCAGGGTTGGGATTTTTGGAAACGAAGATTGCAGGATTCCATCCGTTGCAATGCCCTTTGTCCCATGATCCTCGATGATGAAATCCCTAGTGTCTACATCCCCTGGTGACACGTGGACATCTCCTGTTAGACCTGAGGACATCCTCTGATAGACCGGAGGACATCCCTGATAGACCGGAAGACATTCCCTGGTGGCACATGGACATTAATTGCTAGACACGTGGACATTCCTTGTTAGATATTCCTTGTTAGATTAGCCCCTGTTAGACACGATCAGCTCCTGTTAGACATGATCAGCTCCTGTTAGACACGATCAGCCCCTGTTAGACACGATCAGCTCCTGTTCGACATTATCAGCTCCTGTTAGACATTATCAGCTCCTGTTAGACATGATCAGCTCCTGTTAGACATGATCAGCTCCTGTTAGACATGATCAGCTCCTGTTAGACATGATCAGCTCCTGTTAGACACGATCAACTCCTGTTAGACATGATCAGCTCCTGTTAGACACGATCAGCTCGTGTTAGACACAATCAGCCCCTGTTAGACACGAGCAGCTCCTGTTAGACATGATCAGCTCCTGTTAGACATGATCAGCTCATGTTAGACACGATCAGCTCCTTTTAGACATGATCAGCTCCTGTTAGACACGATCAGCCCCTGTTAGACACGATCAGCCCCTGTTAGACACGATCAGCCCCTGTTAGACACGATCAGCCCCTGTTAGACACGATCAGCTCCTATTAGACACGATCAGCTCCTGTTAGACATTATCAGCTCCTGTTAGACATGATCAGCTACTGTTAGACACGATCAGCTCCTGTTAGACATGATCAGCTCCTGTTAGACATGATCAGCTCCTGTTAGACACGATCAGCTCCTGTTAGACACGATCAGCTCCTGTTAGACACGATCAGCTCCTGTTAGACACGATCAGCTCCTGTTAGACATGATCAGCTCCTGTTAGACATGATCAGCTCCTGTTAGACATGATCAGCTCCTGTTAGACATGATCAGCTCCTGTTAGACACGATCAGCCCCTGTTAGACATGATCAGCTCCTGTTAGACACGATCAGCTCCTGTTAGACACGATCAGCCCCTGTTAGACTCGATCAGCTCCTGTTAGACACGATCAGCTCCTGTTAGACATTATCAACTCCTGTTAGACACGATCAGCTCCTGTTAGACACGATCAGCTCCTGTTAGACATGATCAGCTCCTGTTAGACACGATCAGCTCCTGTTAGACACGATCAGCTCGTGTTAGACACAATCAGCCCCTGTTAGACACGAGCAGCTCCTGTTAGACACAATCAGCCCCTGTTAGACACGAGCAGCCCCTCCCGCAGGCATCTACCTGACGGTGGTCATGTCCATGACCTCAGTGTCGGTCATCATGACGGTCTTCGTGCTCAACCTGCACCACCGCGGCCCGAGCCGCCGCCCTCTGCCCGACCTCCTCCGGCGACTGCTGCTGCGTCCGGGAGCCGCCAGCAAGAGCGGCTTCAGCGGCATCGGCGGCATCGCCTCGGCGGCGGCCACGGCTGCCAGCGGCGGAGGCGGCGGCGGTGCCTCGAACTCTCACGGTCTCGCGGATCTCGGCAGCACCTCCGCCTTCCTGCGCAATCTCAGCCTGAAGCTGACCATGGACAGCCTCGCGCAGAACCTGCAGGCCGGAGCCGAGGCCGAGGAGCAGCAGGCGGCTGGTGGCGGAGCAGCCGCCGGCGAGAACAGCATCGGCACGGCCTACAAGCCGTCTGCGACCGGCCGCTCCAACCACGTGGCGTTGAACTCCTACCAGCCGCTGCGGCCGACGGCTCCAGCGGCCTCGGCGGCTCCGTCCACTTCGGCGCCTCGACGGCCAGCAGCTGCGGCAGCCGCCAACGCCGAAGTCGTTGAGGCTCTCCGCAAGATCATCGACAAGCACGAAGCCGACGACACGGAGGCCCGGCTGATTGCTGAGTGGCGCGCGGTGGCACAGTTCGTCGACAAGCTGCTGTTCTGGGTGTACCTGCTGTGCACCTTCGCCAGCACGCTCATCATCCTGGTGATCGCGCCCGTGTACCGCATCATCCCCTACACCCACCGGGAGCCGGTGGCCAGGGACGACTTCAGCAACGCCACCGGCCCGGCAGCATCAGTTCGCTGAAGAGTTTTTCGTCTTGGAACTTTCTTTTTCAAAATGCAGACTCAGCGAGAGCATTTCCAGTTCGATGCTCGCTCGTCTGACTGCGCACTTTTTGTCGAAACAGAACAATGCAGACAACATGCCAGAGATTCGAAAGAACTGCTGGATAGCGAAAAAGGTACACAAAGGGATTTCCCCACTCTGAGACAGGTGCACAAAGGGATTTCCCCACTCTGAGACAGGTGCACAAAGGGATTTCCCCACTCTGAGACAGGTGTACAAAGGGATTTCTCCACTCTGAGACAGGTGTACAAAGGGATTTCCCCACTCTGAGACAGGTGTAAAAAGGGATTTCCCCACTCTGAGACAAGTGTACAAAGGGATTTCCCCACTCTGAGACAGGTGTACAAAGGGATTTCTCCACTCTGAGACAGGTGTACAAAGGGATTTCCCCACTCTGAGACAGGTGTACAAAGGGATTTCTCCACTCTGAGACAGGTGTACAAAGGGATTTCTCCACTCTGAGACAGGTGTAAAAAGGGATTTCCCCATTCTGAGACAGGTGTACAAAGGGATTTCCCCACTCTGAGACAGGTGTACAAAGGGATTTCCCCACTCTGAGACAGGTGTACAAAGGGATTTCCCCACGAAGGGAATTCCACACTCTGAGACAGGTGCACAAAGTGATTTCCCACTCTGAGACAGGTGTACAAAGGGAATTCCCAACTCTGAGACAGGTGTACAAAGGGATTTCCCCACTCTGAGACAGGTGCACGAAGTGATTTCCCCACTCTGAGACAGGTGCACAAAGGGATTTCCCCACTCTGAGACAGGTGCACAAAGTGATTTCCACACTCTGAGACAGGTGCACAAAGGGATTTCCCCACTCTGAGACAGGTGCACAAAGTGATTTCCACACTCTGAGACAGGTGTACAAAAGGGAATTCCCAACTCTGAGACAGGTGTACAAAGGGATTTCCCACTCTGAGACAGGTGTACAAAGGGATTTCCCCACTCTGAGACAGGTGTACAAAGGGATTTCCCCACTCTGAGACAGGTGTACAAAGGGATTTCTCCACTCTGAGACAGGTGTACAAAGGGATTTTTCCACTCTGAGACAGGTGTACAAAGGGATTTCCCCACTCTGAGACAGGTGTACAAAGGGATTTCCCCACTCTGAGACAGGTGTACAAAGGGATTTCTCCACTCTGAGACAGGTGTACAAAGAGATTTCCCCACTCTGAGACAGGTGTACAAAGGGATTTCCCCACTCTGAGACAGGTGTACAAAGGGATTTCTCCACTCTGAGACAGGTGTACAAAGATTTTTTTCCACTCTGAGACAGGTGTACAAAGGGATTTCCCCACTCTGAGACAGGTGTACAAAGTGATTTCCACACTCTGAGACAGGTGCACAAAGGGATTTCCCCACTCTGAGACAGGTGCACAAAGTGATTTCCACACTCTGAGACAGGTGCACAAAGGGATTTCCTCACTCTGAGACAGGTGCACAAAGTGATTTCCACACTCTGAGACAGGTGTACAAAGGGATTTCCCCACTCTGAGACAGGTACACGAAGCAGAGTTTTCAACAGCAAGACAAGTTCAAAGGCACTGCAAATGCTCGAAAAAATTCGAAGCAAAAAAGCGGGCTCGAAGTAATCTCTTGAAAATATAATCCACTAAAGCCTCTCAAAACGGCAAGTTTCACAAAATTCCGAATATTACTGCAATTAATTCCTCATATTTTTTACCGCGTTCCGCTTCTTTCAAGCTTATCTCTCAGAGCCAGGCAAAGCTTCCCATTGAATTTGACGGTCAGATCTTCAAAATCGATTAAAACTTGAGGCGGACCACTATTGGCCTCTAAGAGGATGAGGATCACCGGATTATACTAGTGTTAATTATGAATTACTCATCACTGAGTCACGATGACAATCAAAGGAACTGAGAAGGTCATTATACTAGTAAACTACATGTAACATTAAGGTATCATCTTGTACTGAATTTGAAATTCTCACTAATTTTTCTACTGCAAGTAGCATGAAAAAGAAAAAACATTAAAATTTTTCTTCAAAATTGTAAGCAGCAATTCGAGGCGCCAGAAAAATGTACAATCAAATCAATTATTTGTTGTTGCTGATGCACTTCTGATTTAATCTTCTTAGAAAATCAATTAAATCTTATCATTCACTACAAAAAGCATATTTTGGAGCATGGTAACAGTAGAGTCAGTCAGTCAGTCAGTAAGCCGCCAGCACCGCTCTGGCCGCCTGCTCGCACAGCGGGTCGAGCTGTCCATCTCCGCCGTAGTCCAGCTCGAGCATCGGGCAGGCAAAGACGCGTTCCCCGTTCACCCACAGCTCGACGATGTCGCGCAGGCCGGACGGCTCCAGCCGCTCCAGGCAGACGGTGTGCCCGGCGGAGGTCAGGGAGGCCTGCAGGCCGCTCAGGCGGCTCTCGCGGTAGTCGGCGATGCCGCAGGCGACGTACTGGGAGTAGAGAATCTTCACTGTTGCGTTTGCCGGCATGGCATCAGAAGCAAGTGAGAGCACTGTGTGCTTTCGGCATCGATTTTAAAAAATAATTCTTACGTCATAGCATTGCGTTTTGCAGCAGCAGAAAAACGCATTCTTAATGTTATATAATATATAATTTTAATTATTTTATATTATAAATTTTATATTTTACGTTCCATATTTCATATTTTATGCTTATTATTTAATATTGTTTAATATATTTTTTATTTTAAGCAAAATTGGGCAATTAATAAATTTCCAAAATTTTGAGATGCTGCGAGCAACTGCACCTTTTTACCACCAATGGCAATAGACACTGATGTTTTCTAACTAGGTGAGCGAATTTTTAGTTCAGTTAATCGCTGTGAGCAGAGGCAAATATAATTCCCTGCCAGATGTAATACTCCAGTTGAAATGTCTACAAGACTACAACCAATATTAGGAAATGCTTAAACTTTAAGGGACAATAAGGAATAACATCAGTCAGCATGTTTTAGTATAGTTTTCCCCATATCTTCGAAAGATTCGAAACTTACTTTTTACTTTTAAAGGTAATTCTAATTATGGCTGCTACTACTAAGGGATAATTTTATTTTAATTTTAATATTCACCAACACTAAAATTATGCCTTTGGTAAAATGCAGAGATTTGCTATTTAAATATAAGGTAACATTATTAACATTATTTACTAATTAAAAGTGTATCATTAAATTTAAAGCTTCAATTATGTAGCATACTCCTCAGTCTAAAATAAGATGGTCCAAATTTTCTAAAAATATTTTATTTCATCATAGGCATAGCCATAGGCCCTAAACCTTACAATTGAAAGTAATATATTACCTAAAATCTTTTTATAAATCTCTTTCAAAACAATATAAAACTTTTAAATGCTCAATTGAAAATAAAAAGTTTTACAATTCCTAAAATAACAGCATTTGCTATCACAAATTCTCAATTTTAAATGCGTAACAGTGCTTCCGAAAATACAAAAGCAGATGTTGCAGTAAATCATGTTAGATACAGAAACTTAATGTTTGTTGAGCCTAAAAACTTGGATTAGGTCCGAAACTTAGAATTTTTTAATGATGGATGCTATGATGAAACAAAGTAACTGACAGTGCGTATTAGCATAGTATGTGCCGTTGTGCGATGCATTACTTCTGTTAATATATTAGTTCAGTTAAATGGTGAGCTGTTTTCGTGGTGAAAAAAAGTAACGATGCTTTGTCCATGGTGATTAGTCCACTATAACAAAATATAACTAATTGATTGCAAAAGCTTTTTCTTATGCTTTATGGTGAAAAGCAACAAAAATTTTGTTGTTGTTTAGTAATGCAATTTTATTACAATTTAAATATTTACTTTTAGCTATTCTTCCAGACGATGTAAAAGTATTTATTGCTGAGATCGATCCGACATTCGCACATGCAGTTAAGATTAGGCAATGGAAAGGGATAAGAGCCAAGAAGGCATAAATAATATCATTTATGATTTTAACGTGTATGCCACAATATATTTTTTTTTCAAGTCTATTATATTGCACGCTGTCATATCATACACTCGGAAGACGTTCTGTATTATTTAAAGTTTTGGCTCGTCCAATCTTACAGCATTTTAGCTTTATAAATAGATGATTATGTAAACAAAGAAAGCTCCATTTCAAACAAATATACATGTAAATTTGCTGGGAAAATCGCCAAGGACTAACTCATTAACCTTAAAAAGAAAATTATACGATTATCAGCTTTCTTTGCTTTTCGGGTCGAGCAGCATGCAGAAGTTAGGATCGCAGAATATTTTCGGGCAGCTCGGGGCAGGCACGGAGATCGCTGAATTTAGTAGATTAACGAACTGCTCGTCTGATTTTAACGACAACGAATACTTGGACTATATAGTTTTTTTCGGCTTCGCCCGGAAGGCAAAATGTTATATCCGTGTTCTGATTCGCAGTAATCGTTGTCGCAAAAACCAGTGCGAACAGATTCGATCATTTATAATTAGCTGCCTGTGGAGCCGCAGAGATATTCAAGCCGGCGCTGCTATAGTCCAGCTGTATTGCAACAGTCCGAGAGAATATGCGGGAGACGACAGTCTGCTAATCCAGCTCTGTCGCGCGTTTCCTTTTTTAAAGGGAATCGCTCTGCCTACTTACCCAACTGCGACACCGGGTTGCAGCTGGAAGGTGCCAGACAGTCTTGAGCAGCGTTGGAGTTCTATTGGCTGCTCACCGGGGGAGAAGGAAATTATAAGAAAGGTAGAGCAGGAGATCCGTGCGGACACAGAGGGGAATCGAAACTCGCGCTTTCGAACAAATCCGAACGCCCAATCGCTGGCTTGTCTCTCCACTCGCAGACAACGGCTTCAGCGACGGAAAAATTTTCTATTTGACAGGAAGAGGGACGGACAGGTCCGTCGCGACCCCCCCCCCCTACTTCCCTCAGCTGAGCCCGGCGCCAACTCCACCTATTGAATCGAATTGAGCACGCATTAGCCAACTCTCTCCTATACAGTAGAGTAGGCTGCTCCTGCTCACCACTGCAGCCCCCAACCCCCAGGTTGACTAACCGCGCCTGATCAAACAAGTGGAGCTGACTGTGGGGCACAGGTAGGCCGCGGATCGAACACCCCAATGCTTCCGATCTCAACTCTCTCCTGCAGCCCCAGCCCCATTCATTTTAATAAGCATTGCCGCTGCGGGCCCGCGGGGTGTCCGGCCCTTGAAATGTTTCCCATACTCCAGCTCGGCACACACGGGGGCTGGGGAGCGACTTCCTCTTGCTCCTGAAATTCCTGCCTTCGCTCGCGAAATGCTTCGTTTCCGCGCGATTCTTCAATTCTCTTCAACTCTGCTGCTGCCGATCGCCGGGCAATTATGATTCCAGCAAATTTTTGTCCAAGAAGCGGGCCGAAACCTTGGCTGGAAGAGCTGCCTGCTGCATGCGAGAGATGCAGTTGGTTCTCAATGACTGTCCATAGAGAACCCCCCCCCCAATCAATAACGCGCAGAGCTGGCAGACCCCAGAGTTGAGAGTGACTTTGTTTCCAACCCAACCTCTCTCTCGTTTTGCTTGCCGTGTGCACAGGTGTGCCGAAACCCGCTCAGTGCGGAATTCAACTGAAAATTCCAAACCGATTGTACAAACCGGGACAGAGGGGGAGGTTGCAGTGGATTTTGTGCCGAAGATTCAGGAAAAAGCAGCCGCCTCATGAATTCGGTCAAACTATGGCGGTACTCAAATTTGAACAAAATTACACCGGCTGCTCAGATCTCCATGCACGATTTTTACGGCATACATGTACTTTGACAAATCGATGTTTGCGCCTTGGAAAGCCCCGTGGAGCCGGCCAGCTCAGCCATGAAGGGCAATTGGACCAACTAGAAGTATGGAAGGCGGGACGCTTAATTTCTAAGGACTACTCAACAAGTTCCTATCTCCGTAGTGTATTTTTCGGCGAAAACCAGCCTCCGTAACATTTTCTAAGAAACTTTAGTTTGTTAGTTTCTTGGAAAAAGTAAGAGACTCGTGTTTTCATAAAAGCCAATTAATTACAATATGGAAACAAGGACGACTTAAGTAGAAGGACGGGAAACCTCGTTTCTTAGAAAAGTTTTGAAGGCACTTTTTCCCGAAAAAATACACTACGGAGATAGGAAGTTTTCATTTTTTCAGCACAAAAATTGTTATTGCGTTTGATAGGAGACAGATCCAGTGTTCATCTTTTGATATGTTGTGCCTTTTTTATTGCTCTATCGATATTTATAAAGCTTTTCGTTCAGGAAATTAAGGATTCTATGTTAATTTTTTATTCTACGTCCTATTTCCTATATAGCCAATAGAGCTTTTTGGAAAGATATATTTAGCCGTTTTTGACTGAAGCTTGTTCCTTCGGCTGCGTCACCCCGAGTGGCGGACAAGTCGGGATAATCAACTGCTGCTGGGAAGACGGCAGGCGGCGGAAGCAGGTGCGCAAACACACCTAATTGCAGCCATCAGGCAATCACCATATTGCTTTCTTATGATTTAACTGAAAACAACTGGAAAAGCGATGTTCGACTTGGCAAAATAAGCAGCAGCGGCCTTTGAGTTTGAAGCCCCTGCTGTTGCGCTTGGCTGCAGAAAAAATCAGGTGACCTTTGACGTAGCTAAAGATAGATAAAGCAGCTGACTTCAGATGACCCTTCCTTCGTGTAGCTGAGGTCACCTGACCCCTCAAAAGCAGCTAAAATCAGATGACCCTTCCTTCCTGTAGCTGAGGTCACCTGACCTCTCAAAAGCAGCTAAAATCAGATGACCCTTCCTTCCTGTAGCTGAGGTCACCTGACCCCTCAAAAGCAGCTAAAATCAGATGACCCTTCCTTCCTGTAGCTGAGGTCACCTGACCCCTCAAAAGCAGCTAAAATCAGATGACCCTTCCTTCCTGTAGCTGAGGTCACCTGACCCCTCAAAAGCAGCTAAAATCAGATGACCCTTCCTTCCTGTAGCTGAGGTCACCTGACCTCTCAAAAGCAGCTAAAATCAGATGACCCTTCCTTCCTGTAGCTGAGGTCACCTGACCCCTCAAAAGCAGCTAAAATCAGATGACCCTTCCTTCGTGTAGCTGAGGTCACCTGACCCCTCAAAAGCAGCTAAAATCAGATGACCCTTCCTTCCTGTAGCTGAGGTCACCTGACCCCTCAAAAGCAGCTAAAATCAGATGACCCTTCCTTCCTGTAGCTGAGGTCACCTGACCCCTCAAAAGCAGCTAAAATCAGATGACCCTTCCTTCCTGTAGCTGAGGTCACCTGACCTCTCAAAAGCAGCTAAAATCAGATGACCCTTCCTTCCTGTAGCTGAGGTCACCTGACCCCTCAAAAGCAGCTAAAATCAGATGACCCTTTCCTTCGTGTAGCTGAGGTCACCTGACCCCTCAAAAGCAGCTAAAATCAGATGACCCTTCCTTCCTGTAGCTGAGGTCACCTGACCCCTCAAAAGCAGCTAAAATCAGATGACCCTTCCTTCCTGTAGCTGAGGTCACCTGACCTCTCAAAAGCAGCTAAAATCAGATGACCCTTCCTTCCTGTAGCTGAGGTCACCTGACCCCTCAAAAGCAGCTAAAATCAGATGACCCTTCCTTCCTGTAGCTGAAGTCACCTGACCCCTCAAAAGCAGCTAAAATCAGATGACCCTTCCTTCCTGTAGCTGAGGTCACCTGACCCCTCAAAAGCAGCTAAAATCAGATGACCCTTTCCTTCGTGTAGCTGAGGTCACCTGACCCCTCAAAATCAGCTGACCGAGGTCACCTGACCACTCAAAATCAGCTAAAATCAGATGACCCTTCCTTCGTGTAGTCGAGGTCAAGTGACCTCTCAAAAATAGCCGAATACAGTTGGTCCCTCGCGCATCCAAAGTCAGGCGACCCCAGGAAAATAAATGATATTACAGGCATAATAACAAAATAATTTGAGTTTCCAACCAGTTAAAAATAATTTCGATTGCAGCATTTTTAATACAACCGAAAACAAGGGCCAACTCGTACAACTACAATGGTAGATATATTAGTAAAGCCAATTGTGCAGTTGAAAATTACAAGCAGTAACTATCTTGATAGTCTTAAGTTTACAGCATGAAATATAGGATAAAGTCGAAAGCTTCTGGGCTGGGGGCCTCGGCCAAAACAAAGAAAACGTGAGAAATCCGCAACTGCACTGGGAGTTTTTAATAGTAAATTTATATCTCTATTGAACTAACAGATGTACATTTGAAAAATGGTCAACGATGAATAAAACAAAGCAGGCGCAACAGAGACCCCAAAATGAAAGAATTTAGGCAATATTAGCACTAACTAATGGTCATAACTGCTTCAAGGGCGCGACCTCAAGTAAAGAGGTCAGATGACCCCTCCATGTAAATGAAGGCGAGGTCAGATGATCCCTTTGCCTAACTATAGTTTAGATACGCTCATAGGTCACGTGACCTTCTATCATTGAAGCCTAGATAGATAGGTCACGTGACTTTGTATAATTGTAGCCTAGATAGATAGGTCACATGACTTTCTATAGTTGTAGCCTAGATAGATGGGTCACGTGACTTTGTATAATTGTAGCCTAGATAGATGGGTCACGTGACTTTGTATAATTGTAGCCTAGATAGATGGGTCACGTGACTTTGTATAGTTGTAGCCTAGATAGATGGGTCACGTGACTTTGTATTGTTGTAGCCTAGATAGATGGGTCACGTGACTTTGTATAGTTGTAGCCTAGATAGATGGGTCACGTGAATTTGTATAGTTGTAGCCTAGATAGATGGGTCACGTGACTTTGTATAGTTGTAGCCTAGATAGATGGGTCACGTGACTTTGTATAGTTGTAGCCTAGATAGATGGGTCACGTGACTTTGTATAGTTGTAGCCTAGATAGATGGGTCACGTGACTTTGTATAGTTGTAGCCTAGATAGATGGGTCAGATGACCCCTCCTAACTGCAGTTTAAGAGAGGTCAGTTGACCCTTCCCCGTAACTGTAGCCAAGGTCAGGTGGCAGTCAATCTGCCAAGAACAGATGAGCCGCCCAATATCCACACGAGTCAGCCCACCAGTGGTTCCAGCCTGACCCTCACCGCCTGCACCCATCAGTACTTGTGCAGCTGCCTGCAGTTGCTGTAAAAAGACGGATAGAAGGCCGCCCGAGCCCGCAGCGCCGCTGGGCGCAGCTCCTCGCCTTCTCCGCGCAGCTCAGCGCTGAAGTTGGAAAAATTCGGCGAACTCCGGCTGCATCGCCGAAGTCCGCCGCAGCTGTCGTCGCTGTCGCCAAGGTCGCGCTGGCAGCGACGCAGAAGCAGCTCGGCTGCCTCGATGGCCGACGCTGATGCCTGGCCGCCGCCGTCGTTACCAGAAGCCAGCAGGCGTCGTAGTCGCCGCTCGGCCTCGGCCGGCCGGGCCTCATCAAGCAGCCGCTCGGCCTCCAGCAGCAGCGCCTCGGCCAGGCCGGAGTCCGCAGCCTGCGACAGCCACCGGCGCGACTCGGAAACGGCTGGGGCTGAGCGCTGAAATTTTTGCAGTTGGAAAACCAAACTGGACTACTGTCAGTAGAGTGAAGCGAATTTTCACTATGTACGAGTGATTCGTAGTTAAATAACACTGTAACACTAATCGGGATTTCCGGATGATGAATCAGGACTTCCGGGTGATGAATCAGGACTTCCGGATGATGAATCGGGACTTTAGGATGATGAATCGGGACTTTAGGATGATGAATCGGGACTTCCGGGTGATGAATCGGGACTTCCGGGTGATGAATCGGGACTTCAGGATGATGAATCAGGACTTCAGGATGATGAATCGGGACTTTAGGATGATGAATCTGGACTTCATGATGATGATGAATCGGGACTTCAGGATGATGAATCGGGACTTTAGGATGATGAATCGGGACTTCATAATGATGATGAATCGGGACTTCAGGATGATGATGAATCGGGACTTCATGATGATGATGAATCGGGACTTCATGATGATGATGAATCGGGACTTCAGGATGATGAATCGGGACTTTAGGATGATGAATCGGGACTTCATAATGATGATGAATCGGGACTTTAGGATGATGAATCAGGACTTCAGGATGATGAATCGGGACTTCATAATGATGATGAATCGGGACTTTAGGATGATGAATCAGGACTTCAGGATGATGAATCGGGACTTCATAATGATGATGAATCGGGACTTTAGGATGATGAATCAGGACTTCAGGATGATGAATCGGGACTTTAGGATGATGATGAATCGGGACTTCATGATGATGATGAATCGGGACTTCAGGATGATGAATCGGGACTTCATAATGATGATGAATCGGGACTTCCGGATGATGATGAATCGGGACTTCAGTTTGACAATCTGGAACTTCAGGGTGACTGCAGGGAACCTACCCGCCCGTCTGCGCCGCCGAGCACAGCCAGCTGCTGCTGCCCGCCGCCGTGGCCAACATCGCTGTCGGTGGCGCCGTCCTCTGCCTGGTCTTCAGCTTCGGCGAGCAGGACGGACAAGTTGAAGGCGGCCGCTGGGTGTCCGAGGTCTGCGGCGGCACGGTAATAGGCGGTCGCTTCGGCCGACATGCCGGCTGTAGCGGCCAGCAGGCCGAGGTTGAAGAGGGCGGGCGGGTAGGAGAAGCTGGCGGCAGACAGCCACATCGCCCTGGCCCGGTCTGGCCGGCCGGCCCGCGCTTCCGCCACCGCCCGGCTGGTGCAGAGGCGGCAGGCCTGCTCCACTGAGCGGGCGGTGAGGGAGCGGGCCACCTGCAGTGGGTCAGGGGGGGGGGTCACGGAGGTCATGAAGCGTCAAGTGTGAAAAGAATTAATCTAGAAATAAAAATACACATATAGGATCCCAGGTCTCCAGAATCCCCCAATATAGGATCCCAGGTCTCCAGAATCCCCACACAGGGATCCCAGGTCTCCAGAATCCCCACACAGGGATCCCAGGTCTCCAGAATCCCCACACAGGGATCCCAGGTCTCCAGAATCCCCACACAGGGATCCCAGGTCTCCAGAATCCCCACACAGGGATCCCAGGTCTCCAGAATCCCCATACAGGGATCCCAGGTCTCCAGAATCCCCATACAGGGATCCCAGGTCTCCAGAATCCCCATACAGGGATTCCAGGTCTCCAGAATCCCCATACAGGAATCCCAGGTCTCCAGAATCCCCATACAGGGATCCTAGGTCTCCAGAATCCCCATACAGGGATCCCAGGTCTCCAGAATCCCCATACAGGGATCCCAGGTCTCCAGAATCCCCAAATAGGATCCCAGGTCTCCAGAATCCCCATACAGGGATCCCAGGTCTCCAGAATCCCCATACAGGGATCCCAGGTCTCCAGAATCCCCATACAGGGATCCCAGGTCTCCAGAATCCCCAAATAGGATCCCAGGTCTCCAGAATCCCCATACAGGGATCCCAGGTCTCCAGAATCCCCATACAGGGATCCCAGTCCAAGATGACCCGCGGCAGCCAAGCTCACACCAGTTGTACCTCTTCAAGCGGTCTGCGCTGCTCAGGCTGCTGCTGAGCCACCTGCTGCCGCTGCGGCCTGGCGATCGCCGGGCTGTCCAGCACGCACTGCACGAGGCCGGTGGAGGAGCGCCAGGCCCGCCGCCACCTCTGCTGCAGCAGCCGCTCCGACCAGAAGTCGGCCAGCGGCACGAGGCCGGCAGCGGCCCCGGCAGCAAGCCAGAGCCGCCAGCCGCTGAGCAGAGATGTCGGATCCGATGCGCCAAGGCCGGCTGCGTGCGCACCGGTCTGCTCCTCTTGCTGCCGCTGCTGCTCCTGGCCTTGCCGCTGCTGCAGCGGCACCTGCCGGAACTGGCAGCTGGTCAGACGGCCTGCAGATTCAATTTTAACAGAAATCACTACTAAGTCTGTTAGCACCTGATCGCATGACCAGTGAATGAGACGATTTTCTATCAGTGATAAATAACTTAATTTCTTACAAATATGCCCCTTGTGCTGCAGGCTCATACATGCTCACACAGGGTGTACAGCAGCCCTGGATTTCTAACTGACAGACATGCACACTCTCTGTGCATTGGGGTTGGCCTTTATATGTTTGAATTGCATCCATTTAGTCAATATTCCTGCGCAGGCACTAAATGAATGAATGTAGCTGTGGCCATCAGAGTCAGACACATTAACTCTGCCCCCTTCAGTGCTTTTGTTAATATTAATAATAAAATTATTTATATTTATTTATTTATTTATACATGCAAAACACCTGGTCAACCCAGCTGGCTAACAAGGGGCCTAGCCAATTTAAGTCACAAAAATGCCCACCTGCAAAATAAGGATGTAGTACTTATTAGATGACACTGCATTTAGCTATAATAAGAAAGTCATAGTTACTCTTGGCATTTACCTAAAGTTGCATTAATTTTTACTTTAGGGTTTCTTTTATAAGTAAGTTGCATTTTAGTCAAGAATTAAGTCACACAGCCAGTGTAAATCAGGGGGAGAGTTGCACATGTATGCAAATCCTATAAATTCTTTTCAAATGTTGATTTGGCAAAATCAATAATATAAACTCATTTGTCCTATGTACAAGGATTTTTAGCATACAATAACCTTTCATAGTTCATTGGTGCATTTATTTGCCAATTGGAATTGTTCTTATCTTATAAAATTGTATTTGATATACAAAAAATTTCTTTGCACTTTTCAACATAAAAAGGCAAACAATGTAAAAGGTTGTTATATTGTTAAAAAAAGATTATCATTAAAAATGCTTGGGAACAATATAAAACTTAGAGAATATAGCAATTATAGAGATAACCTAAACCTTAAGGCATTGATAAGGCCTTGATGATGCAAGATAATCAATAATTTACAAGTATAAGACATCATTTTAAAGTCAATGGTATATCTTTGGATATCCCTTTTATTCATAGGCTGTTTAACTCTCTTGTTTTACTTTTTATATCATATAGGTATGAAATATGGGACCTTTGACCACCATTTTTGAGCTAAAGGATATTGATGCTATTCATTCAAGCATATTTCTATAAATTCCTCCTCAGCCTCTTAAAGCATATTAGCAACAGTATTATTTAAGCTTAGCTCAACATCTTATAATTTTCCTACCAAATTCGAAAAGCCTTTTTAATGTATTGGTTAGAATTAAGATAAAAAATTAATAATATTACCATTGAACTCTTTGAAGCAAATACTAGCCCACGAATCCATGGAAAATAAATGTTACTAAATACCACAATCCACATGGCATCAATTTAGAATTCATGACCATAATGAACCTAGACAAAAAACTAAATAAAGTAAAGAGATTAAGAATTTTTTTAATTTTCAAGAAATTTGAAGAAATTTTTTGTGTACTGAATATAATTTCATAAGATTTATTAAGCATACCAAATATTTAGACTTCATTAGTAGATAACTGCTAGCAGAAAACTGACAGATCCATAGCCATAAGAAAATGGGTTCTAGTACTAGAACTCTAGCTATTACCACGCCATTTACTGGCTATAGTCCAGATCATACTGCATGCACACCCAAACAAAAATCAATAGTTACAAATTCATGCCAAAAAATTGAGTGCATGCCCATTCTTACAACTTTGCCAGTATTGCAATAATAAATGACCTTTTTTGTTGTGACAATAAAATGATCTTTTTGTCATTGCATAATAGACCCTTCTGGATAAAAAAAATTGGTTATTTTTCTGATTTTTTTGGCAATATTATTTATAGTGGGAAATTGAAACATGTAAAAATTTGTTTAAATGCCTTATTACAAGCTTAAAAACCCAGAAAGTGGTAAAGTTACACAAGAAATGAACCTTTTCACCTATTTTCTATTTCACAATAACTTTTTTCCATGGTTCTATAAAGTGCATGCCAGTTGCCAGGTACAGTAGCACAACTAGAAATTTTTCAAGGGGGGGGATTATGAGGGTAAAGTCCCAGGAGGGGGGGGGCGGCAGAGGGGTGAGCCCTCTGTTTTTGGCAAAAATTTGCTTGGTCACCCCTTTGATTTTTTTTTGGTCCCCCGCCTAAGGGGGGGGCAACTGCCCCCCCCCCTGGTTGCACCACTGGCCAGGTATATTTTCTTAGGAGTGATGCAGATGCATGCCAACTGTAATTGTAATACAATACTGCAATTGTAATTTACATGCCTTCTTTTGGCATGCAAGGCCAATGCACACCCAAATTTTTGGGCGTAGGCCCTATACTACAGTCTACATGATCTGGAGTGTGGTATGCTGGCTGTGGCAAAATTTTCTGGCAGATTGTTCCATATACCAGATACTTTACAAGTTTACACCAACCATTTTTGGGTCTATTGTATACCAGAATTTTCCTGTGTATATGTAAGATTCGGGAGTAGGGCACCCAGCACGATCCTGACTATGGTCCATATGAATTATTAGGGCCTATTAGGGGGCCTATAGAGTATAGAGTATAGGCCTACAAAGAAAGTTGGGCACCAATAAGCAAACTAAGGTACAAAGTGCCATGCATGGTACCAACAAAAAGCATAGGTCTATCTATAGTATACTTAACTAGCCATAATTTAATTACAGTATATTAGGCCAATAAAGGCCCCTAACTAACTATGCATGATCACATGATTAAATAAACACATGCGATGCCACATGCACATATTATTGTACTTAAACGTTAGACTTACTTAGAAATGTAGTGCATGAAGAAAGTCTAGACATTTAGGGCCTAATTTAGCCTTTCGAACTTCTTGAACAGGCAAGTCGGGTTGCTATGCTGGCTGATGATGTTGAAAAATCGAAAACAATTGACTATAGTCTAAAATACTTAATTTGGTCCAGTAGCACTAGCAGTAGTATAGCCGGACGGTCGTTTTAAAAGCAATTTCGGAGAATTAATAAATTCATATAAAAATAGGTCGGATAGAAATTTTTACTTATATTTTTAAACAAAAAGAAAAATATTTCAGCATCGTTTTTCGTCAAAATATTTCTGGAATATAAAATTTTTATTTAAAGGTAAGCCATTGCAATAACTGTCGCGGTCAGTTTTGGCATTGTAAACTTTGAAATCTTTCAGCTTCGAGCCCTCGAGTTATCATCATCATGATGTGCACTTTGCGCGCGCCAGCTGGAACTCACCCGTCTCGCTAGCGAATCACTATCAGTGAATCACTAGAATCAGTATCACTTTCACTATCACTATCACTAGCGCCGCAAAAAGTATGTCGGACAAATAATATTTTTTTACCATGGATCTATGGCAGGCATGCATGCGGGTGGCTTACATCAAATCTCTAAAGTCTAATTTAAAGTTTCGTAGGCCTATTGTACTTATTTACTAGGCCTAATGGTAGGCTAGCTTAATTCAAAGATTACAAAGATTCGTACATTGTACTTTTCTGGAGTCAAAATGATTTAACGAACGAAACTTGACAATTGCCGAAGTTTTTAGCTCTATTTTGGGGAACAGGACATTTCGTCCGAATACTTTTTGTCTGGGTCTTTTCGTCCAGATGACTGAGATGAGACATTTCGTCCGAAGGGTACGACATTTCGTCCGACTCCGATACACAAATTTTAGTCTAATGACTCTAAGTAATCGATGGAAGTGTTTGGGTAAGGGTGCATTCGAGTGCGTAGCAGTGCATTGCTCACTAGTTAAGTTAAGTTCTCTAAGAAGGTGGCTGTATAGGTGCCAATTCAAATCGAAATCTAAACTCTAGTCGCTAGAGTCTAGGTCTAGTGACTGTAGGCCTACTCAGGGGCGCGTCCAGAGTTTTCAGGATGGGGGGGGCCTAGTTAGGGCCCAGTAAAAACTGAAGGGGCAATGCCAGCATCTTGAATTGAGTTTTTTAATTATTGTAAAAGCTAATTTTTACCGAAAAGTAAAAATGACATCCAAAAAAGATCTCGCAAAGAATGAATGCTATAGCTAAGTTGATTTAACTAACATTCTAAATGTTTTTTGCCCAAGAACACTTTTTAGGATTTGCAATTGGAAAATTTTTGAATAGAAAGCTAAACACAAATTCATTTAACTTTACAGTTTACTTTTCCTGGCAGATTCTCATCAAAAAAAACTCTGTTGGTTCATTTAATTATTGGCTAATCTCTGCAAAGTATATATTTTTACTGAGAGGAAAGGGGAGAGAGTAGGGAGGGATAAATAGGAGGAGAGAGTAGAGGTGAGAAGAGGGAGAGATGAGAGAGATGAGATGAGAGAGGAGAGAGTAGATAGGATGAAGTAGATAGGATAAAGGATAAAGAGAGGAGATAGAAAAGAGTAGAGATGAGAGAAGAGAGAAAAGATGGGAGAAAGTAGAGAGCAGATAGAAGAGAGTAGAGATGAGAGAGGAGAGAGTAGATAGGATAGAGTAGAAAGATGAGAGTGGAGAAGGGAGAGATTAGAAAGGGTGGAGATAAGCAAGCAGAGAGAAGAGATGTTAAAAAGGATAGTACAGATTAGAGATCAGGGAGAGAGGAGATAGATAGGAGAGATGAGAAATGAGAGCAGAGAAGTAGAAAAAAGTGAGGAGAGAGAGAAGAGGAGGGAAGTTTTGAGAGATGGGAGAGTGAGAAGTGAGAAGAGGGGAGAGAGGAGAGAGTGGAGAGCAAAGAGAAATGAGAAGAGATAAGAGAGCAAGCAGATATAAAAGAAGAAATATGAGAGACGAAAGAGTAAAGTTAAGAGAAAAGAGATGAGGTGGTAGAGATGACAGGAGAAATAAGAAATGAGATATGAAAGAGAAGAGAGAAGAGAGTGGAGAGAGAAGTGAATAGACAAGAGAAGAGAAGAGAGGAGAAAGGAAAGAGAGGAGTCAAAGACAGGAAATAAAAGAGTACAGGGGAAAGACATGAGAGAACATATAAGAGATTAAAGTTGACAGAAGAGAGAGAGGAGAACAGAGAACAGAGACGAGAGTAAACAGACAAGAGATGGGAGAGTAGAGAGAACAGAGGACAGAGAAGAGATTATGGAGATGAGAGGAGAGAGTAGGGAGAAGAAAAATGTGTAAGAGCAGAGAAGAGATACAAAGGGAGAAAGAAGTGGAGTAAAGAGAGAAGAGGGGAGAGAATCGACAACAGGTTAGAGAGGGGAGAGGAAAGAAGAGAATGGAGAGGGGAGAAAGTAGAGAGAAGAAAGATGGGGAGCGGAGAGCAGAGAGATAAGTAAGAGGAGAGAGGAGAGAGGAAATAAGAGAGAAGATTTGAGATGAGAGAGATGAGAGAGAAGAGAAGAGAGGAGAGAAAAGAGAGGAAAGGGAAGAGATGAGAGTAGAGGGGAAAGAGGAAAGAGGAGAGCAGAGAGAAAAAAGTGAGGAAAGAGGAGAGAGGAAAGAACAGGGAAGAGATGAGATGAGAGAAGAGAGAGGCAAGAAAAAAGAGAAATGTGAAGAGATAAGAGTGCAGAGATAAAAGAAGAGAAAGGAGGGATCAGAGAAAAGACGTGAGAGAAGAGAGGTAGGGGAAGAGACAAAAGAAGAGGGAGAGAGAAGAGAAGAAAGAGGAAAGAAGAGATGACAGGAGAGACGAAAGATGAGAGAAAAGAGAGGAAACAGAAGCAAAGATAGAAGTTTCAAAGGATCCGAGGGATGTACATGTAGAGAGAGGCAGAGATCAGAGTTTTCCTGACTTTTCCAATACATGTTTTAGATCGACATTGCCTGATATTCTGCACAGCATCCTAGCCAACAAGATCAATGCTTGCCTCAAATCTTAATTTTACATGAATTTACTCCATTTTATGTTCATCTCCATCCTAACTATTAACAAGTTTTTGTTTGAGTATGACTTCAAATTCTAGAATATGTGCGAAAATAATTCCGGAGATTGGAATTCCATGGGTTCAAGATCCACAGGTTTCAACAACTTACAAGTGCTCGTATAAAAACTATTGTTTCTAAAATTAAAATTGCAAAAAAGAAAAAAAAAATGGTTTTTCAAACTATTTTTTGGAAAATCCAAAGTGAAAAAAACTGAAAGTGGGGGTGGGCCACAGGGGGGCCTGTGGCTTAATTGGGGGGGGCCACAGGGGGGGCCCATGGCTTAATTGGGGGGCCCAGGCCCCCCCTAGCCCCCCCTTGGACGCGCCACTGGGCCTACTATGTATAGGGGCTTAATTTCATAGGAAAACTTTGAATACTATACTTAATAGACACAGTTTCTTGATGAAGGCTACAGGACATTTTGGCAAATTCAAAAAGGTAGGGCCTATACAAATGTAACAAAGTTAAAAATGACAGAGCAGAGGTAAAATTAACAAATTAAGGTAGAGTAGAGGTGGGGGAGAGTGGGCTTGGCAGTTGCATCATATCTAGTAGGATGGCAGAGTCCAGACCAGAGGCAGCCTATATTATAATATGCTATGTAACCTATATTAGGCCTATAGTCATATTATTTTTAAAACTTGCAACAGTTGCAAATTTAATTCATAACCATATAGGCCTATTCAATTAAAATTTAACCTAAAATTCTATTTTTTTAAGTTGATCTTCTTGACCTAACTTCCTAAGGCAAGCTAATTCAATGCAAAATTCAGTATATGAATTTCTGGATTGAATTTTATAATGAATCCCAAATTTAATCTTAAGGCTAAATTGAATTGGTTTAAGAGCCCAAGAAATTATGTATTAAAAAGAATTAAATCCTATATTAAATTCTACACTTTTAGACCTACTTAGTTTTAGGTCTATTTGCAACACATAAATTTTTGATAATGTGATTTTTTCAAAATGTGATTTTTTCTATATGTAACAAAAGTTATATTTTATTTTACTTTATGTAAAATAAAGTTTATATGACCATGAGTGCTTGATTTTTACATGAAAGTTGAATAATTGACCTTATTTTTAAAGATGTAGGCTTATTTTAAGTCAAAAGAATTTCTATGTAAAGTCAAATAGTTTGTAAGATTTAATAGCTTATTTGAAAATAGTTTATAAATTTGATTCTTTAAGTCATTATTTCTACATTTTTTTAAGTCATGCTTGGGTGCAAACTAGGGATTCACCTGGCTATTTCTATTGGCAACATACACATGTAAGTTGCTATAAGACAGAATAAGTAGTCATGTGACTACTCTTGGCCAATAGTGACTTATATGTATGTGTTGCCAATTGAAATGGCCAGGTGATTCCAAAGGTTGTGCATGTATATTTGAAGTACTTTTAATTCTAAACAACATTTCTGTTAGTGTCGTATAGCATTACACTTTTCATTCTTTCATCTTGTGTCACACATTTGGGCTATTTGTTATATGTCACTTATGGCTTATATGGGTGTCAGTTATATTGGCAAACAGACATTTTGGCAAAAGCCAAACTGATGTATCCATACATGCGCAACCTCCAAAATTTGGTTGGCCGTGCAACTTAGTTTCAACAAAAATGCAACATAGTTTTTGGCCAAAAATGCAACTTACGTGTAAAAGAAACCCTAAAGCAAAATTAACATAACTTTGGGTAAACGGCAGGAGTAAATATGACTGTCTTATTAAGGCAAAATGCCTCGTCATCTACCTAGTACTACTTGGTATTTATTCGGGCATTTTTGTGACTTACCTTGGTTGGCCACCAAATCGGTTGGCCAGATCGGCCGACTCGGCCGACTGTTGCGCATGTATGGATGTATCAGAATTGAAATTGTAGCTCATACCTAGTACAAGCAAAAGTGTAATCTAAAACCAATCTAGTCTCTATGCACTTTTCTCTTCTCTCTTATATTTTGTGAGAAAATGTCTAGAAAATTGGCACATTGAGAAAATACTGCTAGGACCCTGAAAATAGAGATTTGTTAAATGCATATATCTGGGTGGTCCTCTGTGGTATTGTGCATTTATGGCTTCCCTTTTATTGCATGCACAGCCATGCTGAGCCGCCCTGTTTTGCTACTGCAGGCAAGCGACAGTCAGCACTGCGTCGATGACATCGACGCGATTTCAGTGTTCGCGGATGCTGACCTGCCCGACATCGATGCTGTGGATGCGGAGGACGAGGCCGAGTATCCGCCCCCTACCGACTCCCCAGAAACCACTCTGTCCCCTGCGGCGCCCTCCGAGCTGGGCGTCTCATCGCCTCTTCTGCCGCCTCCTCAGCCCAGTGGGGTCCATCCTCCGTCAGCTCATTCGGGCTCCCACAGGCAGCTGCGCCAGTCCGCGCCAGCGCGAGCTTCAATGCTGAGATGCCACGCCGAAGCAGGCGGCAACAAAATTCAGAAGCGACCATCTTGGGGCAACTTCAATTGGCACCGCGTTTCGGGACCACCGCTGCCTAAACAGAGGTTCATGCCACCCCCAAGGCCGCCTAATCAGTGGTCTGGTCCGCCCCCAGGACCGCCCAATCAGTGGTCTGGTCCGCCCCCAGGACCGCCTAATCAGTGGTCCGGTCCGCCCCCAGGACCGCCCAATCAGTGGTCTGGTCCGCCCCCAGGACCGCCCAATCAGTGGTCCGGTCCGCCCCCAGGACCGCCCAATCAGTGGTCTGGTCCGCCCCAGGACCGCCCAATCAGTGGTCCGGTCCGCCCCCAGGACCGCCTAATCAGTGGTCCGGTCCGCCCCCAGGACCGCCCAATCAGTGGTCCGGTCCGCCCTCAGGACCGCCTAATCAGTGGTCCGGTCCGCCCCCAGGACCGCCTAATCAGTGGTCCGGTCCGCCCCCAGGACCGCCTAATCAGTGGTCCGGTCCGCCCCCAGGACCGCCCAGTCAGCGGTCATCACAGCAGCCGTCCGGGCGCTCCAATTCGCTCCTGTCACGCTTGGGACCTCCGCCGCAGCCGTCGGCCCCGCCAGCATCCAGCCGCCGGGAGCTCCTTGCCGCACGGCTGGAACAGGCCGTCCGGTGCGGCGATTTCGCCCTGGCCGTACAACTGGCCACGTCTGAGGAGGCCGTGAAGCTGGAGATCCTGGCGGACAGCGGCCTGAACCGCCTGGCCGATCAGATTGCCCAGGCTCAGACTGGCAGCTTCGTCACCGCCATTCGGGCGCTCGGTCTTCTGCGGAAGCCCACACTCAAGTGAGAGAGAGAGTTCTCAAGTTACTTGCCCTGAGTTCAGGTCCCCAGTCTGTCTCCAGTGTGACTTGTCCTGTCCGCAGTGTGACTTGTCCTGTCCTCAGTCAGTGTCTCCAGTGTGACTTGTCCTGAGTTCAGGTCCCCAGTCTGTCTCCAGTGTGACTTGTCCTGTCCTCAGTCAGTGTCTCCAGTGTGACTTGTCCTGTCCCCAGTCAGTGTCTCCAGTGTGACATGTCCTGTCCCCAGTGTGACTTGTCCTGTCCCCAGTCAGTGTCTCCAGTGTGACATGTCCTGTCCCCAGTCTGTCTCCAGTGTGACTTGTCCTGTCCGCAGTGTGACTTGTCCTGTCCTCAGTCAGTGTCTCCAGTGTGACTTGTCCTGTCCCCAGTCTGTTTCCAGTGTGACTTGTCCTGTCCCCAGTGTGACTTGTCCTGTCCTCAGTCAGTGTCTCCAGTGTGACTTGTCCTGTCCCCAGTCTGTCTCCAGTGTGACTTGTCCTGTCCCCAGTCTGTCTCCAGTGTGACTTGTCCTGTCCCCAGTCTGTCTCCAGTGTGACTTGTCCTGTCCCCAGTCTGTCTCCAGTGTGACTTGTCCTGTCCCCAGTCTGCATGGATAAGCGCATGTCCCCGGCTCTACCTGCAATCACCCGAGCTCACCGCCCATCTCCGTCCCCAATTCCGCAGCGACCTGGCCAAGCTGGAGTCGTGGGCCTCCCATTGCTCAGCAGAGGATCTGAAGGGCTGCGCTGACGCCGCTTTCGATTTGTTTTGCAAGCTGCTGCCGACCCACCTCAGCCGCGATTTGGTCAGCTCATTCTTTAGGTAGCCTGGGCTGCCCTGATGCCTCCGCAGTTTTCTATTTTACCTCTTTATCAGTTGTTTGCATGCTGAATTCTGATTAAGGTATTCTGAATTCCCTCGAGCTCCAGTCCAGTGAGACTCGCTCTCAAACCCATCAAGAATCGCCCTCAAACCCATCAAGAATCGCCCTCAAACCCATCCAGAATCGCCCTCAAACCCATCAAGAATCGCCCTCAAACCCATCCAGAATCGCCCTCAAACCCATCAAGAATCGCCCTCAAACCCATCCAGAATCGCCCTCAAACCCACCAAGAATCGCCCTCAAACCCATCAAGATTCGCCCTCAAACCCACCAAGAATCGCCCTCAAGCCCATCAAGAATCGCCCTCAAACCCATCAAGAATCGCCCTCAAACCCATCCAGAATCGCCCTCAAACCCATCAAGAATCGCCCTCAAACCCATCCAGAATCGCCCTCAAACCCATCCAGAATCGCCCTCAAACCCATCCAGAATCGCCCTCAAACCCATCAAGAATCGCCCTCAAACCCATCAAAAATCGCCCTCAAACCCATCAAAAATCGCCCTCAAACCCATCAAAAATCGCCCTCAAACCCATCAAAAATCGCCCTCAAACCCATCAAAAATCGCCCTCAAGCCCATCAAGAATCGCCCTCAAACCCATCCAGAATCGCCCTCAAACCCATCAAGAATCGCCCTCAAGCCCATCAAGAATCGCCCTCAAACCCATCCAGAATCGCCCTCAAACCCATCAAGAATCGCCCTCAAACCCATCCAGAATCGCCCTCAAACCCATCCAGAATCGCCCTCAAACCCATCCAGAAGCGCCCTCAAGCCCATCCAGAATCGCCCTCAAACGAAGTCCACCACCCAACCCCAGGTTTTTCCTGCCCCTGGAGAGCTGGGGGCACATCTGGGACGGCCTGATGCGCTTCGGCCACTCGGGCAACGTGACAGAGAAGACCTTCGCACAGTGCCTGGAGGCCGTTGCCGACGGCAGGGCTTCTGCGTATGGTGACTCTGCTGCTCAGCTCGTCAGCCTGATGGTGCCCGAGCTGCTGGCGAATAGCCAGGTAGGAATTGAACTTGAATCCACCCCATCCCACCTGTACAGAATCAGCACCCCATCCCACCTGTACAGAATCAGCACCCCATCCCACCTGTACAGAATCAGCACCCCATCCCACCTGTACAGAATCAGCACCCCATCTCACCTGTACAGAATCAGCACCCCATCTCACCTGTACAGAATCAGCACCCCATGCCACCTGTACAGAATCAGCACCCCATCCCACCTGCTCCGAATCAGCACCCCATCTTACCTGTACATCTATCAGGATATCTCATTAGCATGCATAAAAAATCCCACCTGTTCCAGTGGATCACCGCTGACCTCCTCGACCGCCTGTGGCTTGAACTGGCCCGGCAAGGCGACTCCAACAGCGCCCATCTGATCGGCAGCCAGCGGGCCGTGGTGTGCACCGGCCAGCAGCAGCGGGCGGCCTTTTTGACTAGATTGACGGATGCGGTGAGTGCGCTGACTTTAAGATGCCACTTGTGAATGACACTTGTCAGCTGAGTTTGCTGAGGGAGTCTCGGCTAAATGGCGCTACGAGTATCTGACTGAGAATCGCCCCTCAACAGTCGCCACACAATCCAAAAGAATCTCCCCACGTTAATCTCCCCACGTTAATCTCCTTACGTGAATCTCCCCACGTGAATCTCCCCAAGGTGAATCTCCCCACGTTAATCTCCTTACGTGAATCTCCCCACGTGAATCTCCCCACGTTAATCTCCCAAAGTAAATCTCCCCACGTTAATCTCCCAAAGTAAATCTCCCCACGTTAATCTCCCAAAGTAAATCTCCCCACGTTAATCTCCCAAAGTAAATCTCCCCACGTTAATCTTCAAAAGTAAATCTCCCCACGTTAATCTCCCAAAGTAAATCTCCCCACGAGAATCGCCCCACGTGAATCGACCTCCAAGCTACCGCTCTGCTCCCCCGCCAGGTGTCGGAGATCATCCAGCGCGACTCCGGCGACTTCAAGCCTCTGTGCTGCATTCTGGACTCCTGCGGCGGCGCCTTGGACGAAACTGAAAGCCTGCAGGCTGCTCTGCTCGAGGCTCTGCTGGATTGCCAGCAACAGTCTCACCAGCTGGACCGGCTGTGCAGGGACTTCAAGCTCTATTGTGAGTGATCAGGCTTTCTGTGTGCTGCGAGCATGAAGCTGCATAAAATTAATGTGAATGCCATTTTCATCAACCTCTACTCCCTCTGGTAAATAAACCAGATAACACCACAAGATAACATTCGCTCAAACAAGATAACATGCCCTATTCCGGTTATGCAAAATGTTATCTTGTATGAATCTTGTTTGCGTGACGAAATCTTACGTTTCCTTGTTTCAAACAAGATTCAAAAAGGATTCGCTGACCAGGTAACAGCCGGGTAATTCGTGCGAATCCTGCAGGGAAACATCGTGTTATCCTGTTTGTTATCTTGTTTGTTATCCTGTCTGGCAAACAGGATTCGCTGACCAGGTAACAGTCGGGTAATCCATGCGAAAGAAGCCGGAAGGCATTGACATCAAATTTCGCAGTAAATATGCGTATAAGAAGTTGGTGATTCAAGATTTTATGAGTAGCATCTATATTTAACAGCGGGTTGTACTTTGTAAGCGCTTTATACAAACTAAACAAGGAACAGGAACAAGCTCAACAGGAACGAAAACTTCTGGAGAACAGCGTGGCATACGTATGAGTTTCGACAGTCCAGTTATAAGTAGACCTACTTATACTGTGGATACTAATTGATACTACTGAATTGGTGATCTGCTGCGAGCTGGTGCTGAGTCGCAGGTCGGACCTGCTGTACTCGGACGCGACTCTGATGGCAGTCGACGCGTGAGCCAGACGTTTGAAAGATCGGGTCGCGCGCGTGGAAGGCGATTAATGAGACCACTGACGGGGGCTTGCATTATATACCGGCGCAATGGAACGACTCTGCATTATTAAAGTTAAATTAAATGGCGATGGAAGGCAGTTTCTCCAAAATATACACAGTTATAAAGAAACAGTAATGTACATACACACTCGATCGCCCAGCTCTAACAGACAGCGACGGTTCGCCGACAATCATAACCAGATTGTACGATTGTTCACTAGTAATGTCAGCTGCGTCGATAGAATTGTCATTCGTAGCATAGTCGTCGTCCGGAATCAACTGGCTTTCGTTGATCGGCTGCTCGTAGACCGGAGACAAAGTGAATGGTGTATCATCTGATGCGCCGGCTCGCGCGGCGCTGGCTTCGTTGCGTCCACGAAATGCCGACTACGCTGGAAACTCTTACCTGATTGTCTTCGCAATCCCGTGCGCCAACGGTAATATCCAACCGACTTAGCGTTGCAGATGTCGCTAGTGCGATGGACGATCGTCCAACGGCGTCATCAACTGCGTCGTTCGAAGCAGTGACACCCTCCGGAAAAAGTGGCTGACAAGATTGCCGACACTCATGGTCTGTAACGACTACTCTCTTGACTTGATCTGCTCTCGGCTGGTGCAACTGCAAACGCCTTAGACAAACCAATGGAGCATACACCGAAAAAATCGGATTAGCGTCTATCTTAATAGGAAAGCTGCTTTGCATACTGGGCCAGTTAGAGCTATTTGGAACTATGCCACAGTCTCCGTCTAGACACCCAGCTGTGCCAAACAATATGGTTGGCTGACTCATGCTTCTAAGCGTCAAATATGACGATAGAATCATTCAGCCCGTTGACACACTAAGCAGCTGTGATAGACTACATGCCAGTGGTAGTCAAACCTCTTGCACACTATCAGGGCGCAACAATTTTTCAATTGTCACCTGTACGGAGGATAGGCACAGCCTCACATTACGGACGCTACAGTGCCTCCGAAAAGCAGATCAATTCACCTTGCAATTTCGAGGCTTTATTACCCCTCGGATTAAAGATTGACCCGCGTAGTCAAATAAAAGTGACTACTCTTAGCAGCTGCCTTGAGCCACAACAGACGCGAGGTTTGATTACCCCTCGTAGGTCAGCATTTTCAGTCAACTGCTCAACTTTGATTCATCGGTTGAAGCGGGGTTCAATTATCCCTCACTGGTGGCCATACACCAACACTGCAGACGCTTTAGACAACCCAATGGAGCATGCTCTAGCAAGAGCTAGAATAACGTCTGTCTTAAAAAAGGCTACCTTAGAACTGGGCCAGTAGGAGCTTTTGGAACCATGCCACAGCTCCATCTAGACACCCAGCTGCACCAGATAATAGGGTAATCTGATACACTAAGTAACCGCGACAGACTACATGCCATTGGGAGTCAAACCTCTCCAGCACAATAAGAATGCAATAGTTTGTCGGAGAGCCAACAAAGCTATCACCTGCAGGGAGGGTGGGCACGGCCTCACATTACGAGCGCTAGCGTTTGCTGATATATGGCACTTTACCCCTCGCAGGTCAGCTTAGCAGCTGCCTTGAGCCACAACAGAAGCGAGGATTGATTATCCATCGCAGGTCAGCTTATCAGCTGCCTTGAGCCACAACAGAAGCGAGGATTGATTATCCATCGCAGGTCAGCTTATGAGCTGCCTTGAGTCCCAACAGAAGCGAGGATTGATTATCCATCGCAGGTCAGCTTATGAGCTGCCTTGAGTCCCAACAGAAGCGAGGATTGATTATCCATCGCAGGTCAGCTTATGAGCTGCCTTGAGTCCCAACAGAAGCGAGGATTGATTATCCATCGCAGGTCAGCTTATCAGCTGCCTTGAGCCACAACAGAAGCGAGGATTGATTATCCATCGCAGGTCAGCTTATGAGCTGCCTTGAGTCCCAACAGAAGCAAGGATTGATTATCCATCGCAGGTCAGCTTATGAGCTGCCTTGAGTCCCAACAGAAGCGAGGATTGATTATCCATCGCAGGTCAGCTTATCAGCTGCCTTGAGCCACAACAGACGCGAGGATTGATTATCCATCGCAGGTCAGCTTATCAGCTGCCTTGAGCCACAACAGACGCGAGGATTGATTATCCATCGCAGGTCAGCTTATGAGCTGCCTTGAGCCACAACAGACGCGAAGTCCAGTCTTATCCATAACTTCATAGAGATTCGAGTCAATGGGAGCTGATCCCTGTGGATTTGCCGAATCGCTTGTCTAGATCACTGAAGAATTCCGACTGAACTCCTGAAATCTCATCCAGAACATTTTCATTTGGAAAACCTGAAATTTGAGTCTACAATTAGAATTTAGCAGTGTTCAAGGTGAAAAATTTTGGAAAATGCAGCCGGAACAGCTTTCCTTTTTCCCGAACTTTGGCAGGATCACATTTCCGGAAAAAGGAGCTATTCCGGACTAAAAATGCTGATCCGGGCCTTCACTTGGAAATCAATTAATAAATCAGGCCTGGATCACGAAATTCTGAAAAAAATTATGGGTGAAAAGTACATCGGGTTCTTACAGACCGAATAACACAAAGGCATCTTGATTGAAATCTTTTTCCATTATCTGCTTTGCAAACCAGATTCGCATCCTGTTATCCGATAAATTTCAGATTCACACAGGTTTCTTACAGACTAGATAACGCACAGTTATCCTGATTTAAATCTTGTACTGTTATCTGTCTTTCAAACAAGATTCGCACCATGTTATCCTGTGAAATTCCGATTCAAACAAGATTCAATCAAACAAGAAAACAAAAAATTATCTGGTGGCAAATCTTGTACTGTTATCTGATTTTCAAACAAGATTCGCACCATATTATCCTGTGAAATTCCGATTCAAACAAGATTCAATCAAACAAGAAAACAAAAAATTATCTGGTGGCAAATCTTGTCATGTAATCTGATTTCTAAGCAAGATTCGGGCCATGTTATCTGGTGAAATTCAGATAACTCACCAGATAACAGTCAAGCAAGAAAACAAAAAATTATCTGGTGGCGAATCTTGTCATGTAATCTGATTTCTAAGCAAGATTCGGGCCATGTTATCTGGTGAAATTCAGATAACTCACCAGATAACAGTCAAACAAGAAAACAAAAAATTACCTGGTGACGAATCTGGTGGTTTCACCAGTTTCGCACCTCAAACAAGGAAATCGGTAGTGAATCTGACAAGATTCGCAAATTATCTTGTGGTGTTATCTGGTTTATTTACCAGAGGGCTTCGCAGATCCTCAATCGGGATCCCCAGATCCCAGGTCCTCAATTGGGATCTTCAGCTCCCAGATCGTCAATCGTGATCCCCAGATCCTCACATCCCGAGATCCTCAATCTGATCCCTACGATCCCAGATTCTCAATCGAGATCCCCAGATCCTCACATTCCAAAATTCTCAATCTGATTTCCAGTTCCTCAATCGGCATTCCCAGATCCTCAATAGGCATTCCCAGATCCTCAATCGGTATTCCCAGATCCTCAATCGGCATTCCCAGATCCTCAATCGGTATTCCCAGATCCTCAATCGGCATTCCCAGATCCTCAATCGGCATTCCCAGATCCTCAATCGGTATTCCCAGATCCTCAATCGGCATTCCCAGATCCTCAATCGGTATTCCCAGATCCTCAATCGGCATTCCCAGATCCTCAATCGGTATTCCCAGATCCTCAATCGGCATTCCCAGATCCTCAATCGGTATTCCCAGACCTCACACTGTAGGCCTTTCATTCGCCCCTGCAGATGGCGGCGGCCAGCAGCAGTCGCTAGGCCAGTTCCCCTGCCGCATCGGGCTGCTGCTGATCGTGCGGCTGGCCTCCACTGCCCAGTGGCCAGAGGTGCTGGCCTGCCTCCAATGCCTGCACCGGCAGCCCCAGCTGAATGTCCCGGCCGGTCTGGCGGCCACCGGGACCAGGGTGGCCGTGGCCGACGCGGCGCTGGAGGCATTTCTGCACTGCGATATGCTGGACCTGGCCAATGCGCTGGTTGCCGCCTCGGGCGGCCCCGGCCCGTTCGGCCTGGCCCTGCCCGACCCCTGCCCGGAAGGCGCGATGGATCGCGCGGTGCTGCTGCTCAGCCTGTCGCGAACCTGCGCGCGCCGCGGCGGAGACGGCATGGCCGCAAATACTGTGAATGCGTTCATTGCGGCCGCCCAGCTGGCCGACTTCTGCGACGGTGAGCGGCCGGGCCGAATTGAGATGTCGAATTGGGTGCTGTCAATCAAATTGGAATCAAATTGGAGCTTTCAGTCACCAATCTAACAGCTGTCATTCACCAATTTAACACATGTCATTCACCAATTTAACAGCTGTCATTCACCAATTTAATACATGTCATTCACCAATTTAACACATGTCATTCACCAATTTAACACATGTCATTCACCAATTTAACAGCTGTCATTCACCAATTTGCTATCTGTCAATCACAAATCGAGTAGCTGTCAATCACAAATCGAGTAGCTGTCAATCACAAAGTGAGTATCTGTCAATCACAAATCGAGTAGCTGTCAATAACAAATCGAGTAGCTGTCAATCACAAAGTGAGTATCTGTCAATCACAAATCGAGTAGCTGTCAATAACAAATCGAGTAGCTGTCAATCACAAAGTGAGTAGCTGTCAATCACAAATCGAGGAGCTGTCAATCACAAAGTGAGTAGCTGTCAATCACAAATCGAGTAGCTGTCAATCACAAATTGAGTAGCTGTCAATCACAAAGTGAGTATCTGTCAATCACAAATGGAGGAGCTGTCAATCACAAAGTGAGTAGCCGTTAATCACAGAGTGAGTAGCTGTCAACCAAAAAGTGAGTAGCTGTCAATCACAAATGGAGGAGCTGTCAATCACAAAGTGAGTAGCTGTCAATCACAAATCGAGTAGCTGTCAATCACAAATCGAGTAGCTGTCAATAACAAATCGAGTAGCTGTCAATCACAAAGTGAGTAGCTGTCAATCACAAATGGAGGAGCTGTCAATCACAAAGTGAGTAGCTGTCAATCACAAATCGAGTAGCTGTCAATCACAAATCGAGTAGCTGTCAATCACAAAGTGAGTAGCTGTCAATCACAAATGGAGGAGCTGTCAATCACAAAGTGAGTAGCTGTCAATCACAAATCGAGTAGCTGTCAATCACAAATCGAGTAGCTGTCAATCACAAAGTGAGTAGCTGTCAATCACAAATCGAGTAGCTGTCAATCACAAAGTGAGTAGCTGTCAATCACAAATGGAGGAGCTGTCAATCACAAAGTGAGTAGCCGTTAATCACAGAGTGAGTAGCTGTCAACCAAAAAGTGAGTAGCTGTCAATCACAAATCGAGGAGCTGTCAATCACAAAGTGAGTAGCTGTCAATCACAAATCGAGTAGCTGTCAATCACAAATCGAGTAGCTGTCAATCACAAATGGAGGAGCTGTCAATCACAAAGTGAGTAGCTGTCGATCACAAATCGAGTAGCTGTCAATCACAAAGTGAGTAGCTGTCAATCACAAATGGAGGAGCTGTCAATCACAAAGTGAGTAGCCGTTAATCACAGAGTGAGTAGCTGTCAACCAAAAAGTGAGTAGCTGTCAATCACAAATGGAGGAGCTGTCAATCACAAATCGAGTAGCTGTCAATCACAAATCGAGTAGCTGTCAATCACAAAGTGAGTAGCTGTCAATCACAAATGGAGGAGCTGTCAATCACAAAGTGAGTAGCTGTCAATCACAAATCGAGTAGCTATCAATAACAAATCGAGTAGTTGTCAATCACAAAGTGAGTAGCTGTCAATCACAAATCGAGTAGCTGTCAATCACAAAGTGAGTAGCTGTCAATCACAAATGGAGGAGCTGTCAATCACAAAGTGAGTAGCTGTCAATCACAAATCGAGTAGCTGTCAATCACAAAGTGAGTAGCTGTCAATCACAAATGGAGGAGCTGTCAATCACAAAGTGAGTAGCTGTCAATCACAAATCGAGTAGCTGTCAATCACAAAGTGAGTAGCTGTCAATCACAAAGTGAGTAGCCGTTAATCACAGAGTAAGTAGCTGTCAATCACAAATGGAGGAGCAATAAAGCTAAATCATCCAACCGTAGTGCAAGGAGATTGCGTCTAATCAAACACTGGATCAAAGCCGCTCACCCCCGATCTCCAGAGGATTTCCGCCGCACCTCGTACGCGGCCGCCTATTCCTGCTGTCTCCGCGATCTGGCCACCACCGCCAGGTCCTGCCGGCCAGACCTCAAGCACGCGTACCGGCTGTTCAACGCCAGCACCTCGTTCCCGAATCTGCAGCTGAAGGCCCCGGCCACCGCCCTCCGCCTGATGCTCTGCTCCGCTGTGCGGCTGTCCCTGCCCGACCTGGCGCTCCCCCTGGCGAAGATCGGCACCCGGTTCGGCATCTACCGAGCCCTGCAGCCCGACTGCCTTCAGCTCAGCCTGCCGGGCGATCTGGCTGGCGAAGAGTCCGCCGCCCTGCTGGCGCTTGCCATCCGCTGCCTTCGCGATCGGCGGCGGCGCGGCCACCTGGACGACGCTGTTGGCGGCCGCTGCCTCCGCTTGGTGCCGCTGCCGCCGGACGGCCGCGACCCGGAATTTGTCCGGCTGGCCGGCCTGTCGCCCGACGCCGGCGTCCGGACAGTCCACGCCGAGGACGCCACCGACTGCCTGCTGGCAGTGCTGCAGCGGGCGGCCGACATCTTCAACTCCACTCTGATGGTCGGCCCCGTCGGCCTGCTGGCCCGCCGGCCGCGCTTCAGCTTGCAACCGGACGGCCCGGCCATCAGCCTGTCCGGGCAGGAGGTCCGCGACCTCATGGACCAGCTGGACTGAAGCAGATGGACGGGAACTTTGTTTCTTCCCGGCTGAAGGGCTGAAAAGTTTCCATTGACAGACGACAGACAGACAGACAGACAGACAGACAGACAGACAGACAGACAGACAGGCAGGCAGACATACAGACAGACAGACAGACAGACATACAGACAGACAGACAGACCGACAGACAGACAGACAGACAGACAGGCACAGACAGACAGGCAGACAGACAGACAGACAGACAGACAGACAGACAGACAGGCACAGACAGACAGGCAGACAGACAGACAGACAGGCAGACAGACAGACAGGCAGACAGACAGACAGACAGACAGACAATTAACTGTTTCCTTTATTCATTTTTGTTCTGAAAATGCCTTTGACTTAGAGGATCTTTGCAAAAGAACGGAAGCTTCCCGTCTTTTTATTCGTCTTACTCGACTGCGGACCAGTTCGTATCTGGGGAAATTATTGAGTTTTTAAAGGCCAAAGATGGGGCTGTGGTAACACACTGAATCTGTTCTCACACAATGGCAGTGGCGCAAGATTAAATGCTTGAATGATAAAGAACCGCTAATTCCCAGTCAATAATATTTTTGTTTTCGCAAATATTTTAGCGGCCTCTCACGGCTTTGCTGGTGTGGAAATTGTTAAATTAATTTTGCTGTTTTTGAATAAGGTTTATTCCCTACCTGCTTTTACCTGCTTTCTTACAAAAGCAATTCTGCGGGCTGGGTTGAGGGCTCGCTGCAATAACCGGCGTACTGAGTATGCAGGTTCTTATAGGGGAAATTAAACATACTGAAATGTTCGCGTGATGCTACTCATCAGCGTCTTTTGCGCACTGCATATACCACCCTGCACTCAGCATTTATGCGCCATTAATCTCATATAATTAGGGCCAGCTAAGCTTTGTTATAAGCGGTAGAAAATTCTTTTGCATACGGCAATGATTTGTCATTTACTGCAGTTCACTTTTCTCAGTCAGAGCTTCCCGCGGTGTCTTAAATGCTAAATAATAAACAAAACTTATAAAAAAATTGTAAGAAAAGTTTTTCCACCTGTGATCAAACCAGTACCGCCTGCTTTGGCTGCGTACCTTGGCTTTCAATTATTGCTTTTTACTGGACCGGAGTACTTGCACAATGCACTCCTAGAGCATTCACACATCACTCTTAGCACTCCCACAACACTCACACATCACTCCCCCAGCACTCACACAGCACTCACACATCACTCCCACGGCACTCACACAGCACTCACAATCACTCACACAACACTCACACATCACTCCCACGGCACTCACACAGCACTCACACATCACTCCCACAGGACTCCCACATCACTCACACATCACTCCCACAACACTCACACAACACTCACACATCACTCCCACAGGACTCCCACATCACTCACACATCACTCCCACAACACTCACACAACACTCACACATCACTCCCACAGCACTCACACAACACTCACACATCACTCCCCCAGCACTCCCACATCACTCCCCCAGCACTCACACATCACTCACACATCACTCCCACGGCACTCACACATCACTCCCACGGCACTCACACATCACTCACACATCACTCCCACAACACTCACACAACACTCACACAACACTCACACATCACTCCCACAGCACTCACACAGCACTCACACAACACTCACACATCACTCCCACAGCACTCACACAGCACTCACACAGCACTCACATCACTCCCACAGCACTCACACAGCACTCACATCACTCACGCATCACTCCCCACATCACACCTGTCTCTGTTTTCTCCGAGCCTCGTTTCTCCGCTTGTCTTCTTTCCTATCATGCGTCTCCCTGTCTTCCGGCCCGGTGCACCTTGCGCTCAAAACATTTAATCTGCAAGACAAAGTCAAATTCGACCTTTAAAGCGAAGATTGCAGTCATTAACGAAGCACGAAGTGAATTTCTGACTTGGGACCGAAGCTCCCTAGAAACCTTCGCGGCCCCCGCTTTTGCTGCGGCTTTGGAGCCTTCTAAAGTCCTCTGAAGATTTAAGAGTTCGGACGAAATTATCTGGCTCACGGGTTCACAGCCTTCAGCTCCCAACTCTTTAATTATCTTTGTGACTTGAGTTACGACTCCCCTTTTCCTGCTCACTCCCGCCCCAATGCCATCAGCACCCCAGCTCACACCCACCCACCCCAATTCCATCAGCACCCAGCTCACACCCACCCCAGTCTCATCAGCACCCCGTCTCGCACCCACCCCAATGCCACCAGCACCCCAGCTCACACCCACCCACCCCAATGCCACCAGCACCCCAGCTCACACCCACCCACCCCAATGCCATCAGCACCCCAGCTCACCCACCCCAATGCCACCAGCACCCCAGCTCACCCACCCCAATGCCACCAGCACCCCAGCCCACACCCACCCCAATGCCACCAGCACCCAAGCTCACACCCACCCCAATGCCACCAGCACCCCAGCCCACACCCACCCCAATGCCACCAGCACCCCAGCCCACACCCACCCCAATGCCACCAGCACCCAAGCTCACACCCACCCCAATGCCACCAGCACCCCAGCTCACACCCACCCCAATGCCACCAGCACCCCAGCCCACACCCACCCCAATGCCACCAGCACCCCAGCCCACACCCACCCCAATGCCACCAGCACCCCAGCTCACACCCACCCCAATGCGCGCCAAAGAGATTGAATGACAGTGGCGTGGCCCGTGGCAAGACACTCGAGCTCTGGTGTCACAAAGGTCACTCGGAACTCGGCACACCACCGCTCTCAAAAGTGCATCCGAGCTACAAGAGCCCCGTGGCGAATGAGCTGCAGTCTGGTGCATGCGCTGATCTTCGGCTGAGAGCTGAATCCGGCTGTCCTTATAGAAACAGCTGCAGATCCCGAGATCCCCAGTGCTCACTCCCGCGGAAGAGGCTGCCTCGCGAAGATCCCGGAGTCCGCATAAATCACACAGAATTACCAGCTGGTGCTCTCGCTGGCAACCTCTCAAATCCACAAGTCATGGGCGGACTTCATTACTGGAGTTGTCAGCTCGCGTCTCGGCCGCCGCCATTGATCCGCGCTGACGCATCTGCGCAAGCTGATAATTGCGTTTCAATCGGGCATTGTGGCTGAGTTTTTTTGACTTGTAATTGGATCTTGCTGACGCTGAGCTGACGTGGTCAGAGTGCAGAGTGTGCCTGATGTACGGCTCTCATGCACTGTGTCAACCTGCTTACTAATTGCACTAGTGCGAAGTATGAGACAGCTGTCTGTGCGCTGTACAGGGCGCTCAAATATAACACCCCTGACACCGTTTTTAATACATGTACCTCCTGACACCTTTGGTTTGATACTCCTGACACCTTGGGTTTGATACTCCTGACACCTTGGGTTTGATACCCCTGACACCTTGAGTTTGATACCCCTGACACCTTGGGTTTGATACCCCTGACACCTTGAGTTTGATACCCCTGACACCTTGGGTTGATACTCCTGACACCTTGGGTTTGATACTCCTGACACCTTGGGTTTGATACCCCTGACACCTTGGGTTTGAAAATCCTTGACACCTTTGGTTTGATACTCCTGACACCTTGGGTTTGATACCACTGACACCTTGGGTTTGATACCCCTGACACCTTGGGTTTGATAATCCTGACACCTTGGGTTTGATACCCCTGACACCTTGGGTTTGATACCCCTGACACCTTGGGTTTGATACCCCTGATACCTTGGGTTTGATAATCCTGACACCTTGGGTTTGATACCCCTGACACCTTGGGTTTGTAAATCCTGACACCTTTGGTTTGATACTCCTGACACCTTTGGTTTGATACCCCTGACACATTTAGTTTGTTACCCCTGACACCTTTGGTTTGATACCCCTGACACCTACACAGTGATACCTCTGACACCCTTCTCCCTAGATTTTGGCTCCTAGCGATGCTTGCTACATTATTGTAAGATCATGTAAGTAATTTAGGTCGGCATTTTCATAAGTTTTTGGATAACGAGGTCTACAAGCACAAAATTCGCATGTGTTGGAACATTGAATAAGGAGTGCTGTAATGAGCATGTGTTAGATAGGGTGAAACAGTTCGATGCAGGGTTTGCTGAGGCATTAGATAACGAGTCAGATGAGGTGTTAGGTAAGGTGTCAGATAAGCTGTCAGATAAGGTGCCAGATGAGGTGTTAGGTAAACTGTCAGATGAGGTATCAGATAAGGTGTCAGATGAGGTGTCAGATGAGGTGTCATATGAGGTGTCAGATGAGGTGTCATATGAGGTGTCAGATGAGGTGTCAGATGAGGTGTTAGATGAGGTGCCAGATACTCACAAGAGGTGTCAGATAAGGTGTCAGATAAATTTTCAGATGAGGTGTCAGATGAGGTGTCAGATGTGGTGTCAGATGAGGTGTCAGATAAGGTGTCAGATGAGGTGTCAGATGAGGTGTCAGATGAGGTGCCAGATAAGGTGTTAGATGAGGTGCCAGATAAGGTGTTAGACGAAATGTCAGGGGAGGCTTAAAACGACCTAAATGCCCTGGCTAGATCAGCCTGTTGCTCGCAGCCAGGGTGGCCCCACTGACCAGTCCAACTGCAGCAAATGCCAGCCCTTGAGCACAGCGGAACCGGGGAACTGGGGAAACTCTTCCCGCCTCCACGGGCCGCTCCCCCCTCGGGCCTTGTGGAGTTGGGGAAGAAGGTCGATGCTGAGGAAATTGAATTTGCGAGCAAGCGACCACCCCTCATTTCCTAAGCTGCCTGCGCTGCCGGCCTGACAGCTCTAGGGAGGCTGGGGATGGAGCTGCTGGAGCTGAGACTCAAGATGCAGCTGTGAGAGAAGAACACCTGCCTGTACAGGAAGGGGTCAGCGGAATGGGCGGCGACGCCTCCCCGCTGAATCCAAGTGCCCGGAGCCCCCTGCAGCTGAGTCAAAGTACCTGTACGGGCAAATTTTTCGAGTCGCGATCGAGTGGTTTGATACCCCTGACTCCCACGGTTCGATACCCCTGACTCCCACTGTTCGATACACCTGACTCCCACTGTTCGATACCCCTGACTCCCACTGTTCGATACCCCTGACTCCCACTGTTCGATACCCCTGACTCCCACTGTTCGATACCCCTGACTCCCACTGTTCGATACACCTGACTCCCACTGTTCGATACCCCTGACTCCCACTGTTCGATACCCCTGACTCCCACGGTTCGATACCCCTGACTCCCACGGTTCGATACCCAGATCGGGGGAGGAGACCTACACTTTGATGCCCTTGAAAAGTAAACATTGATGCTTCTGACCCCTACTCTGTGATGCCCCTGACCCCTACACTGTGGTGCCCCTGAACCCTACACTGTGGTGCCCCTGAACCCTACACTGTGGTGCCCCTGAACCCTACACTGTGGTGCCCCTGAACCCTACACTGTGGTGCCCCTGACCCCTACTCTGTGGTGCCCCTGACCCCTACACTGTGGTGCCCCTGACCCCTATACTGTGTCCTGACTCCTATTGCTTCAACAAAACTGAATATTGGTTAACGTCTGGTTCCGTGGATGGAAACTTTAGAATATTGCTGAGAGTGTACTTGATATTGTTGCAACAGCCAACAGACATTTTTTTAAAGACCTCCAGCAGATCAACGTGAGCAACAGCTCGCATAGAATCCGTCAGTCGCGACAAAACGTGATGTCTCTGTGGAATCTACCGGTGTATTTGCTCAGACAGGTAGCTCAGTAGAGTAGAGTAATATATCCGCAGGCGCATGGAGGTGTCGGGCGACAGCAGGGCGCGAGTTGGAGTTAATTAAAGCAAGGCTTGACGGTGCAAACGTGACAGCCGGCACTGGAGCGAACATGACTGCACGGCTGTCCCAGACTCCCATTGAGGATTTAGAATTAAATTTCTTACTTCTACTCAATCTACAAAATTTCCTATTCAGTTTTTATGTCAGCTCTCCCAGAATATTACAGGTACAGTAGTGACTGCAGTTGCCGCTCACAGTGCCCGGAGCCTCAGGGTACAATCACAGAAAATAACATTCATTTTTAGTCGCTGGGACAGAAACAACAGAAAACAGTCGAGCGGCTGAAAGCTGAGAACAGAATAAAAAAATATTCAATGCGTTCAGCTCTCCTTTCTCAGTCGAGAGGAAAATCTACAGGTTTAGAGTAGCGAAGCGTTGCTGCTTTGCTGATGCCAGTTGGCCATCAGCTCTTTTTGATGCCGCCGCTGCCGCCTTTGAACTCGCTGGCAAACAAAACGCAAACGCATTGGGGACTACGGGAGAAAGTAGCCTCTTTATTCCTTTTGTAGGCCTTCTTATTCTCGCCTCAAGCTGCGACAGCGAGGGCTGCAGCTGCCGTGGTCTGCCTCATAGGGCCGGCGGATGCGGCGGCAGGGAGGGATCTACTTTGTTCTACTTCACATCAGATGTACTTGTAGATGCAGAAAACCAAGGCGGACAGCACGAAAAACTAACACAAGTCTGCATGGCCAATTAGAGAGGACTTCAACGTACAGCGTGCAGCCGGACCGGGGGAAGGGGCGATAAGCACGGGAACGCAGAATGTACACTGCCAATGTACAGTGTGCAGCCGGACCGGGGGAAGGGGCGATAAGCACGGGAACGCAGAATGTACACTGCCAATGTACAGTGTGCAGCCGGACCGAGGGAAGGGTGGTAAGCGTGGGAACACAGAATGTATACTGCCAATGTACAGTGTGCAGCCGGACCGGGGGAAGGGGCGATAAGCACGGGAACGCAGAATGTACACTGCCAATGTACAGTGTGCAGCCGGACCGGGGGAAGGGGCGATAAGCACGGGAACGCAGAATGTACACTGCCAATGTACACACATGGCAGCCTATTTATATAATCATTTAAAAGTACATATTAGTGAATACGAATTCAAGCCAACACAACAAGAGCTCCCCGTCCGGTCCAGTTCGACAGGTCGGTTGGGGTTCAGTGAGGGCAATTAATGGCTGAAAAAAGAATGGTTTTAATTAGCGAAGGAAAATTTCATCAGTGGGTCATGCAGAATGATCACCAACAGTGACTTCTTTCGAGGCTGCACTCGGCAAGCTGAGAAAAAAAAAGATTAAAATTTCTCATGCTTTGGTCTTATAGTTATGCACTGCTTCTTACATTCACCAATTCAACACAATCGCCGAGCCAGCGAGCGTCACTGACCCCCCGCCCTCCGCTGACTGCCCCGTCAATCTTCATCGACCAGCTGGCGCGGCTTTCGCTGCTTCGAGTTCGGCTTCATCCCCTGCTGCTGCTGCTCCGGCGGCTGCTGCTCCGGCGGCTGCTGCTCCGGCGGCTGCTGCGGCGCCTCCTCGATGAAGCCAGCGGCCTCCTCGTCCTCCCCGATGCCGTCCTCAGTCTCGACGGTGCCGTTGACTCGCTGGCGACTCCGCTCGACGGTCGAGTAGCGGTAGGTCGTGTTGCCCCTCGAACCGCCGCCGGGCCCACCGCCGCCGCCGCCACCGCCGCTGCTGCCGTCCCCGCCAGCCCGGCGCAGGCAGGCGGGCATGAGGCTCTGGAACTCCTTCTGGAAGTTGTTGTTCATCCAGCCGTACAGGAACGGGTTGTACATCACGGAGCTCATGGCCAGCACGTGGCAGATGAAGAACAGGCCCTGGAACAGGTTCTCGTTGATGAAGCTGATGTCCTTCACCATCCACAGCAGGTTCAGCGGGATCCAGCAGATTACGAAGATCGCCACCATGGCGATGAGCATCCGGTTGGTGCGCCGCTTTCGCCGGATGTCCAGCTCCTCCTTGGTGCGCGACTTGTTGGCCAGCGTGTTGTTCTTGTAGCGGTTGCTCAGCGTGACGCTCACCCTGCTGTAGCAGACCGTGATGATGGCGCACGGAAGCAGGAACTGCAGCACGAAACTGATCACGGTGAACACGGCCCGGTATTCGGCCTGCCAGTCCTCGATGCAGCTCACCTTGGTGCCGTTGTCGGAGACTTTGATCTTCTGGAACACGGCGATCGGTGTGCTGATGAGCACGGCAACTAGCCAGACTATAAAGACTATGAGCAGGCAGAGGCAGGTCTTCATCCGCGGCACGAACGGGTGGACGATCACGAAGTAGCGGTCAATGGCGATGGCGGTGGAGGTGAGGCTGGAGACGTACACGGAGACCCCCATGGTCATGGGCATCAGCTTGCAGACCAGCGACGGCAGGGTCCAGCTGTCCATGAACATGGCGGCTGGGGTCAGCGGCACATTGAGCGTGCTCATGATGATGTCGGAGATGGCCATGTTGGTGATGAAGATGTTCGTGATGGTCTGCATGCTGCGCTTCCGCAGCACAACGAAGACCACCAGGGCGTTGCCCAGGGTGCCCATGAGGCCGATGGTGGCGTAGAAGGTGATGGTGATGCCGCGCATCCAGGCGGGGTGGAGGCTGGTCCCGTTGCCGCCCGACATGCTCGGCGATGAAGCTCGGGTCTGGTGGGGAGGCTGGAGGGCGGCGGTGATGCCGAAGGCACCTGCTAAAGTTTTGGCGTCTTTTTCTCCCGACAAGAAAATGGAGCGGCGCCGCAGGGGGGGGGTAATTAAAGCGAAAGCCGGGGAGGAGGAACAGAGGGAAGGCGGAAAGCAAGAGGTTGAAAATGATGGAGCAGGAAGATGAAAGGCCCACTAATGGGTCTGCAGCCTTCGAGGCCGCTCAGGGCCTGTTTGATGATGGGAGCGGGGAGGCTGCCGTGCAGGAGAGAAAATTCGGCCGCCCCTCCTTCTCACGCGCGCTTTGGTGCTAAAAAAAGTGTTAAGCAGGCACTCTTTTGATGAAGCACTTCCGGCAACGTTCCGCTCCCACATCCCATGGCTAAGAAGCTGAAAGTTCTCCAACTTGAATTCTTGTTCGCAAGTCGCTGCCAATTAAGGGACGCCAGCCCGATTGTCTCGCTAATGAAAAGCCAATAAAAAATGCTTTCCCAGGCCACGAACAGAATCTGAACTTCCAGCGTGAACGAGAGAGACAATGCCTCACAAACACAATGGGGGGCAATTGCTATTTGTCCTCGGCTGGGGGAAAGGCTGTCCCGGACCCCCCTGCTCAGAGGCAAAAAGCCGAAACGGGTGGGCCAGCGCGGGCTCAGAGCTGCGAGTTTCGGGAAGCCACAGTCTGGAGGGGGGGGGGGGGCCGCTGTCCCTTGTTGGCTGAGCAAGCAAAGCCAGAAGCCAAAGCAGGGCCGCGCGGATTTCTGGGGTGGGAGGGGAGCGGCTGCTAGATGGATTTGTGTTGTAGCTCGAATCCCAGTTCCTGAGCAGTGAGGTCGCTGGCGGAGTTAATACGCAACGGGGAGGCTCGCGAAAGCTGTCCCCAGCCGTGCCTCTCTGCCTGTAGCGCTCCGACTTTTTCTACCGGCAGATTCTGTGGCTTCTTGCCGCCACTCACTTCGGGCGATTCCATTTCGAGTCGGGTCCGCTGCCTCCCCCACTGAGCGGGTGGGGCTCGCGAGTTCCCAGGCACCTTGAGCACCGGGCCCGCTGATGTCATTGAGCTCAGGGGGCTCCCATGGTCACTGTGAGCACCGGGCCCGCTGATGTCATTGAGCTCAGGGGGCTCCCATGGTCACTGTGAGCACCGGGTCTGCTGATGTCACTGAGCTCAGGGGGCTCCCATGGTAAGCAACGGGCCCGCTGATGTCTCTGAGCTCAGGGGGCTCCCATGGTAAGCAACGGGCCCGCTGATGTCTCTGAGTTCAGGGGCTCCCATAGTCGGTTATTCTATCTCTCTCTTGCTACAGAGTTTTGTCTATGGTAAAACCACATTTCAAGGTAACTTATCTACTCACAGCTACTAACTTGTGAGGGAACAGCTTGTGTCGCCAGTTCCTATCTCTCCAGTGCGCACTGAACTTTCTCCAGTTCCTCAAACCGACAGCTGCTCCAGCGGCAGCAAGGTCAGCTGAATTATTGATGCCTATGGGGCAATCGGGACAAGATATTGAATATTTTATTGGCAAAAATATTTTAATTAAGATGAAATGTTAATTAAATTCAGCAGCCCGGGGGCGCCACTGCGGAGGCGGCCGGGTTTCTTGATCTGAGACAGAGCTCGGCTCGCCCAGCCAGTCGGAGCAAAGTGCGCCTCACCTGACAAATGCTGACTGCAGGCTCCCCGCCTCTCTGTTGCTTCGAGTCGAGCGAAAGCAGATTTTGCCGGGCTGCCTAAATGGCGCCAATTTGTAGCGGAGGGCGGGCGCGGGAAGGCGGGGTGGGGCAGGCGGGCAGCGCGAATGGGAGGCCTCCCAGCAGACTTCGGGGAGGGGATTCTCTGGCTTTGGGAACTGGCGGGCAGCGCCAGGCAACTCAGCGGGGGGGGGGCGGACGCACGCACTGTAGCTGCGGCTCCGTACGGACCGCTGGATTCTGTTTTGAACCGAAGCCCAGCAGCCGCCCAAGGTGGCGCCCATCGATTGCCGCAGCCAAAAACAAACACTCTGGGGGCGAAAGTAATTTCGCAATAAATCCATCATCGTCACAAATCAACCCCCCAGACACCTGGGTCGAGCTTGCACTTTCCCCATCCGCCTGCCTGGCAGCGTGGAGAAAAAAGTCTTCGAACCAATAAGCCAAGGCGATTGACTTGTCCCCGCTAATCCCAGGCCCGCCGCAACCCCAACATCGGGCGGGGAACCTCGTGCTCAGCGGGAGCTCAGGTTGAATTTCAGGCCGGCTCGTCAAAGCTGAGGCCCCAAGGCAGGCGACGCTTCGAAGGTGTCGGATTTCCTCACTGGCTCAGGCCAGGTGCACCTGGAATGCGAACTCGACTCCCCGTTTGCGCACGCCAAGGCTCTCGTGCAGGCGTTTTTGTTTCTGTCCCATTTTGAATTGCAACTCCTCAATACAGAAGGTGCTCAACTGCCGGAAACATCCTTCTTCAACCTGAAGCAGAGGGTTCTCCCAAAATAGTTCCGCCCAGCAGAGACATTGTCAACTGATTGCTCAGCGACTGTCGTCTACCAACGATCCGGAACTGCAGACCCCCTTGGACCGCCGTTACCCCCTGCTGGGCCAGTGTCGCTCTCGGTGTGTTTGTTTGGCTTGGGCATGAGCGGACAGCAGTGAGGCTTTGCGCTGTCAGTCACACCTGCCGGTTGCTGGGGCGGGGGGGGGTACGGAAATGCACGACGGGGCGCTGCTTGGGGGAGCGGAGGTTCTCTGTTTACCGAATGCTGACCTGACTGACTGACTGACTGACTGACTGACTGACTGACTGACTGACTGACTGACTGACTGACTGACTGACTGACTGACTGACTGACTGACTGACTGACTGACTGACTGACTGACTGACTGACTGACTGACTGACTGACTGACTGACTGACTGACTGACTGACTTTAGTGAGTGACCTGACTGACTGACTGACTGACTGACTGACTGACTGACTGACTGACTGACTGACTGACTTTAGTGAGTGACCTGACTGACTGACTGACTGACTGACTGACTGACTGACTGACTGACTGACTGACTGACTGACTGACTGACTTTAGTGAGTGACCTGACTGAGTTGTTTACTTATAAGCTACTCAGGTCCCCCATATCGTTCGACCTGGCCAGCCGTAGCCGGAGTTCGAGCTCAAGCCATGCACCTGAGCGAGCAGTATTTGAGAACGCGGCCACCCGTGAAATCGCCGATCGGGCGCCCCGAAGAGCCGGGCCTGCAGATCGGAGCAGCTTGGGGCAAAACAGATCGACTTTGCAAGCAGCGGGGAAACTGAGGGCGAACTCAGCCTCTCCCTGGGACGTGATGTTTTCCCTGA